>VDFB02047230.1:68880429-69411129 GCA_007258455.2 Sequoia sempervirens | reverse complement strand
TGGACTCCTCGTGAATTAATCTTCATCACCTTCATCCTTATCATCTTCTAAATCATCTTTTTAGTTCTTTTAGTTATTCTATTAGTTATTATTTTAGTTAGTACTTTAGACCTCAATTGCCAAGCCATTAGTAGGATTCTTGTACCTTTTATTGTACTTTTGTGCTTTCTGGTCGTATGGACGCCAACACCCTAGTGAGACACTAGCGGGTTGTGTTTTCATCCCTAAACTGCATCACTATCCTCTGGTAGAGAGCTATCTGAGGTACAATTCAAGTTCTAAAAGCATGCTCATTTAGCCCCATCAAAACTCTCAAGTTAGTAAAGTGAAAAAAGCACTTGAGAGTGCTCTTCATTCTCTGTCCTTGACCAAAAACATTTTTCCAACCTGAGGTAGACTAGGGAAGCCTTCCGCTCTCGACTGTCCATGACCTGGAGCCTTGGTGTGGTTGGTCTCCCTCCTCTACATTTTGGTGAACCTGACGTGAATGTCTATCCATTTCTTTGTGTGAATGGTGATCCTAGACCTACACAAACATGAGGAACAAACACATTATTAGTCCAATATGCAAGTTAGAAACAACATTCCACATGAAATTCATTTGAGATATCAAGAACAAGAAATAAATGAAGAACATAAACAAAAACCAGTTAATCTTGCTCAAAATAAACAAACTCTCAATCCCATGGGGGAATTGGTGTCATTTTGATGTGGAAAATGGCCCTTTCCCAATTCCTTGCAAGCTTGAATGATGATTGATGAAGATAGATGCTCCTTGATGAGATTTGACCATAACCTAGCTATGAAACTTGATGAAAACTAAGAAAATGTATGAACAATGGATGGACAAATTCAAAATCTTTGGATAATGACTTTTCATAAAGTTGTGGATCCAAAATCCAAATGAGAGCCTCTTATTTATAGATGAGAAAGATGGAGGATGATGCAAAATAGATGAATGTGAGACAAAATACCAACCAATAGCATAAAGCCACTTGTCAACATGTGAGTGGACAAAGGTGGAGCACATTTTGGTCATTGTGCAATTAAATGCAATTAGGTGGAATTTCAAAATTGATGAAATGACAAGTTGGAGGGAGAAGAAAATGAATTTAATGCCACTTGGCCCAAGGCAAAGGACATGTAAGAAACTTAAATGCCTTGTTGGATGTACAAACCCTTTTGGAAGGATTTTTCAAACTTGGAGAATATTCCCATTTTAATGCCTTTTTGAAAGTAAATAGAGATTTAATAAATCAATTAAAATGATTTTCATGAGCAAGTTGCAAAATTTAGAGGATTTGATAGATTAAGATTAGCATTAATCAAGATTTGATTAATTAAGATAGAATTTAGCTGATCTGACACTCTGATTTAGATTTTAGGATTTAAATAAATCAAGAATGAGAACAAGAATGATTTTAAATTTAATTAAATAAAATTTGATTTATTTAATTAAAGAAGATGATGTTAGACTTAATCAAACAAATGTTAATTTATTTAATCAAAGGAGATGACATTAGAAGCTAATTAAATAAAATTGATTTATTTAATTAAAGAGATGGAATGTGATGAATTTAATCAAATAAAGATTATTTAATTAAATGATTAGCAAAGGAGATGATTTAGGGAGAGCTGATGTTAGTAAACCAAGATCAAGTGCACAAGATCAATCAGTTTATTGTACGTGTTGTTGGGTGAAAATTATGTAATCAACTTTTCGATAGATTACACAACTTGGATTCTAGCCACAGCTATGTGAGATATGAATCTCTCCTCTCGGAAAGGGGAGGTGCCCTTCTTACTGCTAACATAAGCAATAGTAAAACAAACAAGTAATTACAAAATGTACACAAAACTTGCGAAGTGGGGGGGGTGTGTTACATTCATCCTTCTCTCTTTTTTCAGAGAAGATGTTTACAATGCTTCACTGTTGGAAGTTCACAATTCTTAACAACTTGAAACGAACAACTAGCAGTAATACCAATACCTCTATCTTGTCAAAGCGAAGCGTAGAGATACCAGAAGTGATTAACAATAAACAAATAAAGTAAAAGGGAAAGCTCACGAAGGCACAAAGTCATTTCGTAGCTTTTTCAATGTTGGATATGTGAAGAGTGTACCGTTTGTCACGTTAGAAGCACAAAGTCTTCTTATGATCTTGATGTATTCATACATCCAATCATGAAAAGTGGATGATTCCGGCAAGCCTTTCACTTTGCTTAAAAATGTGATCATATCTTTGACGTCATCCTTGAAATCACTTTGCAGGAGTCCTTTCGGCCATCTGGAAACAGATGATCTAGGCTTCTTTAACCATTGAGTGTTTATTAAGTGTTTAGCTTTATTGGGATCAGCGTCAAAGACCTCTTGTGCTTTTGATATAGAAATATCAATGTATTTCTCCATATGAGGAACCTTGAAAACAATGTCAAAGAAATCAAGGTCAAGTCTCAAAATCTCGTGCCTGGAAGAATCGATCACACTTCTACTTTCTTTGATGTAGTGAGATGCCACCTGAAGAACAAACTCTGTATTATGTGCAACTATAGGGAACATTGCCACCAAATGAAGGTTGTTGTGTACGATTGCTCTCATTGGATCAGGAAGAGGCTTCGTCTCTATTTGCTTTGCAAAATCAACCAAGTCCTGATGACCAACCTCCGTGTCTTTTATCTCTTCCACCTTGGAGAACACTACGGTCGGCGGATAGACACCTTGATATTTGTACTTCATTTTGCCTTTTGCTTTCAAAGAAGATGGAGGTTTACTGGCAGTCATCAGAAACAACTGGAACTTTGATCACTCTGACTTGAAGATCTTTGAAAAGAGACTGCAAGGTGTTGAGCCATAACAAACATTAGTCGTTAGGAAACATGGGAATGCACGAAATGAACAACGATGATGGGAAAGCATGGAGCGGATGACAAGGCACACAAAACGATGCCAAAACAGATAGAAGTTCAATGTAGAAGGAGCATTGATCAACTGCTCATGTATTTCATCACTGATCTGTTTGCCCCAGTCAATATGCACCTTCTGTCTTGAAGTTCTATATGACTTCTTACTTGGTGTACGCGGCGGCTGTAATGAGACAATTCCCAGGTCTATCTACAAAAGGGAATCAGATGATGGTACCTGTGTACAAATTTTTCTATCAATTGGAGCTGAAGGAAAGTTTTCATCACTTCAGGTGGGTCACAGATGCTTTCTTTGCACCTTTTCTTTTCAATTTTGATCCAGCTCTTGAAAGAAGGAGAGTATCCGATGAGGCATATAAAGTGGTAAGTAAATTTGGATGCCTATTTCTTCAATTCCCAACATTTACTTACTTGAGAGTAGGGTGCTACACTGGTTGTCCCTACATGCTACCACGTTATCCTTTGGATAAGTGGGTTCTCATGGAAACTTGCAGATAGTTGATGTTAGTGCAAAAAGAACGAAGAAACAACCACAAGCGTGGATTCAAGTTCCCACTGACCATTGGCCGATATACTATCCCTACTGCACAAAAGGCTAAGTCTGTTTATGCTGAAATGCAGATCATGACAATCAAGACCTACAGGTATAGGTTTGATTTTGATTACCGAGATGTCAGAAAAAGATTGCAAAAGGGTCATCATCACAAGTACCGTTTTGAGGACATCTGGGCTGATTGCAGAGATGAAGAAGCCATTCGCAAAATGGACTATTGCAAGTTGACTATTCAGCAGATCAAAGATCTTGATATTGCTGACCTACCAGAGGACTTTACAGATCTAGGTGATATCATGAATGATGTCTATGATGAACAAGGAATTGCTAAAAGGTCGTTGCCTGCAATTCAATGGTCTAGGAAAGAAGTTGCCAGCATAAGAGAGAGGTTGAGGCCAATCCTAGCCAACACTGCAGAATGGTTACATAAGCATGGTTATGAAATGAAAAGTTTCAGAACAGACTTGGAAGGAGAAGAATCTGAAGCAGAAGCTTGCCAACAGCAAGAACTCTGCAACAAAAATAAATCAACGGCTGTTCCCACTTCTTCACGAAGAGGTCCTAGGATCAAGTTTACTGTTGGAAAGAAAGATACCTAGTCTGTTCCAGATACAGAAATCACAGAATCTAATCCATCTCGCTCTAAGGGTAAAAAGTCTATTCCAGAGGAGGTAGATTCCGATGAAGAAGAAACTTCAAGTGATCAATCCGCTGAAGATGAAGATTCAACAGAAGCAGACTTCGATGCAGAAGAGGTTTCTGAAAGCGGGCAAGAGTCTGAAGAAGATTCTGAAGAAGGATCTGAAGGTGATTTTGAAGGTGAACCAGAATCAGAGAGACAAGAGGGTGATCAACAGGAACCCGAGCATGATCAAGAAAGAACTACTTCTCCTCCTGAGAATGTAGTTGAGGAAATTCCCAAAACATCATCGCCTGTGACTTCCAATGTTCCTCATACCCCTCCAAATTCAAGAACTCCTCCACCTCCTATTCCCTCGTCACCTATTCCTACCACATGCATTCTTGCAGTTGAGATATCCACTATCCCTGCAGCATCAACCTCGCTTGATACTCCCTCAGTGACAAGCATCCATACGGTTGATATACTGTCGAGCCCTCCATCGTCGATTCCTAGCCTATCTTTTCCAATGTATGATATCACTTTTGAAAATGAATTCAATCGTTTCATGAATGAGTCAATGTGTGATCAGCTCAATGTGCCAACTACAAGAGCAATGATGACAGACACTTCTCCTATTGTCACGATACCCATGGTAACTTTAGACGTGACAATAACTTCAGAAGTAGCAATGACGACTGAATTGACAGTGAATCCAGAAGCTCACACTTCCTTCCTTCCCCCTTGGCTAATATCTCAAGTGTCGAAGCGTAAAAAGCAAATGATTTCTCCGGAGGAGCTCGACCTCGAAGAGATAGTCCTTCCAAAAGCTAAAGGGAAGAAAATGGAAAAGGTATACTCAAGGCTGAACGTTGATAAGTTTGGCCGTAAGTATGCGGAAATTGGCATACCACCACATGAAGAAGGTGATGTCAATATGGAAGACTACACGGTGGCAAAGGTCCAGCTTGGCAAGGTTACTCATGAAAGTGCAAAAGCCGATGCGCAAGTCACTTTGGATATCTTGGCTGGAAGGCTGGATAAAGTAGAGCAAGCTCGCAATATGTACAAACAGAGGGCAGAGCATTATGCCACTGTTGTAAAGAGACTTGTAGGTTCTCCAAGTAATGCAAAACTACTGACAGTGGTAAGTATTGAAGACCCAGCTGTCAAGAAAGCTGAGAAGTTCGCCTCCAAAGGCAGAGTGTTGTATGATTTTGTTGAGAAGATCATTGAACATGGATCTCAAATTATAATGGCTATAGATGAGAAAACTACCTTGTTGGCCAAGCTCACCATAGAGCTTGATAAAGAGAAAAGTGTACTTTCCCAAGAGCGCAGAGACATGGAAAAATGCATGTTGTCATGGTCGGAGATGAAACAGGTAAAGCTCAGTAAATTGGTGGAAGTTGGGGTAATTCCTGACAAAGAAAAGTTTGTTGAGGTAAGAGAATCATTGAAACATCGAATTCAAGTAATTCAATCTCTTACTGAAGATCTCCACCAAGTACAGGAAGATGTCGAAGGACATCGCGCTATTCTTGAAAAAGGTATCAAAGAGTTTCCTGGTCAACTTCTTGAGGAAAATCGTATCTTCTTGCCGGCCACAGAAATATCTCAGATCTACAAAGAAGCCATCATGAAATTGATTGACAGTTCAGACTTTTCAGAAGCTTCACTAAACATCATTTGTGATACAAGGCTCACATTGGATAACCTAAAAATGCATCTTGACAGGTGCAAGAAGGTTCACTCATCTGCCATGAGATTGATCACGAGAATTCACACCATTGTGGATTACACCGTTGGTCCAGATGAGAAATTTGTGCAGGAGACTAGGAGGAAATATGAAGACTTCCGCGCCCAAGGAAAAGAAACATGAAGCAGCCTCCTATTCTCCAGTGTTAGACATTTCCGGTGCATCCCTTTATGCATCTTGTAAATATTTCTTGACATTTCAAATGTCTTCTTGTAAATTGTAATTACACCAAGCTCGAAGATGTAATATTTTGAAAACAAATTACACTTTGACTTTGGTCAAAGTTAGGTGAGATCTCCTAAAATCACTCACCTAACTTTCCTTAATTTCCTCAATCAGTTTCCTAATTTTGCTCATCCCTCTTTCTATATAATGTGAGGGATTTCCATTGTAAATTTATCCTTTAGTATTTTGCAACGAAGTGCTGCCCTTTTTGAAGCAAATTTGTGAAACTTTGCGTTCATGCTTTGTGAATGGAATTTGATCAATAAAGAAGAGGATTGCAAACTAAACTTTGCGTTGGATTCAATACTTTTATGAATTGATCTCATTGGTGGTAATTAGGTGATGAAATCTGAAGGACTCTAAGTGATTTATGTAAACTTTGTGTTGCATCTATTATTTAGATTTGCATTTGTGTTTTTGTTTATCTTTCGGTTGAATGATCTACAAGACTTTGTGCTTGTAATCGTTCGTGCTCTTTGATACTTTGGTTGGATAATCTACAAGACTTTGCGCTTGTAATTGTTCATGTTGTTCGAGGAATTGCTACGTCTAAGAAGAATTTGTGCTTCTAACGTGACAAACGATACACTCTTCATAGATCCAACATTGAAAAAGATACGGAATGACTTTGTGCCTTCGTGAGCTTCCCTTTTACTTTATTTGTTTATTGTTAATCACTTCTGGTATCTCTACACTTCGCTTTGACAAGATAGAGGTATTGGTATTACTACTAGTTGTTCGTTTCAAGTTGTTAAGAATTGTGAACTTCCAACAGTGAAGCATTGTAAACATCTTCTCTAAAAAAAGAGAGAAGGATGAATGTAACACACCCCCCCCACTTTGCAAGTTTTGTGTACATTTTGTAATTACTTGTTTGTTTTACTATCGCTTTTGTTAGCAGTAAGAAGGGCACCTCCCCTTTCCGAGAGGAGAGATTCATATCTCACATAGCTGTGGCTAGAATCCAAGTTGTGTAATCTATCGAAAAGCTGATTACATAATTTTCACCCAACATGTGTCTACATTTTTCCTCTCTTTGAAGCAATGTACCTACTACGTTGGTTCAAAGAGTAAATTGCTGAGATCAAAATTCAATTTTTTTAATTTTTTTTTAGATGCTCCATTGCTACCCCAATGAGAGAATTATGTTGGTATATTTCCTCCTCGAGAGATATGATGAAAAATTTGGATTTTTGGGTGATCTCGTGAAAAAAGAGGACAAGGTGCCCGACGGGTCTAGGATACCAAAAAAGTGCCAAAACACGAAAAAATGATGCAAAACGACCTTTTGTTGGGCGAAAAATAGAATCGAGGGTCTAAAACCCTAGTTGGACGACTAAACAGGGTAAAAAAACCCTAACTTTCAAGCTTAAATAAGCCTCAAGGGGTCACTTCTAATTCATTTGCACATTCAACCTTTAGAGATTTTTGCCTTTTGAGCTCTAACCACTGTTCAAGATGGCACAACATGTGCTTCCACGACACATTTTGAAGTGAGTGTGAGTGTACCAGCAACTCCCAGGCACAGGACCACTGGTATGTGACCCTTACCCAACTTGTCCTTTCATTTTTTGTGTGCATTTATTAGGGTCCAAAGTCACACCGAGTCAAGCGACATTGTTTGGCACTGTTGAAAGTGTTAAATAGGCGTCACACGACCTTAAAGTGCGTTGCTATTGAGTTTAGCGATGCAACATCGCAATTTAGCAATTAGGGTTTATGCTTCATAGTGCGCCGCATGTGCAAATAGCGTTGTGGCGGTCTACTTTGCAATTTAGGTTTTGGGGTCAAAATGGAATGCGGTCAAAGTGCACTGCGATGGTGGAGTTTGGAACTTAGAGGTCTCTAGCGGCGCAGTTTAGAACTTTCAAACAATGACGCCATTGCAAACGACATATTTGTTGTTTTGGTCGCGAAAACTTCAAATGGGACCCTAGTTTTTTTATGAAACTTGACATTGTGACTTTATTGGTGTAGGAGGACATGGAGTCGGTTCATTCATGTGAGAACAGGTCCTCGATTTTGAGCAGACTAACAGGATTGCATGAGTTGCTTGAAGAGTACTTGGGAGTGATTGGGCTCTAGTACGTTGCATATGCTCTGGCCATCCAGACACACCTAGGGATGGTGATAGCACTGGCAGAGAGATGGCACAGTGAGATGTCGTCGTTTCACTTGCCTACAGGCGAGGCAACAGTTACTATGGAGGATGTGTGGTGCATTCTTCGTTTGTCGATCCATGGAGAGTGGGTGATCTATGATGTGGACGTTGAGACAAATGCTTGCTATGAGGTCACGGGCCTTGATGAGATAATTTTTGTTGAGGGACAAATCGAGCGAGAGTGATACAAGACCTCAGTGTTTCCTTTCAGATTGATCGTAGCTACTATTATCTCAGGCCTTGTGGCACCAGATCAACGAGGGTGATACTTCAGTCTGGGATGGGGTCTTGCCTGGGAGCAGATGCTCCAACGGAGAGAGTGCTTTGCATGGGTGCCAGTGATGCTGGCCTCACTCTACCATGAATTACATGAGTTTGCATATTGCGATAGTAGAGCTTTCAACACGGGAGTCACTCTATTACACATTTGGGCCTGGGAGCACATTATAGTGCTTTGCCCACAAGTCACACTAGTTGATATGGAGCCAGATGATCCAACCGTCTGGAGATACATGGGTGGTTTGAATTTTACTCATACCGGGGCAACTGACATCCATCATTGGAGGGGGTCATTGATGAGATGACCGTATTTACTTGGAGGCCTTGGCTTGGTATGCCCGCTTGGTACGACGACATTCAACAACTCTTCTTCGCAAGGCAGGACCAACTTATGCAGGGCAGAGAGCACACCATGATAGAGTGTTACCTGTTGGATCGGGTGGCTAGACAGTTCGGTGAGGCACAAGACAGACTCGATGAACAGTACGTGGCCATATTTGCACGTAGGTAGGGGCAAGGAGGAGATGAGAATGGAGATGGAGACAACAACAGAGGCAGAGGAAGAGGTGGACCACCTCCTGACCAATGGGGCTAGAGGGATCAGGTGCATGGAGACTAGTAGAGAGATGGAGACAGGCAGCTGAGAGATGGGTATCCACAAAGAGATGCCCTGAGGGACCATCAACAACAACCCCCACCACCACCACCACCCCAACCGGATAAGAGAGATGCATTGATCCAACAGCTGCAGGCACAAGTTGCCACATTGACGGTCAAGCGAGATCAGGCCCGTGTAGAGCAAGACTAGGCCATAGAGCAGAGACAGGCCACCTAACTATAGCTGGCACATGAGACTGGGAGATGTCAGTAGCTAGAGGCTACACATGGCAAGATAGTCCCCGTGAGGATGTACCAGGACGCAGTTAAAGAGGTGGAGTACTACAGTGTTCACTATCATCAGGCAGTGCCTCGAGCGGCCCTGGCACTAGACTTTTCACAACAGATAGAGCAGAGGTAGGATCCACCAGGTGAGGGGAGAAGCCATTAAGGCTAGCCTCATACTTTTGATCAGAGGAAACATCATGTTTTACGTCCACGGGCTCCTTTTTTATAGCCTTGTGGGCGTTTGTATTATATTGATTGATACACACATATTTGATCCTGATTCATTATACCATGACAGTTGTATATTATTTTGATGATTTATGATATGATATGGTCGATTCAAGATATGATGTGTTCTATTCTATTTATGCATGATGGATGGATGTTTTTAATTTCTATATGCGATGCTTTATATGTGATGCGATGACTCTATCTTATGTGATGCATGTATGATTTTATATTATGTGATGTTATGATGTGATGCAATGATTATGCAAATGTTTATGGATGGATGGATGCATTTCTTTTTCAGTATCTTTCTATGTACTTTTTATGATGATGATGTATGAATGATATGGATGCACATGTTATGGTACACAAATGGTTTAAAATGCTAAGACTAACATATCTATACTATGCACCTAATAGATGATGATGATAAAATGTATGAGATGCAATGACATATTCTTTTTTCTTTTCAACACTTCTTTTAACATGTATGGATGACATGATGATGCACATGATATGATGTGATGATGAATGATATGATGATACAAATGATATGATGTTGTATATGTGATTATGCAATGGATGTTTTGATAATGCATATGATATGATTTAATAATGCCTATGGGATGATACTTTTATGTCTATGCAATGAATGCAAATGTATGGCTTGTGAGATGCTTAGAATAACCAATCTATATTATGCAATGATGAAATGCAATGCATGTGAGATGATTAATTTTTCCTACATGATATGTCATAGTATGCATTATGCTCACAATTTGTGGATGCAGGATGGATGCATTAGCGATGATTTTGATTACCTGCCATGGTACCATTGTTAGTGCGGAAAGAAGTAAGAAGAAATAGGAGAATCCAACAAGCCAACTTATTAGAGATGATGATGATGATGATCTTGCTTATCAAGAATTGGGATTTTAAAAGGGTTATTTACCTTATGTTTGATAACACACATAGGCGCGATGCATCAAGGTATAAAGAACTAGGATGGCATTGTACCTAGTGTGATGGACTTTGACTCGACAATCAAATAGGAGTACTCATTTTCACACTTGACATGCAAAACCTTATCCAAAATTCAGTTCAGATATTCCAAAAATCTCAGACCAAAACATAGAAAGGTGAGCCTTCCTATGTGGTCAACAAGACACCTAATACATCCTCCCTACACCTAAACAAAGTACGCATGACCAAGGTTATATTACAAGAATATCCAACAAGCACAACAAATAAAAAGATAATGATCGTTGCCCCATTCCTTTCTCTCTAAATCCCTTTGTTTGGACATCATCGAGAGGTCATCAAAATGAGTGCAAAATAAGATAAGCCAAAAGACAAAGATAAAGTAAATAAACAAGCTAATGTTCCTCATACTGCTAGCCAAGACTAAACTACGGTGATGCCTGATGTTGTTGTCCATTGTAGGACGGATGCATCCTAGGACACAATGATATCAGATGATTGTGAGATTGACTGGATGATAGGCTATTAGTACCAAGAGTTGACCAACTTGTTTACTTACTAACCTAGACTCGAGACTTTGATGTTTGAGTTTTCACTTTTACACTGCTAGACTTGTTTCTGACTATTTCACCAAAGATTAAAAGCGATGAGCATTTATTATGAGGGGATGTTTATTTCAGGTGAAAGTGAGATGGGACAGATGGATTTTTTCAAATATTTGGATGTTTTTGATGTTTTGAGGTTGTTTTTGGTATTTTTGAGATTTTACAAATGTTTTGATTTTCAAATTTTCCAATGTTTTGGGGTTTTCCTGAGATTTTGACCAAAAGACTAACCTAAATACCTATCCTAGGGGCCTCGAGGGCTGATCAAAAAATTATCCTTGCCTACGTTATACATGCAGAGACCACATAGTTTGACTGACACAGACTCGATTATTGATGAGATATGAACAAATGGATTACTAGTTTATTATGATGGACTCCTAAAGGACTGACCTAAATGTCTCGGGGGATGATCAAAGATCAACCTTGCCTACGTTCAGAGCTCAAAGACCCGTAGTTTGACAAGACGACTCTGTTTTTGACTTTTTGATGACCTTTTGACATGTTTTTGGATTTTGATATGTTTTGAATGTTTTTGGATTTTTGATTTTCTGATGTTTTTGGATTTTTATGTTTTTGGGAAGACTTCAAGAATATACACAAATCCAATCTGATGAGAACATGCCCCCAACGTGATGTGATAGACTACTCTGATAGAAGTAGGAAAAACTGACCTTAAGAATGGGTCGAGTAGTACTAAGAGGGATCATGACATGAACATAGGATCAAGCTATGATGCAGACGTGAACAGGTGATGGATGTAGATATAGAATGTGATAGATGATGGAAGCGTGATGGATGGGTGATGCAGAATGAGTCATGGAGATTCTGGTGGATGGGAAGTGTTTATTTACACAAGGCGCCTGTTTTCTAGGTTTTCACCAAGATACTTGCCCAAAGTGCCACCAAAGTGGTTTTCACTATAGGAAAATTTTTCTCTTTACTGTTTTTAATCCTTTTTTTGATTTTTTTGTATTTTTGGTTTCATACCCTGAAAGATTAGGCAAGATTAGGCATAAATTTTTTTGAGATGGGAGCTATTCATGGGCTCCTACAGAGGCTCACCTTCGGGCATTGACAACTAATATGCCCTTGACTTATAGCTTGTTGTGATGATGAAAGGTCCCAACCAATTGGGTTTAAATTTTCCCTTGCCATTTGGATTTGGAACATTCTTCTAATTCTCCTTCAACACAAGCTCTTCGACTTGGAAGATTCGACTCCTGATCTTCTTGTTGTAACTTCTCTTGAGGTGATTCTGGTAAACTTGCAAATGGTTTAAGGCATCCATGCGTTGTTCATCAAGTAATTACAACTCATTTAGTCGTGATACTCAACATTCTTCATCTGTGATGAGATTTTGCAATGATATTCTCAGGGACAGGAGCTCGATCTCAATGGGGAGTATGGCTTCTAATCCGTAGACCAGGGAGAATGGGGTGGCACCTATTGGTGTGCAGATGCTTGTTCAGTAGGTCCATAGGACGGGATTCAATTGGAGGTGCCAATCACAACCAGCTTCATTGATCGTTTTCTTGAAGATTTTTAAGATGGTCTTATTTGTAGCCTCAACTTGGTCATTTCCTTGGGGGTAGTACGGAGTGGAAAAATGATGTTGGATTTTGAACTTTTGGCATAGGTCATGAACATCTTGATTTTTGAAAGGTGTCCTATTATTTGAGATAATGGCTTGAGGGACACCATAGCGAAAAATTAAGTAATTCAGGATGAACTTTGATATTTGCTTTCTTGTGATGTAAATCATGTGAATGGCTTCTACCCACTTGGTAAAGTACTCAATGGCAGTGATGATGAATTTGTGTCCACTAGATGAGGTGGGGGTGATTTTTCCAATGAGATCGAGCCGCCACTGTGAAAAGGGCCAAGGTGTAACAATTGGGTGGAGCTCTTGAGCTGGTGCATGGATGAGATCCCCATGCTACTGACACTAGAAACACTTTCTAACATAATCATGTGCTTCTCTTTCCATTATAGGCCAATAGTACCCTATCCTCAATAGTTTCGTGGCCAAGGTCATACCGCTCGAATGTGAACCACAAATGTCATTATGTACCTCAATCAAGGAGGTCAATGCCTCCTCAACATTTAGGAAATGTAAAAGGGTCCCTTCAATGCTTCTACGATATAGGGTATCTCCTAATATGACAAAATGAAATGACTTTTTGACAAAGGCTCTTTTGAGGTTTGAGGTTATGTCGACATGGAGGACTCCTATTCTTAGGTAAGTGTATACATCATGGTACTAGGGATCACCAGGACCAACAATTTCATACACAAATTCAAACTCCAGTACCTCAAATGCAGGCATGAGAAGTTGCTCTATGAGGAATTATTGCTTTGGGACGTTGTGTGGGACATCTAGGAGTGATTTGATTGTAGCCATTGCATCTGTCACTTTGTTGTTTGCTCTTGGCAGCTGCTCAAATGTGATATCATTGAAGGACTCCTTGAGAATTTCCACCAATTTCTTTAATGGATTTAACTTGTCATCCTTTGTTTGATACTCATTGTTGACCTAGTTGATTATGAGCTGCGAATCTCCGTAGACCTTGAGTGTCATGATCTGCCACTGTACTGCAATTCTCAGCCCTATGACAAGCGCCTCATACTCTGCGATGTTATTTATGCATGGAAATGACAACTTGTATGATTTAGGTATGCAATCCCCTTGTGGGGTGATGAAGATCCCTGCTCCTAATCCATGTTGTGTTTAGGATCCATCAAAGTACAATTTTCCAGTGGTCAGCCAAACTTAGGTTGAAGATTGATTCGTGGGGGAATTCTGATATGAGTGGGTTCTCTAAGTATATCGGTGCCTCTTCTAGTTGATCTAAAATTGGTTGTCCTTTGATGGCCTTGTGTTCCACATACTCAATGTCATGCTCTGTGAGGTTCATAACCCACTTAATTGTCCGCCCTGTGAGTGTTCCTTTGGAAAGCAGGTACTTAAGGGGGTCTATCTTTGCAATGAGCTTTATCTGATGGGCTAGCATGTAATGTCTAAATTTTTGTGTGGCGAACACGACTGCTAGACAATATTTCTCAATGGATGTATAGTTTAGCTCATGTCCCACCATACTTCTATTGATATAATAGATAGCTCTCTCTTTCCCATTTTCATCATGTTATGCCAAGAGAGCACTGAGAGCTGTCACGGTTGTTGATATATATAAGATCAATGGTTTGCCTAGAATTGGTGGCATGAGGACAAGCGATGTGAGTAAATATTCCTTGATCTTGTTGAAGGCCTGATCACACTTCTCATCCCACTTGTATGCTACCCCCTTGTGGAGTAGATGAGAGTATGGGATTGCCTTGTCTGCTAGTTGCGTTATGAATTGTTGGATGGACTAGAGTCTTCCTTGTAGGCCTCTTAGCTATTTCAATGTCTTTGGTGCGTCCATTTTGAGGATTTCTTTGAATTTTGCAAGGTCTACCTCAATTCCCCTCATAGACATGATATACCCAAGGAGCTTCCCTAAATGTACCCTGAAGACACACTTCTTTGGATTGAGTATAACTTTGTATTCCTCCAACCTGTCAAATATGGAGCCCAATGCAATTATGTGATCTTGTATTTTCTTGGATTTAGCCAATATATCATCCACGTAATATTCCATAGTTTTGTGGATCATGTCATGAAATATTAGTGTCATGGCTCTCTAATAGGTTACTCCTACATTTTTCAACCTGAACGACATCATATTCCAGCAATATTCCCCCACGAGCAAGTGAAGGTCATTTTGTGTTGGTCATCTTTTGTTATCATGATCTGGTTGTAGCCTACGAATCCATCCATCAAAGATAGCATCTCATGTCCTATTGTCATATCCACAATCATTTCAATGTTTGGTAGTGGAAAGTCATCCCTTGGTCATGCTTTGTTAAGGTCTTTGAAATCCGTGCAAATGCGGATTCCCCCAATGGGCTTTGAAACAGGTACAAGGTTTGAGACCCACTTTGGATAATCGATCGACTATATGAACCCTGCATCTAGGAGCTTCTGTAATTCCATTTTGACCAACAATGCTATCTGGGGATGCACTTTCTTAGCTTTTGTTTCACTGGTTTTGCTTCAGGGTATACAACTAGGTGATGAACCACAACCTCTGGATCAAGCCCAGGCATGTCAACATAGGTCCATGCAAAGTTTATCTTCATTTATTTTAGGAATGCAACTAGAAGTTCTTGTTCTTCTGTGAGAAGTGACTCTGCATAGAATGTTATGTGTGGTAGTTCCTTTGTTCCCAAGTTGACTGGGTTGCACTTCTCCGCTAGGACTGCTAATTTCTCCTGATGAATTGCACTGAGAGGAAGATTGAATCCTTCATCCTCTGGTGCCTCAAAGAGGTTTTCACTATTGGATGCATCCTTTATTTTTACTATTTTTGAGTCAGAGAGTGGCACAGTGTGGTTTTCACTCAAAGACCTAGAGATTATTCTCAGATTTTCACTTTTGCGACTGAAGGATTCAATCATTTCCTCGTAATAGGCATGTGTGTCTAGTATGATGTCAAACCCAACATTATAATCTCTGTATGGTATCATATCCCTCAATCCCATGAATTCTGAGAGCGCCTCATCATTTTTGAATGTGTCCAAAATTAGTGGTCCTTGTTGGTTGTAATCGATGAGTTGAGGGTAGACTAGGTTTATTTCATGGGTTTGATGGTCTGAGTCAAAAGAAAAGGTAATAATCATGAGCAAGGAGGAATCTTTGAAAAGCATGGGCAATTCTATTATGGGATCCTCATCACTACTACACACATCAGTTATGTCAAAGGTAAAGTTATTTATGACTTGACCTTTGGATATTGGTAATTGAAGGGTGGACACCGATAGCTGAGAGGGAGTTTTAACCTTCTTAACCAGGGTTGCTTTGCCAAGTATGGTCACCTTTGGAGGGGTACATCTGAGGCCAAGATTTCTTATTCGCTTCTCAACGACAAGTGGTTCAAACGGGTCGTTGTCATTCTGCCCGAGTTTCTTGTTTCTGTTATAGCCCATACAAAGCATCATTTGTAATCCAGGTTTGTTGTTCTCATCCATTAGAAGATTAGGTATGAGCCTTTCATCTTGATATAGGAAACTGGATATGTCTCTTTCATCCATTATTTTTTGACTTAGATCCCCCAACTTCTGAATCTAGAAGGGTCTGCTTTGAAGGTGTGGGAAGATGTTTCAACTAGTTGGGGTTGCTCGTGAGTCCTAGGAAATTGAGGTAAATCTCCTATGACGAAAGAAATATTCTTCATTCTATAATCCCCACACCCATTGTCTTGGATAATGACCTTGATTTTAGAGATATATGGAATGGCGGGTGTCTTTATCTTAGAAGTGGAGGCTAATGTAGCTCGGTCTACATACGAAGTGGTAGGGACTTCATCATTCTTTGGGACTTGGAAGATTTTATAGTATTTTGCTTCCAGGCTCTTGTAGTAGGCAAAGGGTTCGGGATCACCATGAATCATGATCTCTTGATTTTGATATGGGAATTTGACGCATCAATGGAAAGTTGATGAGACCGCTTGCATCCCATGGATCCATGGGCACCCCAAGAGGATGTTATAAGGTAAATCAAGGTCAAGGACCTGGCATGTGGTTTCCTTAATGGCTGGCCCTACTTGAATAGGGAGCTGGATAGTGCCTTGAGACACTCTTTCCTAATCATCATATGCTCTGATTATGATGCCCTTACCCTTTTCAATGGCATCCTCTAAGAATACCAAGTTCTTTATTAGTTTGAGGGAACAAATGTTTAGACCTGCACCCCCATCCACCAAGACCCTTTTGACTTTGTTTTTTATGAACCAGGACTTCAAGGTGGAGAGCGTGATTGTGAGATGGTTGTGTAGGGAAGTCTTGATTAGAGAATGTTAGGAGACTTGGAGTGGTGATATTTCTGACCATAGGTTGGAACTGGCTAGCATCAATATTCGTGAAGATAGTGGATGAAGCCAATGCTTCCTCTAGGATTTTTCTATGTGGGTGAAATCTTTAGTAACTCCATGATGGAGATCTAAGCAGGGGTTCTTTTCAACTTGTCTAGGACATTGTAGCCATTAGGAATGAATTTCATATTGGAGGTGGATGCTCTAGGTGGTTGTGATGGTCCAACAATGGTGACCTTTTCGCCACGTGTGGTGACTCCACAGTCAGCTTTGGCTCCCTTGATATTAATAACAGTGACCATTTCATCAATGGATGTGACAACATGATCATACAAATGGTTCACATTGGCATACTTGGTCTTTCCACGGTTGTTCCCTTGGTTGTGATTCGACATCAAATTTGTGTATATTTTTAGGTCATGATTTCCAGCTAGTTGTTCAACGTTTATGACCTTTTCATCGATGAGGTCGTGGATCATATTTTTCAACCTCATACAACTGGTTGTTGTATGCCCCTTGATTTTGTGAAAATCACAAAGGTGGTTTTCATTGTACCATGGTGGTTTCACTTGGGGTTCCTGATAGTTCTCATAAGTGGGAATTTTGATAAGATTTTCGTTTATCAGTTTCTTCATGATTGATTCAATTGGTTCCCCAAGGGTAGTGTACTTTCACTTGGGGGGATTTTTGTTTTGCGAGGGTGATCCCCCTTGATTGTTCAGATTGTCGATTTGATTGTTTGGTGATTGTTGTGAAACCGCGTTGGTTTGTGTGTTGTTTCAATTGTTGCCTTGCAGTTGTTGGTATGTTTGGGTGTTTTGTTTTGGAGCACTGATTATGACCTTGGCATCCACCACACCATCATTAGTGACATTTTTGTTTTTCGCCCACGTGCAAGGTTTCTCATTATAACTAGTGGAAGGGTAGTTGTCTTGATGTTCTGGATATGTGGGTGTCCCCCCTTGTGCAATAAGGTCTTGTTTGATGTTGAGTGCCTTTGGGATCAAATGGTCATAGGTGGTGATATATTGCATCTTGAGATGGAATGCCAAGGTTTTCTCAAGATTAGCAATGATAGTGCAAACTTGTTGTTCTTCTAGGATGGCCCATTTGCTCATGTTGGCCTTGGATCGCCATCTTTGCAAGAAGGAAGCAAATGATTCCCTCTTAGCTTGTTTGAGCGCAGATAGTTCCTCTAGACTAACATCCATGCCAATGTTGAATGTGTATTTTTTTATGAATGCATCTATAATCTATTGGAAATTTTTGATGCCAAGAGGAAGGAGAGAGAACCATTCCATGGTGGGACTAGCCAAACTTTGAGGGAATAGCCGCATCAGATATGTATCATCATATGCGACCTCCATGCAATGTACCTGGAATTCCTTGATGTGATATTTAGGGTTTCTTGTCCCACGATATTTCTTGAATTTTGGGATTTCAAACCCCTTTGGGAATTGTACCATTGCAAGGCTCCTGTCAAAAGGATAGGGGCACAAGTTGCTTGTTGTCTTTGTGGTTTTCCCCAAATGAGGATCTAGCACTTGCTACGAGAGCAACTTGATTTGTGTTGTCACGTCGTTTTGCAAATAAGGAGGTGGAGTGAACGTGTTTTGAAGTGGTGGATTTGTTCGAGTGATGGGTGGAGTGTTGGGTACGTTGGTGGGAGTTTGTTGAAAGATTTGTTGCATGATCAAGGTTTGCTGATATGCCTACATTTGCTATTGTGCCAACAACGCTTATTGTTGGTCTTCCTGTTGTTGCACCAACAATGCTTGTTGTTGGTCTTGTTGTTGTTGTGCCAACAATGCTTGTTGTTGGGCTAGTAATGCTTGTTGTTGGGCTACTCGTAGTTGTGCCTGATATTGAGCTTGTGCTTGTGCCTATTGAGCTTGATATTGAGCTTGAGCTTGCGCTTGCGCTTGTTAGGCAGCTTATGCATCTTGTACAGCTTGAGTTGCTTGTGCAGCTTGGGTAGCTTGTTATTGTTGCAAGAAAGCTTGAGCTTGGGAAACTTGTGCTTGTTGTGCTTGTTGCACTTGTTGTGTGACTTGAGCTGCTTGCACTTGCTGAGCAACTTACGTGTTGCGTGATACTATATTGGTTGGTCGCATTTGGTTTTGGTGGTGGTGGTGGTGGAGAATTTGGAATAGTGTTCATTGTTGTGATGAGAGGTGTCATTGCATTGATGATAGGAAATTGTGTAGTGGATGGTGTAATTGATATGCTTGGCCCTTGAGAGACCACGTTTACGAATGGTGCAGTGACTGCTTGGGTTGCTTGGAGGGTTTCCATATATTGTTGCAATATCAATCGCAAGATAGAAGGATTTAGTATGATGTTTTGATTGATGATAGGGGGTTGTTCAAATTTTGTTGATTAAGTGGTGGTAAAGGAGGGAGCCCTAAACCGAGGGGTGGTGTGGATGTTAATGGCAAAGGTGGAAGTGGCAAAAAAATGGGTGGTGTGTTCCCTTGATGAAATGATGATGATGAGGGGTCAAAGATGCCCCCTGGTCCAAATAGCCCACCTTCTCCTTGCGAAGTCATAGAGAGAGAGGTTTGTGTGTTGAGAGGATATGTCGGTGTTGTGTGAAAAGATGATGGATCATTGGGGTCATGAAAGGTGAGCGAAATGTATGGGTGTAGCAGATTCAATGGGATGGATTGACCCAAGATGGTGTTCGCATCCAAATATTGGTTCTTCACAAGGGGGTATGTTTTTAGTGCATGAAGCAATGAGCTCCCCTTATTAACAATAGGTTGAGTTGGAGTGATGGATGATGTGATTTGGGGGATAGTTTGAGTGATGCTTTGAAATGGAGGTGTGGATGAGATTGGGGGCATGATCCAAAGAGGATTCTCCACAATAGTGCTTACATCATAATCAGAAGGGAATTTAGCCCCTTCTTTGGCCAATTCTAGCATGTATTGGGAGGGATTGAGCCTCATCATGGTATTGACAATTCTGCGAGTTTCAGGATTTTGGACCATTTCAATAATTTCATCTTGTGTCATCCTTAAGACATTGTTGGTGATGTCTTCTATTTGACCTTCCTCTTGAGAATATTGTGGAAGTGGAGGAAGATTGAGCGTGGGATTGCTAGATCCAATGGGATTGATTTTGGGAGCGGTTTGACTCAAGTCACACAAAGTGGATGTTTCTTTGTTCATTTCCATGTTCTTCTTGTGTTGAGATGTAGTTTGAACCATAAAATGAGGATCAATTTTCAAGAATGTAAGATATGAACCTCTAATTCTTTGGATTGATCTAATCTTTAGGTACAAAAAAGAAAGTCTAAGATATTGAGGATCAAAGATGGTGATGGTGATAATGAAAGATGAATGATTGGTGAATGATTGGAACTCTTAGGAAACCTTGAAGAGGATACTAAACTTTGGGACTTTTGGATTTTGATTTTTGATATGATTTTGGATTGATTTTATTTTATTTTGATTTTGATTGGATTTGGTTTGGATAATGAACTCATAAACTCTAAGAGGTTGTATGTTGTCCTAGAGTAAATTTTTCCACAAGATAATAATTTGACTAAGTATGTAAAGAAGGATTCATCTACACACACCTAATCAAACAAGATGATTTGGATTTTGATTTCAAAGGATTTGCCCAAAGTTTAACATAAAGGATTTTTTCAAGATTTCCAAGAGTTGTTTGTGAGGTGACTTTGATTTTGATGTTTGAAGGATGCATGAGAATGTTTTTATTTTGATCCTAAGAGACTTAGAGAGACTTTGTTTACTAGATCTAGGTGTTGAAGAACATGCTAATACTTCCTATGTGAGATACTCAAACCTTTGAAAGAGACTTGGATTTTGACAATAGTAAAATGAATACAAAATTGGATTGTTCCTTGATGCATGTTTGTAAAAGTTAAAAGCCAATCTTTCTCTAAATTCGTAAAGCATAGACAAACGTTTCTTGTGAGATTTTTGACTAAGACCTTTGGATTTTGGTTTTCGGATTTTGATCTTTCAAGAATCATCTGGAAGAGCACATGTGTGGGGTCCAATTGTTTCTTATCTTTGCTTAATGAGTTCCTTTTACCACTTGAACAAGTTCTTGATTAGGTTTTCAAACTAAATGTCTAATGTCCTAACTTATTCTCATTCCACAAAGAACATTATGTGGAAATCAAGGAAATTAAGGAAAAATTTCCCTAATGTTGACTTTAGTGAGAGAAAATTGTGATGTAAATTCAAATTCTTAGAAGCCTCTAAGGATAGAATCCCTAGGGAAAGCAATAACACTTGAATTTTTTTAAAGGTATTTGCTTCCTCTAAAGGGTTTGAAATTTGATGATCATGTTGAATGTTTGTTTTCCAATGTTTAAGATCCAAGAAAAGTGTTTTGATTCCAAGAACATGCACAATCCTATGGATAAGGGGCAATATTTGTTGAATCCCCACTTGGAAAAATCTAACTATGCTTATTCTTGGAAAATGATTAAAAGTTTGATCACACTGGCTCCCCTCCACGACACTCACTTCTATAGGTCAGCCAAGCTTTAGTACCCACGAAAAATCCCATGGTATACTTCTCATCTCTACCAAGAACAAAAAAAATGTGGGGTGGCTTCAGAGGTCCGACCTATTACACCAACAAATAGATAAGGATTTGGGCCTCGAAACAAAAAGGTTCTAGTATAGGCATTCTGTTCATGGGGGATCATCCATATGGCAAGAGACCATTGCCACCCTTCTTGTTAGAACAATCCTCGTGATACTTGAACTTTCCTCAAGTACCCACACTTATATACCAGGTGGAAGTCGCTTGGCTTTAGCGTGTTCCTAGTTGGGTCGTTCCCTGGGGTGATTAATTTTTCCCACTAAGCAAGCCCTCTAAGGATAAAAAAAAGTGAGAAATCACATTCATAGTTCGATCAATCTTTATTTACGTGAACAAAGAGAGAACACACGCGATATACTCCACTCACAGTAGCAATATTTTGTTCAATTTTAAGAATCCAAATTAAAGTGTGGAGGCAATCACTTATACAACTTAATATCACAAAAAGCCTTTTGATTCTCAAGATCACCGTGAGGCATGAGAGAAGTGCATACGTATTTTAAATGATATTAATTTGGATAAGAGATTACAAAACATAAAAGGAACATGTTCAATTTAATCCTTCAAAGCAAGAATTGGATTCTTTTTAAGCACCAACTTTGAAGTGTGAGATTTGTTTGTTCAATTGTTAAGTCCAAAACAAAATCTAGTAAGTTGTCTAAGGTTCTTTTTAATCCCTTTGTTTTGTTCTTTTTAAGCCCAAACAAAAATTATCGGGTCCTAAAAAGCATGAAGATGACAAAGTCCTTAGAAAAGGGATTATAATTTCTCCCCAAAGTGTTTAAAAACACTTGATACAATGAAATGATGATTCCATAGAGAAGTCGTTGTCTTTGTTTCCTCCCTTCACTTTTGATCAAATAAATATTATTTAATTAAATGATTAGCAAAGGAGATGATTTAGGCAGAACTGATGTTAGTAAACTAGGATCAAGTGCATGAGATCAATCAGTATATTTTTGTGTCTACACTTTGTGTCGAAACTTTTTCCCCCGCACTCGGAAACCAAAGCAGACCTGGGTGTTGTGAGGTATTATGAGCATCACAACCCAGTCCACGACCTACAAATGGAAAAGATGAAGGTCACTTCTTGCTTTACTACTGGATTTTCTATAGGTTTTACAGACGAGATGGGTTTCATTAATGAGACCGCTCGTGTACCCACTCCCCCATAATCCCCTACAACTTTATTCGTGGATGAGGATGACGCTGTGCATATTCCTATAGAAAATATTTTGGCACTAGACAGGGGGTTGGTAGACGTCGTGAATCAATTGGAGAAAGCACCAAATATGGTGAGAGCTGCTAGGCTTGCTAGCGAGGTGAGATACATGTTAGGTAAGAATTGGATGGGCATAGAGTTCTTACGTGACCTCACCAATCTAACTAAAGCATACATCCCTTTGTATAGCACTAGATCAGGCACTACCCAAGGGGATGTGCTTGATGCTTATGAGAGAAAAATAGGTGTCTTAATGCCCACCACATCTATATGCATGGCCAAAATAGATCCCTTGATCAAAATTTCCTCTGCCTCTAAGAGACCCCACACTATTAAGGCGAGTAGAATACCTCTTGGTTTCAGTTTCACCCCTCTTACTACCCCTGGCGGTGGGGGCTTTGGTGGAATGAGTGGTGGAAGATTTGGTAGCGATGGTGGATCTAGTGGAGGCCATAGTGGTGGCTTTGGTAGTGGAGGTGGCTTTGACGGAGGTCACACTAGTGGTGGTGGCTCCAAAGATGGTTCTGGTGGTGGTGCTTTTGGAGGAGGTTACATTGGACCTTTGTCATATTCATACCTTGTTCTGAATGCTCTTCTTCAGAACATGGGCCAAATGCAAAGCTAGTTGGCGAACCTATCCCAAGCCTCCTCCTAGCCTATCTTTCAGCCCTTCTCTCGACATAGCCTATTGTCAATAACAATTTTGAGCACTCCTTTCCTGCAAGGAATGGAGATTCCTAAGTTTGAAAAGTATGGTGGTAAAGGGGATCCACAGACACATGTATTATCTTTTAATGCCATGTGCATGGATTTCTTTCATCACAATGCTTTAATGGAAAAACTTTTCCCTTGATCTCTTAAGGACACAACACTCGAGTGGTACTACTTATTGCCTGATAATTCTATATTCTCATTTGATCAACTCGTAAATTAGTTTCTCTGTCAATTTCAGACTAACATCGGTCTGAAGATGACCTTCTTGAATCTCATTTGATGTAAGCAGGGAGAACACAAGAAGATAACTAATTTTATTATGTGATACCAAGTGCTCTTTTTACAAATCTCGTACTCACTATCTAACTCAAACATGCAAAAGGTATTCATAGGCAACCTATAGCAAGCTTAGCAGGAGAAGCTTGCCTTAATGAAGTACCCTTATTTTGTACATCTGTGTGCTATGTTGCGGGAGTACCAACAAACGGTGGTTCAGTTCAGGGGATCTTCCTTGCACTCTCATTCTGAGTGGAAATCTATTGTATCCATTTCAGTAAAAGGAAAGGCTGTTGCAAATGTAGTTGCCGCGACTAATGATCATGACCTCAAGTGCAATAGAAAGTTTACAAAGTTAGTTGAATCTTATTCTTCTACCCTACAAAAGTTATTGAAGGATAAGATTATAACATTGGAAAATCCCCGCCCTTTGAAGGAGCCTTATCCTGATTGGTACAATGGGAATGCTTTTTTTCAATACTATCATGTTAATGAAAATGATACTAAGTATTGCATGCACTTGCATCATGAGATTCAGGATTGCATCGACGACGGTACCATCTGTCTTGATGGGAAGAAGAAAAATATAAATAAGTCAGTAACAAAGGCCAACAACAAGTTGTAGATTTACACGGACCCATTTTTGTCTTATTTTGGAAACTTGATTATTGAACCTTCTGATGCTTCTCCTAAAGTCTTGGCGTATGTTAATGTGGTTTTGTTTACTCCTACTCCTCCCTCATAGTTTGCGACTAGCTCGCTAGATGTGGTTTTCAATTCACATGACTTGCCTTTAAATAACAAACCTTCTTCCCTATACATTCATGCTCACCTTAATGGAAACATTGTGACACGAGTCCTAGTTGACCTCGTGAGCTGAGTAAATGTTATTATGAACGAGACACTATGGCTAAATTCATTACAAAGGGAAGAATATGAGAAAATAAAATCTATTATGCATATGCATCGTGGTCTCTCTCTTGCGTCGTATGGCTCTATAACTCTTTCTGTCCTAGTGGGACTTAGGGCTGTGGATATAAATTTTGATGTCATTGTAAAATCCGATCTATTCAAAGTGAAGCTGGGCATCCCGTGGCTAGCTTCCATGAATGGAATTGCTTTTGTTATTCACAAATGTTTAAAATTCTCTCACGAAGGTGTTGTGCATGACACTGGATATGAACCATTAGTATCTCGTGGGGGTTATTCCTTGGATCATTTTTGGTCCACCCCAGTTGGTTCGTTCCCTCCTAGAATGGACCTACTTTACTAAAATTACGTAAAGTACAAAATCGGGGGCAAAGGATAGTCGAAAGTGACTTACCTAGTAGCACAAGTTGCCTCTTCCTCTTAGAAGGGAAAGGAAAAGCCTTCCCATGCTCAAGGCACTACCTTTGCCTCCCTCCCTAAAGAGGAACTTTGGGTTACTACTCCTGGTTTCCACATAATAAGTTTGATGGTGCCCCCTTGGTGAAAAGCTAAGATCCGGGTATCTGACCTTCCTACCTTGCCCACGGTACCTCACCCTGGCATGTATGGTAAGGGGAAGGGTCCTCGCAAGGAGCCCTCTATGTCTCACCTCCATGACCTCCTACTGCTCCTACCTCTAAGGTAGTGAATGGGAAGAGGCCCACCACTGAGGCGTTAGAGCTTGATCCCCCCGCTATTGTTCCATCATCCTCTCAACCTCTCCCTCCTATTCCCATCCAAGAGTCTCTCCCTCCATAAAAAATGATCATGATGGATACTTCGATGGTCAAACAAGAGTCTTTCATTCCATCTTAGCTTCCAGCCTCTAGCTCTCGGAGTTGTAGGAACTGCCTTGTGTGTGAGCGGAAGCATCGAAGAAAGGATCTGGCTGCTGAGTAGGCTGCCCTACAAAGGAAGGAAGGGGAGTCGATAGCTCCTGTTTCAGCATCTATTGTTATATCCTCCTCTCTCGTCCCCTCTTCAATTCCTTTAGCTTTTGTTCTACTTTTGGCTCCTGCTACGAGCATAAACGATCTTAACCCGAAGAGGGTACATGTGTTTATTACTTCTTCAGTTGAGCCACCCCTTCTGATGTCCCTCCTAGACATACCACCATTTTCAAAGCCCATGGACATGGCAAAAACCTCAGTGGTGTCTGCCACAATTTTCTCCTCTTCCTCTACACCTTCTTCCTTGTCTGTGGGGATCTCGCATCCTCCAATGAAGTAGAAGATGGAGGATGAACCTACTAGAAAATGGGGTTGAAAGAGGGGTTCACCCTCTTTGAAGGGTGGTTTTGCATTAGCTTGTGTTGTCCTAGTGACAAAATAAGTCCCGACCTCCTTGGAGTTTGTCACTGCTCCCAAGTCTCTTGGTGAGCCTAGTAGTGAATCTCGGGTACTGCCTCCCTCGCCTATTGAGTTAACGCATGACACCCCTACGAAGTGCATGTTTAATTATCTGGATGAGGTCCCAGCCCTATCAGTGATCTTTGCGAAGTCACTAACGTTCACTCCATAAGAACCAAGTGAAGAAGACCTCACGGGGCCTTCTTCCTTGGATCTTGTTGCGGGAGGGTTAGAGGGTTCTCCCCTTGATATTTCACTCTTGTAGGCTCATCTGTGTTCCCCTTATGATGATGTAGACTAGGAGAATGATGACCTCTTGGTTGATGAGAATTAGGGGAGTGCCTCTTCTTTATTTATAGATTAGGTTGTGTGTGTGTCTATGTTCCCCCGTGCTTGCAATATGTGTTCCTAGATGACCCTTGTCACCCTCATAGGTTCTTGAATACAAGAGTGTTTTTGTGTCTTAAAACTTCCTCTATTTGTTACATCATTCTTCCTCTGTTGTGTATTGATTTTTGGCAATCGGGGACGATGCAAAGTGTTGGGGAATTTAGGTTTCCCTTCCATGTTGACCCAATTTTTAATTTTTATTTTGTCTTCTCGTGCCTTTCTTCATATGGTTTAATATAGTAGGGGGTTAATGATAGTTCATTTATATAGTATTATTATACTTATCTATATTTATGATCAACTTTGACTCTGAAATATCATATTGCCCTTGTGTCCCTTGTTCATGATGTTATTGTCTCCTTTTACATTTTTTCTCTTATCTTTTGTGCTTATTTCATGATGTTGTGGTGCTCATGTGTTGTCCCTTGCATGTACAACAACATTACCATGGTTACATCTTGCTATGTTCCGCGGGCCACAACATCACTTTTTCATTCTTGTTTTTCTCTCCTTAGGATGTCACGTGTCTCTGCATTTATCACACACCATCCTAAGGGGGGGCTATCATGTTAAGTTCAATTTTTAGAAAATGCATTCGATGGCCAACGAATCTTTTCTTGAAAATCGCTTCAAAATATTTTTTTCAAAAATCAAATTCCTCAGCAGGGACCCCTAGCAGAATATTTTTCCTTCATCATGGGTTCGTAAAGAAATAATTTAAAAAGCTTTTGTTTGAGGAGGGAGCGCCTTCTCCTGTGGGTGAAGTTCTAAACTTCCCCTTATGAGGGGACCTTCTTCCTTTTAAATTCCTTGATGAAGTGAACATCTTTCAAAAGGATTCCTTGATGTTGAATTGATTTGCGAAAAATACTCTTGTACTTTCAAACTGAGCATCCCTTGAGTGAACCCATTTTATTTTGAAGGGTTCTCGAGGGACCCCTTTGAAAGCTCTTCCTTCAATTTTTGACTGTCTGTGTGATTGTCTGCTTGCCTGCCTATGTGGTTGTCTTTTGTTTTCTAACATGTTTTGTCTGCAGATTAACATGTTGCTTTGCAAGTGCGCCTACGAAGTTGCTTTCCAATCTGACTCTATGGAGTCCCCCTCACATTGAGCTTCCTTCAGGAGAGACTACCTGGGGGTGCCTTCTTTGCAGGTCCAAGGACCTGTGAAGCACTTGCACCTTGTAGGATTTGTCCATAATTGGTCTGCGGGCCTTCGATGCACTTTGATTGACTTTGTAGCTCTGAGGATCTATGGAGTCCTTTGTTCAATCCTCCTCAAGAGAATACCTATGGAGTTATTTTCCTACCTTGTGCTTTCGAGTTCACCAGATTATGGTCTACTTCCTCGATAATTTAGGTATACATTTCTAAACCCTTTCGATCTACTTTATCAAACACTTATTGACACTCGTGCTCGCTAAAGTGGGGGAAAAATGTATAGGAGTGAATTTGCACCCCTCTTGAAAATTCCCCTTTTACATCCCTCCACCTTAGAAAATCAAACACAACTAAGAAATTCCACATCAACTATCTGCAATGCATCTACTTGGCGCTTGTCTTTTATGTCAATGGGGGAATTTTTGTAGGGGATGCGTGTGTGGCACATAGACTTCTATGCGGAGCGCTATTGTCCTTGAAAAATTCTTGCCTCTAGAATCT
The DNA here is from genome assembly GCA_007258455.2 of Sequoia sempervirens. Taxonomy (NCBI): domain Eukaryota; kingdom Viridiplantae; phylum Streptophyta; class Pinopsida; order Cupressales; family Cupressaceae; genus Sequoia; species Sequoia sempervirens. The sequence continues at coordinate 69,382,832 of VDFB02047230.1, read as the reverse complement.
GTAGAGACGTTACTGTTACCTATTTTTCACTACCAACTCAAACAGGTAGAGTTGAATTGAAAATTCAAATCAAAAGGTACACAAGTTGTTCAAAAGTTTTTGCTAAGTACTCATTATTGTGCAATGTTTTGTTACAGTGTAAATTTCAGTAATATTATGCAAAAAACATCTCAAAATGATATCATAAGTTTGCATAATTTTTGTTGTTCTATTCATAATGTACAAACCAAAATCCCACACAAGCCATGGGAGTAACTCAATTTGATTTTCATAATCAAATAAGGGGTGCATGAAGTAAAGTAGACTATACAATTGAGAATAAAGAAGGAATAGGGTAGAAAGTGATTCGTCATTGCTTGGAATGATGAATCATTGACAAGTTAAGGTCTTGAATTGTGGCTCCAGCTCCAACTCCAACTCCAAGCTTTGATGCACCTGCAAGGTTGATAGAAGTGTGGTTAGAGCAATGTGAATCAAATCCTATCATATGCCTATGCTACCAACATAAATATAGTATACATTTGATCAAGCATCCATCAGATGATTTCAAATTTCAAAGGCATAAAACTCAAGAGGAAAGCTTTTAGCTTCTTTTATTTTGCTAGCACGTTTGTTCACTGTGCAGGAACAGGTTTATTATGTTCGTGATCATCTTATCAGATATGTGGAGAAAAATGGGCTTCCACAAGGGTTGAGCCCGACATATCAGGAGGACGCTCTCTAATTACACGTGAGAGCCATCAATATCAATTACAGTCATTAAGAAAAGCTGTTGTAACCAAGAAGAGATTCATAAAGTAGCCATATTTCATTTGTTATCTTTGTTTCAGCTCTACCTTGCACTCACTTTTGCATCTTAGTAAGGTATTGAGTTCCTTTATATTGAAGGGAGAACATAGTATCAATTATTTAAAACTGTTTCTAAGAACTCAAGATTTATACATAGTCTGAAAGAGACTTTGAGAAATAGAGCACTATCATAAAAGAGCATTGTTACATAGAGGACAGTCATAAGTGTTTTGGATTGTGATATGAACCTAGGGCAGACCTCACAACAAAGGGGATAGTGAAAGAAAAAGTCTACCCTTTATCAAATATGTGAAAGAATAGTCATCTAAAGGGATAGCTAGTTTCAATGGAAAGGGTAGTATTGAAGACAAGAACTCAATGAACTCTCTCTAAGAGGACAATAATTGCAGATAAAAGAGAGATTGCAGACTTTGATGACAACCTTATGTATGATTTTCAAAGTTTCATATGTTCACAGTAAAGAAGACAGTACCATATGCTAAGGATGACAATTTTTTGTAAAAAGGGTTAGTCTTTAACAGTTAAGAGACCATAGCATGATAGTCATAGTCAAATACAAAGATAGGGGTAGATTAAAGATAATATTCATGAGCACTTATAAAGAGAGCAGTAATCTTTAGATTTTGTTAAAGGACAACAAATACAACCATGATGGAGGACAGTTTGGTTGAGTTTCAGATTCAAGGCGATGTTTAGTATGCAAACCCATAGAAAAGCATTTGTTCAGGCAGTAAGCAACAAATCATGAAAATAAACAATAGAGCAACATATTATATAGTGAGAATGTATTCCATTTTGACTGAATATAGAAGAGGAACCCTTAAATTTCTATTTTGTCTCTATTAGAAATGAAAGAGTACCCGAGCTTATAAAATGACCCAGATATGTAGAACCTGTAGCTATTTTCTTATGACATTTATTCATCATATTGCTACAGGAGGTAGCCATATTGCTACAGAAAAAAGTTTTTACACATTGAAACAATAATCTCCAAATTGCGGAGCAGTCATTAAAAATAGTCTTCATCAGCATATAAGCATTAAAGGATAAAGTATGAGTTAAGGTAAGGAGCAGGAACTTGTGAATGAAGTTTTAATGTAGCCTAGAACATGAAGAACCTGCGTATGGGTAATAAAGATATTCAAGCCTGTGCAAGCATAGGATAAATCTAGAAATAAAGGAGCACAAATTATGGCCGTGACCTTCAATAAGAGAAATGTATTTCATGATAAAGGGTTTCAGAAAACTTTTCAACTGGCAGCCTAAAGGTCGTGGCCTTAAAAGGAAGAAACTCACAACCATGATAGAGTGGTTTTTTCCTTGTTTTTCCAGGAGTATAATGAGGCCACAACCTATCATAAAATGAAGCATAGACAAGGCACGAATACTGTTTGACAGAATGCCTCTAAGAGTTGTTATTTGATGGGATGCAATGACACCAAGATATGTGTGAGCTATATTTGTTAAAAGACTTTAGAAACTTAAAAGAAATAGACTCACAACCATGAATCAAGGGCAAAAACCAGTGAAGTCGTGCCATACAGAGAAGCATGTACAATGATATATACACTATATTATTTTCTTTTTCAGATAATAGAAATTGTATTTCATGGCTGAGCATGACATAACTCGAAATGATAACTTCATCAACAATCATTTCTTTTCAGGAAAATGAAATAGTAGCCACACCCAGACAAAAAGAATGAACAAAAAGAGCATTGGCAGAATAAAGTGAGCAAAAAACATCAGAATATAGCTCCAAAATTCACAAAAAGTCTAGATTTTTGTCCAAAAGAAGACTTACCACGCCTTGACCTGTGAAATTTCCATGGTGATCATAAAAAATAACATGAAATCGTGGGATTTCGAGTCTCAGACCTTCAACACCAGCAAACCATGGTGGCATGACAATTGAGTCTTCTCATGAAAATGCAAAGTGGAAAAGTGAGCAATGAATTAGGGTTCGAGTTTTACCAATCAACCTAATTCAAGTGATGAGTGCCTTTTTGACAGTTTTTAAAAAAAAAAACATTTCATTCGAATTTTTCCCATGATATTGACTTTTTAAGTCAATTAATGTAATGATTTAAAAGGCCTGTGAGGTTTTGAAGTCTGACTTCAAAGATTTAATTTTGAAATGTAGAGTTCACCCTCACTTATACTTCTTGCATGGAGTTAGAAAAAATAGCAAATGTAAATTAAATATTAAAGGTAATGCTTTATTACCCTAATATTTAACATGCAATTTAAAAAGAAAAGTCATCACATATTAAATATTAAAGTAATCACATTGATTGGCTTTAATATTTAATCTTTCGGTTATCTTTTCAAGAAAATCATGCAAGATGGAACGAGTGAAGAGAACTAAAGATCAATTCATGGAAAGACAGAGTGATGCAAATAATGGAGTTTCTTTCAATTCCACACCAGTTCATAGGATATTTTGGTCATGTGCATGGAGAGGTGGAGTTTTCTAGGCACAAAGAGCAGTTTGTTTCAAGTTTGTGCTATTTTTAGCAAGATTTTCTCTTATGCTCGGATTTCACTTTGGAGTTATCAATTTGACATTGAAATTGACTTTTAGTTTCACCTTCATGCACTTTGGAGTTGCATTTTATTGTATATATTGGAAAAAGTTTATCTTTTTCCTCTAGTTCTTATTTTTCATCTTCTCTGGCATACCTTTTTGTAGAGAGAAAGATTTGTAACTCAACTTTTTACATTAATACAGTTTTACAGCTTTACAGGTTATCATTTTTGCAGAGTTTCCTTCTTTTCATTATGGCTATTCAGTATTAGCCTTCTCAGATTCAGGAGTTTTGTATTTATTGAATGTTTAAGATGCGAATTTAATGTGTTTGATTTCAAAGCCTTTAAATTCCTATCATGTTCATGAATACATGTACACGAAAAAAACAATTTTAGTTACAGATTATAAGTTGTGCTGTTAATTTATCCTCTCCTTTGGGTTGTGAAAATATCATTTTCCTTCATTAAGAATGGATTATCAAGCCTTCTGATGAGACACTTATGTAATTAGATTTACCAATTTGAGTTGTGAAAATAGATTCCATAATAATCAGTTGTGAATCAATCTGCTCATAAATATCATTTAGGTGCATCACCGAGGTTTTAGTTTTAGTTCATGCACTCAATTTAGTTCCTTTTACCCTTTTCTCAGAATAAATCATTCAAGTACCTAATTGATCATCATATAGGAACCAACCTAGAATCTGGAGGTCTATCTTTGCCATAAGAATACCCACAGCCTGAAGATAGTTCCCATGTTTCAACAGATTGCTGAATTTAGTCATTCATGCATTCGGGTGCAATCTGATTGACAACAGTTACACTCTCCATTGGCAAAAAAGCATAACACCTCTGCGCCTTCTTGTTGACCCAAGAATGCCTCTTCCCCTCCTAATTCTTCTTTATATGCATATCTTTCAATTCCATTCCATCTTCTACACACTACTTCGATCTCTTTAGCAATTCTCAAGCTTCTTCACAATCACACATGCTAGCTTAATCTTGCTTCTAAGCTCCTACACATCTTCTCCACTTCTTGTTGCACTCTTGCCACCCTTGGAGTGTGATTTGGTGTCTTGCGAGACTACTTCTTTGTTGTTGTGATAGAGTAGACCTTACCAGGCTTACATCCTCCTCTACGTGCTTGAGGGCACCTTGATTGAGAAATTGATATTGTTTCTCGATTTATGTAGCATAATGTCATTGCTATTGTTCAACTTTCTTTCCATTGTATTCTTTATCATATTTTCATCGATCTATTTGGTTGTCCGTGGAGGTGGAAACACCAAATTGGGGGTTTGACTATGACAAACCCCTATACAACCCTAACATTTTTCCTCTCTCAGTTGTGTTTAGGTATGTGTTCATGTGGAGCTTGCTGGCGAACTGGACTCCTTGTGAGTTAATCTTCATCACCTTCATCCTTGTCATCTTCTACATCATATTTTTAGTCATTTTAGTTATTCTATTAGTTATCATTTTAGTTAGTACTTTAGACCTCAACCACTAAGCCGTTAGTAGGATTCTTGTACCTTTTACTATACTTTAGCACTTTTTGGTTGTATTTATGCCAGTGCCTTGATGAGATGCTAGCGCGCTATGCTGTCGTCCCTAAACCGTGTTGGTGTCCTCTGGCAGAGAGTTTTTTGAGGTACAGTTCAAGTTCTAGAAGCCTGCTCATTTAGCCCCATCAAAACTCTTGGGTTAGTAGAGTGACAAAAGCACTTGAGAGTGCTCTTCATTCTCTATCTTGACCAAAACCATTTGTCCAACCAGAGGTAGACTAGGGTAACCTTTTTCTCTCGAATCTCCGTGACCTAGAGCCTTGGTGTGGTTGGTCCCCCTCCTCTATAGGTGTGACGAAAGTCATTAATCAGCTGGTGTTGTTGTCCTATACTGACAAATGTCTCCCTTAGTATCTGTGTGATACGTCAAAACCCTTAGATGTTTCTAAGGGCTGTGAGGCCTCTTGATTGAGTGAATCACCGTATGTATAAGCACCAATTCATGTCTTGAATATGGTCATTAAAAGCCTTTGTTTATAGTTTCCAACTTTTCCATCCAACGAGTTCTTTGAAGTGGTGCATTGGAACTTGGATTCCAAAAAGTTACTTGTCATGTCCAATTTTGGTTAAAGTATAGAGGTTAAGATCTCATTCTTAACATACCTCTACACTCTTTCCTCAATTGTATGTAAAATTGTCTCTTCTACTACGAAGACCATGAGGCAAGCCCATGAAAAAAATGTACCATTTGAGCTAGTATTGTAAATGCTTGTGAGTCAATTAAATACTTTGTTTGGTTCCAAAACATTGCAAACAAACATCAACAAGTTTTCTTAAAATTTCAAATCCTTTGGTTTAAGCATGGATACCCTTTGAAAAGTCTTTATATTGATGCTTCTCCTAAGGATTCTATCCTTATACTTCTAAATATTTTGGCTTATATCTCAATCCATACTTCCCAAAGTTAACATAGGAAACTATGGCTCTAACTTCATGATTTTCACATAATGGACCTTATGAAATGAGTGATGTTTTTGACATAGACATTTAGTTTGAAACTTAAGCAAGACAATTGTTTGCAGTAAAAATAAATTCATTAATCAAGAGAAACTCACAAATTGAACCCCACATTTGTGCTTGTCTTTATAATCTCTCACCTTATGACCATTTGGCATTCAATTACTCTAGTTCAACAACCAAACCTTATGCCAGCTATCATACAACCAAACTTTGAATTGTTTGAAGGAGAACAAACAAACATGATTAGTAGTTTAAGGAGCTTCACATTCGAGACAAAGGAAACACCAAACCCGTGGAGAAACAAAAACCAACATCCTAGACAAACAATAGTGAAAATATGATATTGTGGTTAGAAGGCCTATATTACCACCTCTTGCATGGCAATAGGTATCCTCTTTTCAAAAAAATAGAAAATCCCAAAAACAAATGCACAATTGAACCCTACATATGTGCTTTCATGATCTCTCACAAAATAAAAATCCCCAAGCGAAGGCCCACATTCCACCATTTCAAATGTAGACATCATAGTTCAAAGTTTATCAGAAAATAGGCCTTAAAGATTTATCGCAACTGAGACATCTTATTAAGAAATTTTTATGCTTGATCTTTGAGGGATGAACCATATTTATATGTCCACATTTTTCCTCTCATTTAAATCAACATTGATCTTTTTGGGTTAAGTTACTTTAGAGGTATAACATTTTTCTCACTACCTTGGTCTAGCCACACAAAGGTTCACTCTAGGCTAACATTATTGGGTCAAAAAATTTCATCCCCCCTTTATCACATTTCACTTTTCACATCACCAAACTTTATAAACTTTTGGACACGCCAACACTTTTGACTTTGACATCATCAAACCAATCCCATAACTTAGCTATGTTGTGTTTGAAATGGATCCTTTTCCATACACTTAGTTAAGTTAGTCATCACATTTGTGGACCAATTTATCTTGAAAGTCACAAGTCTACCTTTAATATTTACAATTTCATTATCACCTTTCATCGAAACACCAAATCTATTTGTCTAAAAAGTGTTGTCCCAAAAAGTTTACAAAAAGATCACTCTCCCCATAACATTCATCCTTTTCATCTCCTATTCTCACCATTGCTCCAAAATGACTTAAAGCATCCCTTTTAGCAAAATTTGAGTCAACTAGAGAGTTTAAACATTACAAATATCAACATAACTCTCACATAGGTGACCCACAATTTATGGTAGCGACAAGATCACAACACAAGAGAATCATGGATCAAGCCAAAGTCACATTCACCACAAGTGATACCAATCCCCAATAATTTGATCCAAGAATTCATTCTACCCCCTCACAACAACCCTAGACTCCATTAGAACCAAATGAGGTAGAAGACGTCACGAACAACCCATTTGGACTTACTAAAGAAGAAATCATTGAGTATAAACAAGAATGTAAAGCCTTAGAGAAAGTGGCTTCAATTCCCCCATCTTTTTCTGCACAAAAATTAACGCAAGGTTTGACTCCATCCACGATTCCAATAACTTCATCACTAGGGCCAAATCAAACACAAACTCCTAGTATTGCAACTAGTTTTGCTAAGGACTTTGGTCACACTCTTCCTTTAGAAAGTAACACACTTGTGGGTACTATAGACACCAATCCTCCCCAAAACACCACTTAGACACCTACATTTGGTGCTCCTCCCATTCCTAAGCATCCTCTACATCCACATAAACCACTTACACTCCACTCCACGACAACCTTGACATATCGAGCACAACCATCTTCATCCATCCCCACAAGTACCACAAGTGTTCCCAACGTCACACAAGGTAGTGTAGACCAAGTGTCTCCAATATACCAATAAGGGAAAGTTAATACCCTTATGCAAAATCATCCCTTAATGCAACAAAGGACATCTTCATCTAATCCCCCAATGGGTTCATCAAACCCTTCGATTGTACAAAATACATCCATCCCCTCCATCACCAACCCAAATCAAAACAACACTTTTGTCACAAACCCCGTCAACCAAGGTAAGACCTTGGTCCCACCTCAAAAAAAACAAGGGAATCCCCTACCCATCACTCAAGGGAACCCCTTCAATCAATTTTAAGGTCCTAATATGCCATTACCATCGCAATACCAAATGGTGCCATCATCATCATTACCATTGGTCCCCCACGTCATGCAAAATCAAATGGGACCTCAAACTTATATTCCTCCATCCTAATCCACCATTCTAAAAGGAATTTTAAACCAAGGAAACCCCCAACCTCTTGTCATCAACCCACAACCCACTCAAACCATTAACACCCAAAACCCAACAGAGGTATCCCAACAATAAAGCGATCCTACATTGCAAGCACATGCTCTAGCTTTGCAGCAAGCAAAACAAGATTATCAACAAGCCTTGCAACAACAACAAGCCCAAAAAGCAGCCCTAGAAACACAACAATAACAACAACAACAAGCCCAACAAGTAGTCTTAGTAGTACAACAAAAACATCAAGCCTAATAAGTGGCCTTAGCAACACAATAACAACAACAAGCCTAGAAAGTAGCCTTAGCAGCGCAACAACAACAACAATCCCAACAAGCAACCTTAGCAGCATAACAAAAAAAACCTAGCAAGTAGCCTTAGCAGTACAACAACAACAACAAGCCCAACAAGCAACCTTAGCAACACAACAATAACAAGAAGCCCAACAAGAAGCCTTAGCAACACAACAATAACAAGAAGCCCAACAAGTAGCCTTGGTCACACAACAAAAAGCTCAACAACAACAAGCCTAGTAACAAGCATTACTTGCCCAACAATATGCCCAACAACAACAAGTTCTTGCGTAACACCAAAAAAAAAACAAGATTTATATTATAATCCTCAACAAAATATCGTCAATCCAAATACGTTAGGAACACATACATCTTTACCACCTTCACCTTCACAATATATCACACCACCTTACACACCATACAACACCCCATCATATCAAAATCCCACTTATAATTCATCCACCATCCCACAATATGCAACATATGTCCCCCCACCAAACTTGCAAGATATGACATTGCAACTTAAGGAACTAATGCAACAAATGCATGATATTCAAATGGGAAAAATGAAGAAGCCCCATACACAACAAAACCTATGTCCATATCCATTTGATTGAAACATTGCAATGGTACCTTTTCCTCCTGATTTTGAGGTCCGTAAATTTGATAAATACAAAGGGAGAGGAAATTTGATGGATCACGTAAAAGAATTCAACATCATGTGTATGGAGGTTGCCTACAATGATTCATACTTGATGTGCATCTTTCCACGGAGCTTGATAGGCCCAACCATTGATTGGTTTTCACAGTTGCCTCCAGGTATCAAAACCTTCCAAGAAATAATCAATAAATTCATCAATCACTTATCCTTTCAACCTTGACATGGATATGAGCTTAGAAGAGTTGTACACTCAAGCAAAATAAAGGAGAATCCTTCACTAATTTCTTGCAAAGATGGAGACAAAGAGCGAGTAAGAGCAAGTGGTCCATTCCTGATGAACAACAAGTAGGGATTATCATCACAAATGTGGATCTAGATCTATCCTTCCACTTAAAAATGCAATGCATTACCACTTATGATGATCTTCTTCCTAGGGCCCTCAACATCGAGAGAGCCCTAATCTCATAGGGAAATACCCAAGCATACAAAGATAACCACCCATCAACTAGTTCAAATGACCAACCTCATGTTTGGGCTAAGAACAAGAATGTGATGAATGATGGCATGGTGGATACTAAGGTGGTCATAAGTGCTCCTAGACCAAACACCAATCAAATGACTAACACTCAACCAACCGTACAATAAACCACACCATCACAGAATAATCAAATCAATAAAATTGAAACACAACAAAGGCGAACCCCCAATAGGAATAACTACCCAAAATGCAAATACACACAATTGGTAGAACCTATTGAAACTATCTTGAAGAAATTGGTAGAGTCAAACTCGATAATGCTTCCCAATTTCCAAAACTACCAAGAACCATAGGATAAACCACCCTGGTACAATGAAAAGGATCATTGTGACTTTCACGAAATCAAAGGACACAAAACATCAAATTGCATGAAATTGAAGAATGTTATCCAAGATCTTATCGAGAATGGAGACATATCTATTGAAGTACCAGCCAGTAACCAGGGACCTCAAGATATACAAGAACTCTATGCCAAATCACAACAAAGGGAATGACAATGGAAAAGGGAAGACTTACAATAACGTGAAGCATGTCTATTCCAATGTAGTTGCATCCTTTAACAATGTCATCACCATTGTTACCATCAAAGGGCCTAGTGTAGAATGTGGAGTCACCACATGATGTGGAAAGGTCACCATCTAAGGAGCTTCATCCCAACCTAGGGAACAAACTACATTACCAACACCAAACCCTAGCAAATACAGTCTCGTAGATCAACTCAAGAAGACTCCCACACATATCTCTATTATGGAACTATTGAGGCTATCCCCCTCACATAGGGAGATCTTAGAGAAAGCTTTATCTGCATCATCCTTTGAGGATATTAATACAAAACAGTTTTAAGCTATGGTAGGGCATATTACTATCCCTCATCTTCTCACCTTTTCAGAACCAGACCTACCATCGCAACCATCTCATAATCGTGCTTTACATCTTGAGGTCATCATTCATAAGAACAAAGTTAAAAGAGTCTTAGTAGATGGAGCTGCTAGTCTGAACATTTTCACCCTTTAGTTGGTCAAGAAATTGGGTTATTTAGAGGAATATATTGAGAAAACAAAGAGTACAACCATCAGAGCATATGACGATCAAGAACGGGTATCACAAGGCATCATCACGCTACCCATCCAAGTGAGACCCGTCATTGCTAAGACCACATGCCATGTGTTAGACCTTAATCTCCCTACAAAATTTTGCTTGATTGACCATGGATTCATGCCCTAAAAGTTGTAGCTTCAATCTATCACCAATGTGTAAAGTTTTCTTTTGAGGACAGAGAGGTTACCATCCATGGTGATCCTGAGCCTTTTTACTACTACAAAAACCTTGAGACCAAGTTTTACAAAATACCCCAAATCCCTAAAAATGATGAAGGGCCTACACCCTCCTCCTCATGTGTTGACCCATCATCCCTTGCATCTACCTCAAAAAAAAACACCCATTGTGCAGAACATTCCCGACATCAAAGCAGTGATCAAGGATGATGCTTGTGGAGATTATAAACTAAAGGACACTTTTGTGTTGGGAGAGCTACCTCTTTCTCCCAAATCTCATGGGAGACCCGCACCTATCAACAGAGTGGTTGAAACATTAAAGGTTGCATCTACTACCTTCACCAAGTGGGGGGATTTGAACAAAGAAGATTTCAATGAGGAAAATGTCTCTAAACTACTCTATCCACCCCATACCCATTCTTCCCATGGAAGATGACAATAAAAGCTTGCAGCGAATGAAGGGATGGGGGTACAACAAGAATGAGAAACTGGGACAAAATGATAATGGCTTGCTAGAACCCATTGTTCCTGAGAGATGTCCAAAGAATCTTGGATTAGGATGTACTACTACCAATGTTACCCTTATTGGAAAAGGTACTTCTGCTAAACGGGCCAAGGCTTCCTCTTGGTTACCCACATTGTGTGACACTACCCTAGATGAATTTCCTCTTAATGTTGCTGATCTATTTGAGAATAAATCTCTTTATGATATCCCCAACATATTTCACCCCGAATGACCAAACCACTACAATAGGCCTAGTATACCCCCAACTCATCAAGTAGGACCAACGTGGACCACCAATTCTAGTTATATTTGAAAATGATGAAGCAATCTCAAAATTCATTGGACTCTATGAAAACATACCGTATGGGGATCACAAAGTGAGATTTGATATAGAGATAGACACACAGGCGTACTACGGGGAGACGATTGAATACTTCAGTCGCAAAATTGACAACATAAGAATAACATGCAGATCTTTAAGTGAAAACCACACTGTGGAACTTTTAGATCCTAAAATAGTACATAGAGAGGAAATATTTGAGGGTGAAAACCTCTATGAGGTGCCCAAGGATGAGGGATTCAATCTCCCCCTTAGTGCAATGCATCTAGAAAAGTCAGCAATGCTAGCAGAAAAGGCAATCTCAGTGAACGTAGGAATGAAGGAGTCACCCAAGATAACATTTTATGCTAAATCCTTGTTAGATGAAGAATAGAAAAAACTTAGCAGTGTTCTTGAAAGAGAGAAGAGAAAACTTTGTCTGGTCATACATAGATATGCCAGGGCTTGATCTTGAAGTGGTTGTGTATCACTTAGTAGTCTATCCCGAGGCCAAACTAGTGAAACAAAAATTAAGAAAGATGCACCCTCAAATAGCCCTCTTGGTGAACTTGAGTTACAAAAGCTTCTTGACATTGGATTTATCTGACCAATTGACTATCCTGAGTGGGTTTCCAACTTGATACCAGTCTCCAAACCTACCGGGGGCATCAAAATATGCACAAATTTGAGAGACTTGAACAAAGCATGTCCAAAGGATGATTTCCTTCTCCCCAACATTGACATCATCGTTGATTTAATCAAATCATGATCGCTAAGGAATATCAACACAAAACTGTATTCACTTGGCCATGGGGAATATATTGTTGGAACATAATGCCATTTGCGCTAAAGAACACAGGAGTGACCTATCAAGAAGTAATGGCCCTCATCTTTCATGATATGATCTAAAAATAGTTGAAGACTACATGGATGATATTTTGGCCAAGTCAAGGAAAAGAAGTGAGCACATAGAGGTGTTAGCACCCATCTTCAACAGGATCAAAGAGTATAAAGTATGTTTGAACCCAAAAAAGTGTGTCTTTGGGGTTACATCAGGGAAGCTTCTTGGCTACATTATTTCATAGACAGGAATAAAAATTGATCCAACAAAGGTGAAAGCAATATTGGACATGGAACCCCCACAAACACTGAAACAAATGAGAGGGCTACAAGGAGTATTCATATCACAATTATCAAACAAGATCCACCCTTTCTCACACCTTCTCCATAAGGGAATAACATAAAAGTGGGATGAGAAGTGCGATAAATCCTTCCAGCAGATCCAGGACTACCTATTGACACCTCTAGTGCTCATGCTATTGATACCAAACAATCCATTGATCCTATATATCTCAGCAACATTAGCAACACTAGGTGCTCTTCTAGCCCAACATGATGAAATGGGAAAGGAAAGAGCCATATATTACATAGCAAGACCTTGGTAGGATATGAAATGAATTACTCATCCATTGAGAAAGCATGCTTTGCGGTGGTTTTTGCTTCACAAAAGTTCAGACATTACATGTTGTCGCACTAGATCAAGCTTATTGCAAAAATTGACCCATTGAAATATATATTATCCAAAGCAACTCTCATTGGGTGAATGGCCAAATGGGTAACGATCTTAACTGAATTTGACATAGAATATGTGGAGTGCAAGGAAATCAAAGGACAAGTGATCATAAACCAACTAGAAGAAGAACCTATCTATGTAGAGAATCCTTTGATATATGAATTTCCTAATGAATTAGTGTTCCTTGTCAATACAGTAGATTAGTGGAAAATGTACTTTGATGGATCATTTACCCAACATGGATCAAAGGCGGGTATTCTTTTTATCAACCCACAAGGTGATTGCATTCCAAAGTCATATCGACTATCCTTTCCATGTACTAACAATATTGTGGAGTATGAAGCCCTAATAATAGGTCTACTTGGATAGCAGTTCAGTGGCAGATACAAGATTTGAAAGTCTATGAGGACTCACAGTTAGTTGTTAATCAAGTCAATGATGACTACCAAACCAAGGATGATAAACTCACTCCTTATAAGAAGATGGTAGAAAGTCTTAAGGACTTTTTCATTGACATAACCTTTGAGTAGATACCACACATGAACAATCGAGCAACAGATGTCATGGCGATAATTGGATCATTGTTAGACATGCCACACAACATCCTTCAATGTGAATTCTTGGTAGAAAAACTTCTCGTACCATATTTCAAAATCCATGAATCTGAATTTGTGTGTAATCATTGGTCTTGGTTCCCCATGGTATCATGATATATTCACCTATCTTAGCAGAAGTACCCTCCCATCCAATATCACCTCCAACCTTAAAAAGACCTTTGTTAAAAAGGCATCCCAATTTATAATCTTAGGTGATACCCTTGTCCGCAAAAGCATCAAGGGGACATTACTATGATGTCTCAACCAAGAGGAAGTCTTGATTGCCTTAACAAAAGTACATGATGGCATATGTGGTTCCCATTCTAGTGGTATGCATTTAGCTAAGAAACTGTTGAGGATGAGGTATTACTGCCCAGCCAAGGAAAGAGAATCCCATCGGTACATGTAGAAGTATGTCCAGTGTCAACAACATGGAGATCTTATTCATGCTCTAGCTCAAGAGTTACAACCATTGGTCACACTTTGGTCTTTCTCGCAGTGGGGGCTTGACCTCATAGGGAAAATTACTCCCACCTCATCTAATGGCCACAAGTTCATCATAATGGCCACTGAATACTTTACCAAGTGGGTCGAAGCCATCCCTATGAATTACATAATGGGGAAGAAAATTTCCAAGTTTATCCTAAATTACCTTATCTATTGTTATGGTGTTCCATAATCCCTTATTCCAATAACAAAACACCCTTCAAAAATCAAGATGTGAGAGAGTTATGCCAAAGATTCAACATCTAACATTGATTCTCTACCCCTTATTACCCCTAGGGAAACAATCAAGTCGAGGCTACAAACAAGACCATTATGAAAATCCTAAAGAAAACAGTCAATGAAGCTAGCCGTGATTGGCATCCATAGTTAAAACCCACCCTCTGGGCCTATCGAACCAGTATCTGCACACCTACAGGTGCAACCCCTTTCTCCTTGGTGTACGAATCAGAAGCCACCCTTCCTATTGAGGTCAAGCTTCCCTCTCTATGAGTGTCACTACAAAATCTAATCACTGATGAAGAGTATAGAGTATCTTGGCTGAATGAGTTAGAATTCCTAGATGAGCATCATATTGATGCCTTAAATCATTTGCAAGTCTACAAAAAATGATTAAGACGAAGTTATAACAAGAAGACCAAGAGTTATTCTTTCTAGGTAGGAGATCTTGTGCTTAAGCAGAATGAAAAGAACTTCCAGATCATAAAAGTAAAGGAAAGTTTGAACCAAATTGGTTAGGCCCATTTGTTGTCATAGCAAGCTATAGATCAGGAGCATACCAATTATCAACGCCTGAAGGTGAACCCTTGTAGGAGCCAATCAATAGTCTGCATCTTAAAAAGTTTTATGCCTAGGTTTAAAGGGTGTAAATCTAAAAAATACAAAAATAAATAAAAATGATCAAAAATCCAAAAAAATAAGAAAAAGGATTGAAAATAGTAAAGAAAAAAATCATCCTCTAGTGAAAATCACTTCAATGGCGCTTTGGGCAAGTACCTTCATGAAAACCTAGCAAACATGAGCCTTCTGTAAATAAGCACCTCCATCTATCTTTGTCTCTTTATCCTATCATTCTTTGTGTCACATTCATCCATTACATCATTCATCCTATTTATTCCATCACCGATTCGCATCTGTATCATAGCTTGATATTGTGAAGTATCGTATTCCCCTTTAGTACTACTTGGCATATTCTGAAGGTTAGTTTGTCCTGCCTATATTGAGGTAGTCTATTGCATAACACTGGGGAAAATTCATTATGTATTGGATTGGGTTCTTGTATATCTTAAGGTTATTTGAAATCTCTCAAAAATCCCAAAAACATTCATAAAATCTCATCAAAATCCAAAAACACTTGTAAATTAGAAAATACAAAAACATCAAAATAATGTACAACTAAAATCCAAAAACATTAAAAAATTGTAAAGTCAAAATCCCAAAACATCCAAAACACATCAAAATCCCAAAATAGGTCAAAACATTGAAAAAACCAAAAACATTACCTTATCAAACTACGTTGTCTTTGAGCTTGAACATAGGCAAGGCTATCACTGATGTGCCCCTGAGACATTTTAGGTTAGGAGTCCATCATAATAAGTGGACAATCCATCAACTATTCATATTTCTTCAACAATAAGTCAAGTTAGTTGAACTACATGGTATCTAAATGTATAATGTAGGCAAGGCTCATCTTTGATGAGCCCCCAAGGCCCCTAGGATAGTCTTTTAGGTTAGGTTCTTGGTTCAAACTTAGAAAACCCCAAAACATTTGAAAACTTAAAAAAATCCAAAAAAATTTGAAAATTGAAAACCCAAAATATTGGAAAACCTTAGAGAAAACCCTAAACAACCTCAAATAATCGAAAACCTAAAAATTCACAAAAAATTTCAAAAATAACAAAAAAATCAACCTCAAAACATTGCAAAATACCAAAAACATTGAAATATTCCAAAAAAATTCAAAATCGCCCATCCCATTTTCGCTTTCACCCTCAATAACCTTTCATCAATAATAAATCAATCGTCATCTTCAAACTTTGGTAAAACAAATAGAAAATAAGTGTCAAAAGTCATAAAGTGAGAACCTAAAATGTCAAAATCTCAAGTCTAGGTCATAGGTAAAATGGCTCAGTGGAGTTTATATCAACTTATCACACACTTAGTATTAGTCAAAACATCTGATTAACATGTCCTAGGATGCATCCTTTTGAAAATGGGCATCAACATCACAAATCACCTTAGCTATGTTACATTGGGCTCTAGGAAAATTCACCACCAGCAATTCACTGATGAAAAATTCACCGCCAACAATTCACTGTGGGAAAATTCACCACCATGACAAATTCATCTCAAGGTAAATTCACCACCAACAATTGATCGCCATGAAAAATTAAATGCATTAACATTTTTTTAATATTAATGCCATTAATTTTCCAGGGCAGTGAATTATTGGTGGTGAATTTTACTTGGCAATTTTTCATGGCGGTGAATTGTTGGCAGTGAATTTTCTGTCGGTGAATTTGTCGTATGCCATTACATTAGCAAGAGATATAGATAATATTGACTGTCTGTTTTTTATATTTTCTTATGATTTATCTTATTGACCCATTCTAAGGACCTCTCGATGATGTCTTAATGATTTAGAGAGAAAGGAATAGGGCATTGATCATTATCTTTCATTTGCTATGCTTGTGGAGTATTCTTGTAAAATAATCTTGGCACATACTTGCTTAGTTGTGTGTAGGGAGGTCACTTGGAGTAGATTATTGACTATTTCGTAAGCTTTGGTCCAATGTATTAGAGACTTCTAAACTACATTCCAATGAGGTTTCCATATG
This sequence comes from Sequoia sempervirens, assembly GCA_007258455.2. Classification (NCBI taxonomy): domain Eukaryota; kingdom Viridiplantae; phylum Streptophyta; class Pinopsida; order Cupressales; family Cupressaceae; genus Sequoia; species Sequoia sempervirens. The sequence continues at coordinate 69,365,628 of VDFB02047230.1, read as the reverse complement.
TCAAGATGTGAACAAGGACTATCCTATATGTTTGCAAATTCAAAGTCCACGTCACTAGATAGAATTCCATCTTGGTTATCGATACCTTGATGCATCGTGTCTGTGTTATACCAAACATAAGGAATGACGAAAAGTCCCAATCCCAAAGATATGAGAAAATCATCCATCTCATCACCATATCTAATAAAGTCTCAATGACTCATGGACTTGTTGGACTTCTGAATCAATCTCAAAATCAATGGTTAATCCATCTCATTCTTCTATCCATTCTTCTACTTCCTCTATCTTTACTCACATTTCTATCCAAGTGTTGAATTTATGTGATATATCAAAATGTACATGAGGCTACCCATGGACGATGATTGTCTATACATCATCAACTCTGTCTACATTAGACATCTAAGCTTTCTAGTCCTCTTTGAGCTGAACCTATCTTGCATCTTTGTCGAGAGATCAACCCAAAATTCCAAATTGTCACTCGATCTCTCGAGGGGGAAGAGTACAAGCTTAATTCTTTCCACTAGGGAAACAATGAGGCATCTAAAAAATTAGGAATTTTTAAAATTTTGATCTAAACAATAGTTTTAATCCAAAAAGCGTCAGTCTTTGAACCAACGTAGCAGGTACCTCACTTCAAAGAGGGGAAAAATGTAGACACTTAAAAATGTACTGAATGAGACTACACGCTGGCATCTGATATACTAACATCATTTCACCCTAAAATCCATCCTCTTTTAGCTTATTTGATTAAATTAACATAGTTAATTAATCAAAGGATGCATGTTCATCTAGTAATCTAATTAAAGTAATTGAGTTAATTCACTCTCCATAATATTCACCTTTCATCCTGTCTAATCGAATAATGCAAATTATTTAACTAGCCTTCTTATATCTTCTTATGTAATTAAATAAATCCTAGTTGTCCTAGTTATTTAATTAAATATCCTAATCCCACCCCTTTCATTAAATAAAATAATTATTTAATGCTAAATCTTAAATTCCTCCAAAAGGGAATATTCCTATGGAATATCCCTCCCCTTTGCACATTAAAACTTTTTTTAGTTTGCTAAATGCTAATTTTCCTCATCCACTTGCATGAGAATATTCTTTGAGAATATTTTCCCTTTTCACTCACTCAAAAAGGGAATATTCTTCTTTATAACAAACTTTCAACAAACTTCTTGAGCAAGATTTGAAAGTATGCTTCTTTGCATGATTGTGAGCCCTTGATTAAATATCAACTTGCATTCTCAACCCTTGATGGGAATCCATGATCTATGCCTCCACCTTCCTTCCATCCTGACCATTGATTGATTCTTTCAATCTTGACCATACATTTTTGATTTGCTCTCCTATAAATAGATCACTATTTAGAGAGAAATGGAACCATCTTTTGATAGGAAACTTATGATGTTGAAACTCACACTCATTTACGTTCATGTTTTACATTTGATAGCATTTTAGATTAATTTTCATGCATTGTTAGCTTATCATCCATCAATGGCTTCCATGATAACTTAGTTTGAATTCATTTAGTATATTTTGGAATCTAGAGATTGCATCTTTGAATCTTGTATACATTTAGCATAGGTTTGCATACACTTACATCAAACATCTTAGTTTTTATCATGTTTTTTATTAATGCAAAACAGGTTTTGAAGGGACCAAAAACCTTGAACAAAAAAGGAAGTGGCAGTAAAGATAAGACAATTGACTGCCCACCCAGAAAAAACTACAAAAAACACCAGCTGATTACCAGACCATCAACCAACCATTCATAGTAACATCAGCAAAAAAACAAAAAGCAGAAAGACAAGTTAAATGGCCCTTAAAGCAGTTCTTTAAGCATTTTTGCAGCCCCCAAATCCTTGACTGCCAACTTATCATGCATTTCCATAATTTATTCCATATCACGAGCAACATCCTTCTTACCTTTCTTGGTTTTACTTCGGGTATGAACACTTGGATCAACAACCATATTAGTTGAAAGCCCATCCATACCAGCTTCCTCACTGCGATCCGAGGTCACCTGGTCATCAAAAAATCCCTTCCCAGTTAGCTTCATGGCCTTCTGATTAAGGAAAATCATCCCCTCGGCCGACACCTCCAACTTCTCCCTACTTATGTTTATGAGTGTATCCAAATCCTTTCAGAGTTGCATGTTCTATCTCTCCAACACCACCACTCTCGATCCATAGTCATTCTTTAGTGCAATAATTTCATCCACCATACAACCAACACTCGAATTCAAAGACTGAGATAAAGAAAAAATAGAATCTTTCTCTTTCAGACTTCGTAGAGTAGAGATGTTGCACCTGGCAATGGTATCATGCTTGTTATGGAGATCCTGAATCTCTTGAACAAGCCACATAAGCAGATTGAAAGAAATATCCACCCCTTCCTTAACAAGACTTGATGCCTACGAAAAATCCATTGCACCCCAGAACAAACCCCTACCTTGATGTGAACCACCCGGTGGTTCCTCCATATGAGCATCCTCAAAACCCAACTTGGCCTTCCCCTGATCCCTAGAAGCAGAGCCCTGAGCAAGATCTTTAGGGTTTTCAACCAAATTCTTTTTACTAACCACAGGGGACCCACCACCACTTGACACCTCGACTTGAAAACTACTAGCCACCTTCTCAATATTAACATTCAATTCCCTGACATGACCCTTACACTTCTTACCAGCAGAGCCCTCAACAACACCCTTAGGAATCTTCAGCTTACATTTCACACAAGGAGCAACTTTCGAGGAAGAAGGGAAAACATCACCCGTAGATGAAGTATAGTCTAGATCAGTATCAAAGCCATCAGACCAGCCCTCTGACTCATCCTCAGCCTCTATACCAGCAGACTCTTGAATTTCAACAATATTGCATTTCCCACTTTCTTTCCCCAATTTCTTAGAAACAGGGGACCGAGGAGTTCTCACAATGCAGTTAGCCTTGATAAACTCAATAATTAAAATCATTAATCCTTCATGCAAAAAGGGATTCCTAGGGTTTTTTTTGTGATTCAAGATGCTTTCTTCCATAGACAGTAGCAGATAGAAGGGGAAAGAAACCAACTTACCATGGCGAAAATGGTTGAGCAGAACAAAATGATGACTGTAGAGTGCTGCAAATCTACCATCCAGAGTGAAGTAGCACATTAACTCCACAACAACTGCCCACCAAATTGGTTTGATCTTAGTTCGGTCATAGCCACCACAGTCCAAGCAAACCATTTTAGCCCTTTCCCTATCACGGAGAAAAGTCTGCCTAGCAGATTGCGAAATATTCTTGTCCCAATAAAATTTCCTACCTTCCATTGATAAGCCAGTCACCTCCACGATAAGATCTTCATCAATGGTAATATCCTTACCATACAAACTCACCATACGACCATGCCAAGCAACCAAAAACTCCTTAGAAATCAAGGATTTAAAACCCTTCAGTCTCTCCAAGTAAGGAGTAACACCCCCTCTCTACAAAATTTCCCATACTCTGGGATTAGCCCTAGTATCATCACAAGAGAGTGGCTTCGTTTGACACCTATCCCCACCCATCATTGAGAAAATTGCAAAGCACTCATAGGACAAGACAAAGACAATAGTCACATAGCTACCCAGAAAGTGTGTGAAGTAATCCAGAATAGTCGAGAAGGAGATAATGCAAAGGACTCTAAAACAAATCCACTGAAAGAAGCCACAAATTCCAATGATCATAATTTGTGCGATAAGTCCCATCATACTGCTAAATTCATGATTCCCACGCAAGCCCAAAAATAAGGAGGTGGGAAATGAAGAAAAATTAATGCTGATAATTAATAATAAGCGTGATTAAATCAATTGGAAGGACTTCATCCTCCCCCCACGATTTAGCCGAAGACACACCATAATTCGCCAGCCAATCAGCCACAACATTCACTTCCCTATAGGCATGGGAAATATAAATTTCTTCAAACTCCCCACTAAAGGAAATAGCATCCATAATAAAATTATTAATGGACCAAGAAGGGGGAGTTCCTTGCTTAAGGCAATTGACAATATTCAACGAATCACCTTCGATCCAAAGTTTAGAGATCCTCAAATCCCTAGCCATCTTGATACTATGATAGGCCGCAACTGCTTCAACAAGGTGGTTTGTTTGTTAGTTTTTATAATTTTAATATCGCTTTTATCATGTTTTTGTTCATCTTTTTCACCAGTTTCCATCGATTTTAATCAATAAAATCAATTGGAAAGGCTCATATTATCCAAGGGATTTGGAAAGGGTCACCATTCCACATGAATGCAACACCACTCCCCTAATAGGATAACATTCAATGTCTTAGAATAGATGTTTGTCAAGCTTTCATGTTTTAGCATGTTAGTTTTGATGGCTTCTTCGCTTTGTTGATATTGAATATCTTATTGGGATCATGATTTAAGTAATTAAATAGGCTTTAAATTCATTTGGATCTAGCATATTTAGTTGAAACTATGATTATGGTCACAAAATCATCTCATGGAGTTACATTACTATTGTCATCTTAAGATACATGTGTAGAGTATTTGATCAACTACCTTGAACTAAACTTAACTTAGTGACAACTATTGGCGTTAAATTGATAACATGTAAGATTTATCTATGGAGATAGCCACCCAATACCTAGAGGCCTAATGGAAAGCACAAGATAGTCAAAAGATCAATATGAAAACAATATACTATATTCCTATCAAAGAGTACAAATATAATGAAGGTACAATGTATGAGAGACCCTTGGTGTAATGTCCCTAATTGGAAATGCCTAAATCTGCCCTAATTTTCTTTCCCAAATAATAATGAGTTTAGAGAGTACCTTTTTTTCCTTGATTGAAGTCTTACACATAGGTTAGAAATCATCACCATAATCATTTTGGTTAACTGATTATAAACAAATAACCATATTCTAAGTATTAGTAAACTCATGACAACATGGTAGGGTAAGTGAAATTGCAGCGGGTGTCCTAGTAGCCAACTCTTCTAGACCCAAGGGCAGCACCCGTTGAGGCAATGACAAGTACCCCTTGGTCCATGTGGTCTCATTTTTTCCCCTCCCGAGTGGCATATCTAGAAGATGCCCTCTCATTGTACTCCCTCGACAATCCTTGTAGGGTAAGTGAAGTTGCAGCGAGTGTCCTGGTAGCCAACTCTTCTAGACCCAAGGGTATCATCCATTGAGGCAATGACAAGTATCCCCTTGGCCCATGTGGGCTCATCTTTTCCCCCTTGGGTGGCATATCTAGAAGATGCCCTCTCGTTGTACTCCCTCGACAATCCTTCCTTCCCTTATCCATGGTGTGGGTATGTATTGGTTTTACTAACCCACATTTAAATTAAAGTATCTATCAAACTCATTACACCATGGTGGTTGGTTAGGAGTTGCAAAAGGTATCTTGGTAGCTCAAATCCTTTAGACCCAAAGGCAATACCCGTTGAGACAACGACAATACCCCTTTGGCCCATGCAGATTCATCTTGTCCCCTCTCGGGCGATGTATCTAGAAGAGGACCCCATTGTTGTACTCTCTTTGTAATTCCCCTTTCCCCACCATGATGAACATATAAGCACAATAATGTAATCAGATTCCCAATTCTAAATAAACATATCAACAATGTTATAAATTTTTCTAAGCATATTATCAATAAGCATAAATAATATCATGCATAAATTGTTGTTCCTAAATAACATCAATAATAATAAACGATACCAAAAAGAATAAATAATATCATGTATATATTATTATTCTTAAATAACATCAATAAGAGTAAATAATATTAATAAGAATAAATAATATCATGCATATATTATTATTCCTAGATATTACATTATTATCTTAATTTATAATGTAGTTTACCAGATAATGTTGATCAATCTACAATATTCTCTATTCCTTCTACCACAATCCCCTTTTACTCTGAAGATGACTTCCTTTATATATCCTTGATGGGATGAAGAGTTGCACCCCTCCATTCGGTAGCCATTTTGAAGGGTTGTGTTTCCTGATCACTGCTATTAGAACTGATGCTTAACTGATTTTTTTATGCTTAATGAATTGCTGCCCAAAATAATCTCTTGGACTATGAGTGTTGCCTTTAGTCTTAATTGTTTGACTTGGTAAAAATGTTTGGGATTTGGTTTTTATTTATTTAATTTGAGGCATGAATAATATTATTTTAATTTGTGAATATCTTATGGTTATAATAATTTACAATTAGCAATATTAATTAATTATGATTTGTATTATTGTGACCGATGGATTAGTATGGGATGACTACACTTGATCCATGAGGATTTGAACTGTAATTATGCCACTAAAGGTCAATCCCAATAAGATCAATCAATAAAAACTAAACTAAGCATCCATTAAAACTTAACATATTAAACTATGAAAGCTTTAGAAATACCTATTCTAATCTATTGAAACTTATCCTATTGGGGGAGTGGTGTCACATTGATGTGGAATGGTGACCCTTTCCTAATCCCATGGATAAATGAGACTGTTATGATCAATTCTATTGAAAAGAATCGACGAAACTAATGATAGATGTGTGATGAAACATGATTTTAAAGCTAAATGAACATGATGTAAGCTATTTTAACATGATCTGTGCTAAGATGACTAGTATGGGTGAGTGCAAAGCTAATCTAAATGGATTTTAAACTAAAAAAGATTGAAACCCTAATTACACAATACTAAATGGATGCATTTATGTTATCATGGAAGCAATTAATGAAAGCTAAGCTAATATTCAAGTAAATTAAGCTAAAATGATGTTAAATGTGAGTGCAAGTGCAAATGATTTTAACAACGTAAGTTTGATGTTAAAAGATGGATCCATTTGTCTCCAAATAGTGACCTATTTATAGGAGGATAAATGAGAGATGAAGGGTTGAGATCAAAAAGGTTAATCAATGGTCAAGGATGGAGGAAAGATGAAACATGGATCATGGATTCTCATCAACGGATGAGAATCAATGATCACATGGATCAAGGAAAGAATCAAGGGTTCATATTCTTCCAAACAAACACACTTTCAAAATTTGCACAAGAAATCTTGTAAGTTTTTTATAAGAAAGAATATTCCCTTTTTTCAAATGAGTGAGGAGAGAGAATATTCTTTGGAATATTCTCATGGGTGATGGGAAATTAGATATTTAGCAAATTAAAACAAAGTTTTAATGTGCAAAAGGGGAAGGAATATTCCATGGGAATATTCCTTTTGGAGGAATGTGCAAAGGAGGAATATTCCCTTGCAAGTGTGGGGGATTCGATTTATTAGTAATTGATAATTAAAACAATGTTAATTTTGCAATTTTAGAAGAATTACATGATATTCATTAAATAAATGTTTTAATGAAAAGGGGAGATATGATATGATATTTAATTAAATAACTTAGGGTTGTTTAATTAAATAAGAGGACTTTAGGGATTTAAATTAAATAACTCGATGTGTTCAATTTATTAGGACAAAATGTTAGCATGAAAGGAGGTGAATTAATCCAATTGGATTAATTAGGTTAATAGACGAAAATGACATAATTAATTAAATAGCTAGGCTAATTTAATCAATTAAGCGAAAAGAGGATGGGTTTGAGGATGAAATGGTGTTAGTATACATGATTCGAGTGCATGATATCATTTGGGACATTTTTAAGTGTCTACATTTTTCCCCTCTTTGAAGTGAGGTACCTATTATGTTGGTTCAAAGACTGACACTTTTCAAATTAAAAATTGCTACTCAGATCAAAAAATTATTTTTTTTAAATTTTTGGATGCCCCACTGTTGCCCCAGCGGAAGGAATAAGCTAGTTCCTTTCCCCCTCGAGAAATCAGGCAGAAACTTTGAATTTTGGGTTGATTTGTCGACAAAGGTGTAATATCAGTTTAGCTCAAAGAGGACTAGAAAGCTCAGATGTCTGATGTAGATATATTTTATGATGTATAGAAAATCATCAACCATGGGTAGCCTCATGTACATTTTGATATATCACACATATTCAATACTTGGATAGAAAAATTGGTAAAGATAGAAGAATAAGAAGAATGGATGTGACCATTGATTTTGAGATTGATTCAAAAATTCCAACAAGTCTATGATCCACCAATAATTTATTAGAGATGGTGATGAGAGAGAGATGATGATATGCTCATACCTTGGGATTGGGATTTTTCGTCATTCCTTATTATTTGATATAACACATAGATACGTTGCATCAAGGTATTGAGAACTAGGATGTCATTGTATCTAGTGACATGGACTTTGACTCTGCAAAAAAATAGGATAGTTCTTGTTCACACCTTGACATACAAAAAACTCATCAGAATGTAGTTTAGAAGTTTAGAATATATCGGACGAAAGCATACACAATAATCAACAATCTACTCCAAACAACCTCCCTACACACAACTAAGCAAGTATGCACCAAGATTATTTTACAAGAATACACACAAGCACAACAAATTAAAGATAATGATCGATGCCCCATTCCTTTCTCTCTAAATAATTTTAGATAGACATCATCGAGAGGTCCTCAGAATGGGTCTTTTAAGATAAATCAAAAGAAAAGATCAAAGACAAACAACCAGTGTTATCTATATCTCTTGCCAGTTTACTTATAGCTAAGGTAATTTATGATGGTGATGTCCATCACAGGAAGGATTCATCATAGGAAATGTTGATCGGATGTTTTGATTAGGATTATGTTTGTGATAAGTCGTTGATTCAAACTTCATTGATTCGTTTACCTATGATTTAGACTTTACATGCTTGCTTTTGAACTTTTGGAATATTTCAATGGTTTTGGTATTTTGAAATGTTTTGAGGCTATTTTTGGTCTTTGTGAATGTTTATGTGGATGTTTTGGTTTTCGATTATTTGAGGTTCTTTAGGGTTTTTGCTAAGATATTTGATGTTGTTTAGGTCTTTTGAATGTTTTCTAATGTTTTTATGTTTTATGTTTTCAAATGTTTAAGGTTTTTCCAATATTTGGATGTTTAGGGATTTTTTGAGTTTTGACCAAGAACCTAACCTAAAAGACCTATCTTAGGGGCCTCGGGGGTTGATCAAAGATGAGCCTTGCCTACGTTATACACATAGAGACCACATAGTTTGACTGACTCAACTTATTGACAATGAGATATGGACATTTGATGAAATGTTAGTTTATTAAGACTGACCTAGGGTGTCTAGGGGCACATCAATGATGGCCTTGCGTACATTCAAGGTCAAAGACCCATAGTTTGACATGGTTCTATTTTTTATTCGATTTTCTATGTTTTGACCTGTTTTGGGATTTTAATGTGTTTTGGATTTTTTAGATTTTTAATTTTACAAATTTTGAATGTTTTTGGATTTTGGTTGTACATGATTTTGAATGTTTTATGGATTTTTTGGATTTTACAAGTGTTTTTGGATTTTTATGAGGTTTTATGAATGTTTTTGGGATTTTCGATGAGATTTTCAGGTAAACGATACCTAGATCACGATGTCAATGTCACGTTGTGAGATAAAAGACATAGATCAAGAGTTATTTGGAAACAAGAGTTCAATAACTTGCCCCCAGTGTCTAGCAATGCTTCATAATGTAATGGATAACCAAGATAGGTAATGTATATGCGAAGGTCATGCTAGATACGGGCTATGGGAATTCATGAGATAAAATGGTAAAGAACCTATCAAATTTTTTCCATGAGAAGAGTTGAAGTATATACCGAATCTTTGTCAAGAACAAGATAAAATGGAATATTTGGATAAATATGGATTGGATGGATGGAGGGATCATTGGACTTATCATGACAAGGATGAGATGATTTTGTTTGTGAAGGATCATATAGACACTCAATTCTACTCATGACACTTGTTTTCTAGGTTTTCATCATGGTACTTGCCCAAAGCGCCACTGTAGTGGTTTTCATTGGAGGATAAATTTATTTTTTTACTATTTTCTTGATTTTTTGATTTTTTTTGATTTTTTGAAGATTTTACCCTCATGTTGAACCACCTAGTGGTACTAATGTAGAGGCCATTTTCATAACATGCCAATGATATCTTGTTTTTGAAGAAGCTTCTTTGCTAAGATGCAAGAACTTGAATGCAACCTTGAAGAACTCTGATCTACCTTGTGGATACCAGAATTAACCTTGTCTATGTGCACACATCGTGATAAAGTGCCTTTGGAATCCTTATGATGAAGAGTAGCTGCCAACAAATGATTAATGCGAGAATTGGATATCATGAATGGAGTGGACAGTGACATGTATGAAGGAATATGAGATGTATTGGTTGATGGTTTGGAACATTTGACTCTCCAAGCTTGGGAAGATGAGCAATGATACGTGGGAACAAAATTTTTCATGGAATTAGGACCAACCACTGGATATACTTTGTTCCTTGCTTGAGAAGCTTGCTTTTGTATTTGAGGACTCTTTTGATGGATATATTTCCCCTTTTGATTTTGTCCCATAGTTTCTTTGACTAATGGAGTTTTAGAGGGATGATTGTCTTTAGTTTTCTTTGGTATCCATTTGTATTTGCTTTGTCCCTTTTGTGTTACTGTTTCATTTTCTTTGATGATCTTCACCTTGATTTGATGGGAATTCTTCTTTTTATGTTGGTCCCAATTTGTGTATGAGATGATGGGTGAATGCCAACTCACGATACAACTAATTGTAGCATTGACAACATTTTCATCATAAGGATTCTTCGTGCCCCATATGTTGATGTTTGTTGTAGACAAGATTTCCCCCAACATTGTGAAAATATTATCAATACCTAACCCTTTTCCCTAATAATGTATCCTCTGATCCATAGCCACTGAATATGACTTTTCATGAACACATGATATTGCTATGGGTTCCTACTATTCAAGAATATGAACTATTTTCTATGATTCTATGACATCGTTATTTGTTGATACTACTTCAAAAGATGTTGATGCTGACTCAAAAGATGTAGATGATGCACAATCACTGTAAGAATCAAGAATATTGACCGTTGCTTGCTCTTGTGTAGAAATATCAAGAGTGGGAGACACTTGTTTTGGATGAAGAATGTCTATGTGTCCATAAGAAAGAAGCATCTCATGAGTGATGTTAGGGACATCTTTAGAGTTTAAAATGGTTTGGAAGATGTCCCTTAGCTCTTGGTGAAACTTCGGGGATAGGGGTTCTTGATCTTGACTCAATTTGGAGTAACTTTTGTTATCCTCAAGAGCCTCCTCTTGACATGATCCTTGGGTGGATGATATATCATTGATAAAATACTCTTCATAACAGTTTGTGGGTACAGGTGTAACAAGGGATATTTTTGGCTCATTTAGAATTTCTTCAACATGCCCAATCATTGAGTCATATGTGGTAGAGATATCGTAATCTGATATCCACTTGATGTCATTACAGTATAAAATATTGCTAAACATTGTTGATGGGTTTGGACTTTGTTTTAAAATAGTATCTTGATGTGTGTCTGATTCCTCATATTGTGATGAATAAATATGTCCCACCATGGTATCACGTGTATGGTTTACATTTTTTGAGGTTTATGCCTTTCCTGAATCTTTTTCTTTTGTATGATCAGGCAGAGGGTTTGTGTAAATTTTTAGATTTTCATTCCTAGATTTTTTATCGTCCTCAATGTATCCTTGTTCAATAAGATCTTTTATTAGATGTTTTAGTCTAAAACAATTTTGTGTGTTATGACTTTTGTATCGATGAAATTCACAAAAATGATCGTATCTATAGCTATGTGGTTTGACTTGTGTCTCTTGATAGTTAAAGAAATATGGGAGTGTAATAAGGTTAGACTATATCAACTGTTTCAACACATCCTACATAGGTTCCCCTAAGGGAGTGAATTGTTACTTGGGAGCACTATTTGTTCTTTGTAGTCCATGTTGATTATTTGCAACATTGATCATTGGTTGATTGTTTGGTGGTTGCATGCATAGTTATTGTGTGTTCATGGGTTGGGTATTTGTTTTCCTAGGCGCAATTAAGACCACCTTTGCATCAACAACACCATCACTAGTAACATTTTTGTTCTTATCCCAATAGCGGGGCTTGTCGTTAAAACTAGTGAATGGGAAGTTTTCTTTATACACTTGTGTGTTCCCTTGTGAGATTAGGGCTCTCTCGATGTTAAGGGCCCTAGGGACAAGCTCATCATAAGTAGTGATACATTGCATCTTCAACCAGAAGGATAGATTTGGATCAATATTTGCTATGATAATCCCCACTTGTTGTTTGTTGAGAAGGGTCCACTTGCTTTACTAGCTCTTTGTCTCCATCTTTGCAAGAAAATAGTGAATGATTCTCCTTTATTTTTCTTGAGTCTATATAACCCCTCTAAGCTTACATCCATGTCAAGGTTGAAGGAAAAGTGGTCGATGAATTTATCGATTATTTCTTGAAATGTTTTCATACCTGGAGGCAATTGTGAAAACCAATCCATGGAAGGACCTATTAAACTTCACAAGAAGAGGCGCATTAAGTAGGAATCATTATAGGAAACCTCCATGCACATGACATTGAATTCCTTGATGTGGTCCATAGGATTTCCTCTCCCTTTGTATTTATCAAATTTGGGGACTTCAAAACCAGGAGGGAATGTTACCATAGCAATGTTTCAATCAAAAGGATAGGGACATAGGTTTTTTTGTTTATGGGGCTTCTTCATTTTTTCCATTCGAATATCTTATATTTCTTGTTTTCATACCTTAAGTTGCAAGGCCATATCGTCTTGTGGGTTTGATGGAGGAACATATGTTGTGTATTATGGGATGAGATTCTAGTATGATGGGGTGTTCTATGGTGTATATGGCGGTGTAGGTTATTGTGAAGGTGATGATGGTGGTGGCATATACACTCCTAATGTGTCTGTATTGATGATGTTCTATTGAGGGTTATAGTAGGAACCTTGTTATTGTTGGGCATATTGTTGAGCTAGTAAGGCTTGTTGTTGTTGTTGGCCACAAGGGTTGCTTGTTGGGCTACTAAGGCTGCTTGGTGTGCTTCTTGTTGTTGTTGAGCTAGTAGGGTTGCTTGATGGGCTTGATGTTGTTGTTGTGCTACTAAGGCTGCTTGATTGGCTTGATATTATTGTTGTGTTGCTAAGGTTGCTTGATGGGCTTGATGTTGTTGATGTGCTGCTAAGGTTGCTTGCTGTTGTTGCTATTGTTGGATGGCTTGTTGATAAGTCTATTGTGCTTGTTGTAAAGCTAAGGAATGTGCTTGCAATGTAGGATCAGTTGGTTGTTGGGACATTTGCAATGGGTTTTGGGTGTTGATGTTTTGTATGGGTAGCAGATTGTCGATGAGTGGTTGGGGGTTACCTTGGTTTAACATTCCTTATAAGATGTTGGATTGGGATGGAGGAATGTAAGTTTGAGGTCCCATTTGATTTTGCATGATGAGGGGGACCATGGGGAAAGATGATGATGGTGCCATTAGATATTTCAATGGTAATGGTACATTAGGACCTTGAGTCCATGGATTGAAAGGATTCTCTTGACTAATGTTTTAGGGATTTCCTTGTGTTTGGGAGGTGATCAAGGTATTACCTTGGTTGATGGGATTCATAACCATGATGTTGCTTTGATTTGGGTTGGTGATGGATGGGATAGATGTGTTCTGGATAATCGATGGGTTGGATGCATTAACAAGAGGATTAGATGAAGATGTCCCATGTTGTGTTGAAGGTTGAGTTTGCGTAAGGGTATTAACTTTCCCTTTTGGGTCTATTTGCAACACTCGGTTCAAATTACCTTGTGTAATGTTAGGAATACTTGGGGTATTTGTGGTGATGGATGAAGATGGTTGTACTTGAAATGTTGAGGTCATTGTGACATCATGGAATGTAAGTGTTTTGCCAAATATTGGTGTTTGACTTGTGTTTTGGGGAAGGTTGGTGGTTAATGGAATGGTCATTTTGTGAATACCCAAAGTTGTGTTTGTTCCTAGACATGAAGTGAGACCAAGGTTGGTTCCTAGTCTAATTGCAAGACTAGATGTTAAGGGTTGTCTTGGCACAAGGGATGGATTTGGTTGAATCGTAGATGTAATTAAGCCTTGTGCCATGGTTTGTGTGACAAAAGATGGGGGAATTGAAGCTGCTTCTCTAAGGCTCAACGTTCTTGTTTATACTCAAGGATTTTTTCTTTAGTAAGCTCAAATGGGTTGTTTGTGACATATTCTACCTCATGTGGTCCCAATAGATCTTGGGGTTGTTGTGAGGAGGTAGAATAACTCCTTGGGTCAAATTCTTGTGATTTTGGATCACTTGTGGTGGATGGTACATTGGTTTCTTCCATGATTCTCTTGTGTTGTGATCTTGTTGTAACCATAGATTGTGGGTCACCTATGGGAGAGTTGTGTTGAGATTTGTAATTTTTGAACTCTCTAGTTGACTCAAATTTAGGTAGAAGGGACGTTCTAAGTCATTTTGGAGCAATGTTGATAATGAGAGATGAAAAGGTGAACGATATGGGGGAAGTGATCTTTGCAATTTTTTTGGGACAACACTTTTGACTTAAGTTTGATGTCTTTATGTTTGGATAAAGGATGTTTATGAACTTGTGAATCTTTAGGGTAGACTTGTGACCTTCAAGATAAACTAGTTCAAAGATGACAACTAACTTAACTTCTTGCATGGAAAATGATTCATTTCACATACAAAGTAGCTAAGTTAGGGTTTGGGTTAATATATGTCTAAGTTCAAAGTGTTGGTGTATTCAAAAGTTTACAAAGTTTGGTGAAGTGAAGGATGAAATATGATGAAGGATGGATGAAATTTTTGACCCAATGTTGACCTAGAATGAACCTTTGTTTTCTAAGACAAAGGTAGTGAGAAACATGCTATACCTCTAAAGTGATCAAACCCTAAGGAATCAATGATTTTGGTAAAATAAAACTCAAATGATTTTGGAAATAAGACCCAATAATTTTGACAATAGAATTTGGACTCAATGTTTTGCAATGTTTTCCTTGTATGATAGCAAGCATAATGTTTGGTTATTCCACCAGAGCGATCAAACACCAAATGGTCGTGTGGGGTTCAATTTGTCAATTTATCTTGCTTAAATGAGTTTCTTTTTACCACAAACACTTGTCTTGCTTAAGTTTCAAACTAAATTTCTATGTCAAAAACATCATAAATTTCACAAGGTCCATTATGTGAAAATCATGAGGTAGGAGCCATAGTTGCCTATGTTAACTTTGGGAAGTATGGATTGAGATGTAAACAAAATATTTAGAAGTCTCTAAGAATGAATCCTTAGGACAAACATCAATATCAAGGTTTTGTCAAAGGGTATCCATACCTAGACCAAAGGGTTTGAAATTTTGAAAAGACTTGTTAATGTTTGTTTGCAATTGTTTTGGAACCAAGCAAGTGTTAAACTAACTCTCAAGAATTTACAATCCTAGATAGAGAAGGTACGCATTTTTTTGTAGGATTACCATCATTGGAAGAGATGATTAATTCGTGAAGATGAAGTGGAAAAATAGGCTATGTCAAGGAAATGTAACATCTAGAAGAGCCAAGAAAAGGAGTCCATTACCCATTTGCTTTATTGCCTCAATAAAAAACCAAACATGGTAAGTAACTTTTGGGCGCAGTGCTACTGCCATGCACCACCTTGAAATACGTTTTAGAATTGGACTTGGTTATCCACTATAAACAAGGATTTTAATGACCATATCTGGGATAGACTGGTGCCATACACACATAAATTCTACTCAATTAAGAGGCCTCCCAGCCCTTAGAAACATCTAAGGGTTTTAACGCATCACAAGGATGCTAGGGGAGACATTCGTCGGTATGGGACAACCACAACCAGTTGGTTAGTGACTTTCCTCACTCTAAATTATTTATATAGCGAGCCAGATAGAAAGCACCGATTGGGTCGTTCCCTCTCACAAGTTGGGAGGAAGACCCTCTAAAGGTAACACATGTTTGAAGCTTAAAATTACTTTCGTCACCCAAGATTTCCAATAGGCACAAGGGGAGAGGATTAGCATTTCTAAGAAAAAAAGTATAATTGTGTATTTCTCTTCACCTAAGATTGCACGAAGCACAAGGGGAGTGGATACGCACAACAAGTCTACTCAAGCAAGTCAAACACATGTTCATTTTGATCCATCATAGCAAAATGAGTTCATTTTAAGCACCAAGTTTGAAGTGTGAAAGTTGAATTGTTCAATTTTAAACCAATAAGCAAAATGATGCGAGGGTTTAGTTTTAACCAATTTGAACATTAATTTTAAATCCCAAAAATAAATCTAGTTTGGTCCTAAAATGTGAAATAAAGCATCATAAAATGGGTTATAATTGCCCATAAGTGTAAAAAAACTTGTTACAATATAGCTTTAAATGCCTTTTTCTTCAATTAAATGCTCCATGCTCCTCTTCAAACCTGCAATCCATGTTCCAAATGTTAGATGAAATCAAGAAAACAAGAAGATGTTAGGGTTAGATAAATGATTAAGCATTAAAACCCTACAACCTAGACCAAGTTGTAACGTGATTTGAGTTTAGGTGCAAAAATGGAAAATTTAACTCCACCAAAATTGAAAAACACCTATACCATTGCGTAGAGCATGAAATTCTACCACATTTAAAAAAAAATCTTCGAAAAAGACCTCCGTATGACCAAGATATGGCCATTTTAAGATAGATTGTAAAAGCAAAAAATCAATAGCGTCACTATAGAAATATAGCGATGCCTTGTAAATTGTGACACTTCTTTCAATTATTGCGACTTTTTTTTCAATTATTGTGATGCCCTTGTAATTATTGTGACACTTTTTTCAATTATTGTGACGCCTTTGCAATGGCATCACTTTGGTGAAGAATAGTGTTGCTCTGGTGAAAAATAGCATCACTGTAGCTTCCAAAAGTGCCGCTCTATCCCATAAACCTACAACTCATGAAAAATTAAGACAAATTCATCAAAAAAAGTTAGTAAAGTCATCCTTCTAGTGCCAAATTGTGACTGATGGATTAGTTGACTACACTTAATCTATGAGGATTCGAAGCGTAATTATGCCACTAAATGTCAATCACAATAAGATCAATCACTAAAAAATAAACTAAGCATCCATTAAAACTTAACATATTAAATTACGAAAGCTTTAGAAATAACTATTATAATATATTGAAACTTATCTTATTGGGGGAGTGGTGTTGCATTCATGTGGAATGGCGACCCTTTCCCAATCCCATGGATAAATGAGCATTTTTCGATTGATTCTATTGAAAAGAATCAATGAAACCGATGATAGATGTGTCAAAACATGATTTTAAAGTTAAATGAGCATGATGCAAGCTATTTTACATTATTTTTGCTAAGATGACTGGTATGGGTGAGTGCAAAGCTAATCTAAATGGATTTTAAACTAAAGAAGATTGAAACCCTAATTACACAATACTAAATGGATGCATTTATGTTATCATGGAAGCCATTAATGGAAGCTAAGCTAATATGCAAGTAAATTAAGCTAAAATGATGTTAAATGTGAGTGCAAGTGCAAATGATTTTAATAGCATAAGTTTGATGTTAAAATATGGATCCATTTGTCTCCAAATAGTGAGCTATTTATAGGACAAAAAATGAGAGATGAAGAGTTGAGATAAAAAAAGGTTAATCAATGGTCAAGGATGGAGGAAAGATGAAACATGGATCATGGATTCTCATCAACAGATGAGAATCAATGATCACATGGATCAAGGAAAGAATCAAGGGTTCATATTCTTCCAAACAAACACACTTTCAAAACTTGCACAAGAAGTCTTGTAAGTTTGTTATAAGGAAGAATATTCCCTTTTTTCAAATGAGTGAGGAGGAGCATATTCTTTTGAGGATGAAACAAGAGTTAGATACCATTCGAGTGCATGATATCATTTAAGACATTTTTAAGTGTCTACAATCATAATAATGGTTTTTATAAATATGATGTTATTAATGATAATCATAATTATAATCAATATTTAGATTTATGATAATCATAATTATAATTATGATGTTATTTATGATAATCATAATTATAATCAATATTTGGATTTCAATTTATTTATACTTATATATATATTTTTTTTTTTATCCGTAAGGTGATAATTTTATAGATAAAAGAGAGATTTACAGTCATCTGCTAAGTAGGAAATATTCCAGAGATTGCCAATAGTCAGCCAAAAAAAGAGCTAAACGAGGAGAACAACAGCTCCATATAGTTCCCAAAGCAGGAATTAGTAGCGAAAGGAGGAGAAGAAACATAGGATTACCCGCAAAATACAAAATATATATATCTCAAGTTCGAAGCTACCGAGTAAAGCAAGTCGAGAACCAAAAAAACCAGACTAGTCACCAACACCACACAAGTTTACCAGAAACCATTTAACTCTGCAAATTGAATGAAACCTTCCAACCAATCCAACCCATCCACCGGCACCATCTTCAATTTACGCTTCAGGAAATCCACCGCCACCTCTGCAAGCATTCGGTGCCGTGATAATGCGGGCCCTTTGAGATCCAGGAGAAAGGGGAATACTTTGACTGCTTCATCCGACACCCATAGAGAAGCAAGGTCTGCAGGACGCGGAATGCCCTTACCAATAAAGGCCGCCTTCAGAGTTGTTTCGATGCCGCCAAGCAAGTCATCCCGGAATAGACGAACCATCAAGTCCAATGCCTCTGCCTTTTGGTGTTTCAAGATCCAGGAGCACGGCAAGAAACCGGGATGAGATACTCGCATTATCTCGGGTGAACTCATTCCTTTCTAAGTGCCCTTTGCCAAGGACCATCTTCACAGCAGCCATCGTCGCCGGGTCGTCCACAAGCAGGATGCGTTTAAACGCTGATCCGTGACCTCACGAAAGGCAATTTTCCTTTCCTTAGCCACTAGAGAGATTGGGGTATTGGCGCCGAAGGATTCCAGACCTTCCGCCGAGATGAGAATGGTAAACTTCGACATCGATGGTCTCTCCATTAGCGAGAAAATGACAGTCGCACCCTGCAACAAAAACACAGAAAACAAAACGACAATGCGAAACCCATGCCTTTGAAAAGACTTCATTAGCTAAATAAAAGAGCCCGAATAATTATCCGTCAGGTTTTGCATACGGAACTGAATAATGGTGAAGCAGAGAAGGTCCTTGGCATGAGATAAAATTCCGCCTCCATCCACCAACTTGAAACCATAATGAATGCAATAAATGGAAAACCCACACGGCACGGCCACGAGCGAAACGAGGAAAACTAGGCTCGACGTGTCACTGACGACGCCATGAAAACTGATCCCCGCATGCCACCAATCCGACTCGGTTTCTAAAATTAGGACAACTCATTCACCACCTCATCGCCCACTCGCCACCTCTCGCCAAGTAAGGTGCTTAGGGGAGTTTCACCCAACCACCCACTATTAAAATTTAATTAATTAATGATGATAGCTACTTAATTAAATAATTAAATTATTTAATTAATATTGATAGAGAGATTGAATAGAAATGATGATAGATGATGAAATACATTAGTTGTTTTAGGTGTCTACAACATAATTACGATTTACATACTAATCCACTGGAGCAATGATGTGAATGCATGAGTATTTCCTCCCAAAAAAGAGGAGGGAAGGCATTATCAGAAAGGGTGATCAAGATATGAGTAACCATACCCATGCCACTAAGAATTAGTTATCCACACACACATGTAAGGTATCACATTGTAAAAAGTACCAAATTCTATAGTGATTTGTTTGTCATTTCTATAACTAGCTTAATCCAGTAATTTTGTAGTTTAATTGCCAAATTTTGTTTACACCCTGATTATAAAATTAGACATGTGATCGTGTTGTTTTATGGCTATCAATTGGGTAGGTGAGGTTGGGAGGAAGACTTCATTCTTTTGTCTAAGTTATTTATTTTAATATGAAAATAATTAGTTTTGATTAAAGATGGAATATTATAAAAATAATATAAATGATAATTTTAAATTTAAAAACACATTCATAAAAACATTAATAATAAATTACTCTACTTGAAAAATTAATGCAACAACTCTTTGGAACTGTCGTCACTCCATCAAGGAGGCAAAAGCAACTAGAATTTGAGTGGATTCTTAACTACACTTGGAGTATAAGAAGTTAGTAAATGGTATGTGCCATGTTGGTGTAGAAGGAGGAGAGGAAAACAAATTTGAATACAAATTCTATTAAGGGAGTTTTAGGAAAAACAAAAGAGAAAGGAAGAGGTGAGTGACTACAATTCTAGAGAAAGAAAACGTAACACATAAAGGGAAAATAAGTTTTGGAAAGGAGGCTAATTCATAGGTCAAATATGTGGAATCCTTTCTTATTTATTTGGTTAAATATATTTCATGCATATTTTGGTTTAAATGTTCTTTGCAAAAGACAATAGGGAACATAAGGAAAGAGGAGTTGTCTTGTTAATTTGTTGTGGAATGTAATGTTGTATGAGCCATTACCTAGGTTTTATGAAATCTCTTTTATCAACTTTTATGTAGTTGTTAGTATGTATTACATGTAGTTCCATGTTCTTGGGTGCATATTTAATACCTTCCATGGTTTATTCTTTACCAATACTATATTATGTTTGAATATGAATACACACACACATGGTATCTTGGCCGTTGGGAGAAATAGCAAGTCATAGAGGAAATCATGGGTCATGAAATTATTATTTTTAAATAGCATATTACTATGATAAAAAAAGTTCATTTGTTAGTGAAGATACCAATAACATAGTTGCTTTTGTTCTCCGTGAGAATGCAAGAACGATTGATGTTCTATATTTGGAAATGTCTCTATTTCCAACCAACATTATAATATGTTGATTTTTTAAGCCATTCGACCTAGCCAATAACTTATTTCCTTCCTATTCAAAATCAATTTATTTAGTCACTGTGGTGAAGTATATTTATGCTAGTTTCATATAGTATAAACAACCAAAGAAAAGTGTTGTTATTCTTGGAATAGGCATCATAAGGTGAAGTAGTCAATATTTTTACTTGTTATAATACTTTTGAGTGTAAACCCATTCTCAAATTCATTTTA
Source organism: Sequoia sempervirens (assembly GCA_007258455.2). Lineage (NCBI taxonomy): Eukaryota > Viridiplantae > Streptophyta > Pinopsida > Cupressales > Cupressaceae > Sequoia > Sequoia sempervirens. The sequence continues at coordinate 69,344,559 of VDFB02047230.1, read as the reverse complement.
TATTAGCACTACAATGCAACTAAGATCATATAATCTATCATATATATTATATTAACACTATAGTGCAATTGAAAGCTGAAAGCATATACTCGACCATATGCATTTTATATTAGCACTATAGTGTAGCTAAGAGCATATACTTTGCCATACATGTTTTATATTAGCACTTTATGTTATAGTGTAGCTAAGTGCATAAAATATGTCATACATATTTCATATTACATACCCCTATGTTGTAGTGCAACTGAGTACTCAAACTCTATTATATCTATTTTGAATTACCACTACTTTATTGTAAAACTACTATATATTTATGCTCTATTTTATTATTCTTATAATATTTTTCTATGTCAATAAATAGGATTACTACGGTGTGAAATCATTGGACTAAGTGCATATAAGGCATTGAGTACCACTGTATAAATTAGACATGAATTATGTGAGCATGTGTAGGTGTATGTGTGTATACATACACATATACACATAAACATGCAAGTATGTGCCTTGTAACAAAAGCTATAAACTTTGATTTTACTTGCAAAGAAAAGGAATATTGGGTTAGCCAATTGAATGAGTTTAAGACTATAAGAAAATATCCTACGAAGTAAAAAGTGAACATACTTGAAAATTGTAAGAGATTTGTTAAAATATTTCAATTTATTATAATTAAGATTAATACATTACTAAAGCTATGTGTTAGTAAAGGTATACCCTGAGTTTTAAGGTTGGAATGGTAAATGAGATAATGGGTAAAGGGGTTAAACATGCATTTGTGTAAATATGTATGTATGTATATATGTATGTACATATATATGCATGTATATATGTATGTATATGTATGTATATATGTATATATATGCATGTATGTATGTATATATATATTTGTAAAAATTTATAGACTTATATGAAGGAAAGTGTGTTCTATATTATCTATTCTTGTTGACTAGATTTTAAAAAATTATTGTGGGTCAGGAAGATCCATGGGAATGTACCTATCTCAATATATGAAAAAATTATAATTTAATTTAGAATATTCTCCATGTTTTGGTGGAATTGTTTTCCTGTCTATCGTAATTGTTTGTTGTAATAACATGTTCACATTGTGGGATTATTTTTTTTAATTTCTAGTTAGAATAGTGACAACTAACTCCTCTAGACTAATAAGAGCTCATCAACAAGAGAATACAATATAATAGAGAGAAATAGAAATGAAAAGCATGAAATAAATTACTCCTCATTATGGTTGATTCACTTCTCTTGCTCTCCTTCTTATGCAACTTTTCCTTCAGATTTGTTGGAATACTTGTGCAAAACCTACAAACAGTAAGCAAGAAAGTTGGAGAAGATTAGTTGTTAAGGTGAAAATGGAGGGGGAGGGTTGCTTTTATAGACAACCTTTCAAATGGGTGGTTGAGATTAATCCTTTAAAAGGATTCCAAGATCAATGGTGAAGGATGCATGAGAGGGAGGTTACAAAATGGATGGTCAAGATTAAACTTCTAGAAAGATGCCAAGATCAATGGTCAAAATTTGATGCACCAAGAATATGCTATTCTTGGAGGAATCATTATAGACAGACATGCAAGCTATAACAAACATGCATGCTATGACATGAAATAATGATAGGGTATCTTTGACCAAAATGGTGGGATAAATGAAAATGGAGGAAAATGGAGAAAGGAGACAAGTGGCAAATAAATAATTTATTCAAATTATTTATTTGGAGGAAATAAAAGATGGAGCATTTAATTAAATTTATTCAATTTAATTAAATGTGAGGATGGAAATTGGAGAGGGATTAAATAATTTCAACAATTATTTAATCATGGAAGAATAAAGGGTCAAATAATAATTATTATCTGACTATAGAGAAATGACAATTTATTTAATTGTAGAAGAAATGGGTATATTAGCGACGCAATTAAATAGTTTTAATTGATTAGGATAGAATAAAGATTAGAAGTGAATTAATTAAATAATTTTAATTAATAGAGGAATATGATCAAGTATAATTAAATAATTAAAATTATTTAATTATTAGAGGATGACGATCAAAGAAAAATGTTGCTCGCAGACTTAGGACATTTTTCAGTGTCTACATTTTGCCTCTCTTTGACATAATGCAGTTCATCATGTTGTGTAAAAGAAATTTAATTTTGAAATATGCCCCAGTGAAAGCAAGGTGAGGAAAGATGACCAAGAGGGTTGTGGTATGCCCCCTTGAGAGGACAGGCGGTTTCAAAGAACACAAATGTGCTCTCGAAATGGATGACAAGACTAGAGGATGAAGGATAGAAGAAATGTTAGCATGGAAGGGGATGGATGTTTGCGTGAAAGAGAAAGGAGGATGAAGATGGAAAGTTATACTAGAAATGTTAAAGGAAACAACTTTCATGCTTATATTTTTATATTTATAATCATTGGGTGTCAAAATGTCGCAAATGGACCACAAACACCATGGTATGACATAGACCAAGGTGTGCAAGGTGACCATTTGGTAGAGACAAGTAGTAAAAAAGACAAAGAATGCCCCAACTCATACTAATGACCTAATTGTCCCAGTCTTTTTGCCAAGACAATCCACAGACAACAAACAAAGAAAAGAGGCCATGATCCATCATCATCCCTCTAAATCCATTGATAGGACATCCTCAAGGAGACTAGTAACATGACCCAAAATCAATCGAAAAGATAAGACAATTTCAGACTAATAAAGTGTTTGCCAGTGATAATGATGAGATTGTTTGATTGATCGATTAGGTTAATCAAGATGATTGAGTTGATTGATAGGTTGAAAATAATTGATTGATAAGTTGGCAGAGGTTGAAAATTTGATTTAATTGATAGGTTGACAAAGATTGTTTGACAAGTTGACAAATTGATTTGATTGATTGTACCTAGTTTCAGGAAGGACACGTCATGATTAAGGCAGAATTGATTGACCATGTTGCCAAGATTGATCATGACAAAGATTGATGAATATGCCCAAGCGATGTGACGATGCCTAACTGCAGGAAGGACACATCCTATTTTGGGGCAAGGGACACATCTGATAAGGTTGATCAAGTGATAAGTGTTGACAAGGCACCTAACTGCAGGAAAGACATATCCTGCTTGAGGTGAATGACCAAATTGACAAAGGATAATCTCAGGAAGGACACATCCTGAGAAAAGACAAGAGATATGACCGAATGAGACAAATGAACTAATGCCCCATTCCAATTGAATGACTAGTTTGATTGATTGATGACAAGATGATGGATTGATGAAATATTGTGTTGGTTATATGCGTTTGTTGATTCGTGATTTGGTTTGAATGATGATTGTTTTCAGACCAAGGACATGACCAGCCCAAAAAACCCTAAGGGACTTGACCTAGGGGGCCTCGGGGGCTCATCGACAGATGGCCTTGCCTACATAGCAATGCGTAGAGACCTCGTAGTTTGACACGACTTGACTTTGCCTTATTTGACAAAAGACGAAGTCATGATTTTATTTGGACAACCTAAAAGGACTGACCTAATGCCTCAGGGGCTCATCTAAGATGAGCATTGCCTACGTAGCAAACACACAAAGGCAACGTAGTTTGATCCTACTAAGACAAACTGACTTAGACTCAGACTTAGAATTTGTTTTCAAGATTTTTGATGTTTTCTATTTTTTTTGGATTTTTGAAGTTTTCTGAATTTTTTTTTTTTATGTTTTATGATTTTTTTGGATTTTTGATGTTTTAAAAGGCTGATACTGTGTTTTATTTTCCCATGAAGATGTAAGTTAAGGAATTTCCCCCAGTTAGGCATGGGACCAGTTTATTATGCACAAGGGATCAATGGATGAAAAGGATGATCATGAAAGTGAATGACACTAAATGTCGATGGTCTTTAGGCCGTGGAAAGGATGACAGAGATTTATTATGGATGAATGAGACTTTTTTATGGATGGTAGCTATAAGGATAATGGAAATGCATGTGAAAGATACCCATAATCGACCAAGCAGGCATGCACAAGGATCTGAGGAAAAACATGATCTTGCTCCTAGTCAAGCTAAAAACCAATTGATAGGTGGTGATGATGACAATGTTGTTTGATATGGGAAAGACACATCCCGAAACAACATGAGGATTAGGAAAGACATATCCCGTTGATGATAATGTAACTAAAGGATCAAGGTCTACAACAAGGCTAGGAACAAAGCCAAGGAATGTTTTAGATGATGCGTTAGGTTGCATAGCAAGATTGTATGGATTAGGCTTGTTGCATTTGGAATGACTAACCTTAGGACAAGATGGGTTTATGGAGGGAACTTGGATAAGCATATTAGAATCCTTAAACCAATGACAAGGGAAACCAAGTTTAGCAATAGGTATGGAAAGATAATGGATTTATTTTGGAAAAGGAAAGGAGACATGAGGATTATTGGATGAAAGAATTAGCATACGATCTCCAAGGACTATGTTGCATAATTTGTTTTCTCAAAGATATGGGTTTGGATAAATTCTATGAAGGCAATGACATGATATTCTGTGGATAGTGTATGACCAAATGATAGACATGTCAAGAATTTTCCCAAGGCATGAATTATGTTTGTGCCCCATTTCTTATCAAGATCGAGGTAGGTGGGAAAATGGATGGAAACGATTGAATTGGACGGATAGATGGAAATGTTATGAGAAAGCCATGGGAAATGAGACAACTTGCCCCCAAGTGTAATGGTCCACATAGATAATTTCTCTTACACATGATGCCTATTTTCCAGGTTTTCATCATGGTACTTATCCAAAGCACCATAAAAAATGGTTTTCACTATTGGACGAAATTTTTCTTTTTACTTTTTTTCCTTTTTTCTTTTTGATGTCACACAAGACACCTATTTGCCAAGTTTTCGTCAAGATGACAAATTTTATTTTTATTTTATATTGACTTGATGTTCTGGATGATCGCAGATTATTCTGAATCCTTTGATGGTGTTGATGTAGATACTGGTGTCATGATATGCCAATAGTGACCTTTATGGAGTAGTTGTCTTATTAGGATCATAGCACTTGCATACAATTGGTCAATGTCATTGAGATATTTTATGATACTAGAGTTGGCTTTATCAAAATACACACATCGCGATAGAGTGCCATGGGAGTCCTTATGATAAAGAGTTGTTGCCAAGATGCAACGAATTTGTGAAGTAGGATTTTTAGGCTTTAGGCAAGATGTAGGATTATGATGGATGATGGTAGGTGTGGATGAACTATTTGGACATTTGGATGTAGCAGTTTTTATTTTCCAAACTTGGGATGGTGGATGATGGAGTTTTGGAATTTTTATTGCGATAGCGTTTGGAACCAACGCCTTTATATGCCTGGCGTGATGACCATTTTGAAGGAGATGGACATTTGTTACATGTGGGAGTCCTCTTTTCTTGTGGCTCCACATTTTGATTAACTTTTTGATTTGGAATATTTTCTTTGCTTGATCCATTTTTATTTGGGATCCATTTTAACTTCGTTTGTCCACTGAGATTTCTGTTTGATTCAATGGCCTTTGACATTTGATTTTGAACATTGGATTTGTAATAATTTTCTTTTTGTTGGTTCCAAATAAAAGGTTTATTCATGTTGGAATGATGGTTTATGGTGTGGATGGAAGGAGTGTTGGAAACAACCTTATGACAAGGACTACTCATGGCCTCCATTTTGATGTTTGTATGAGATAAAGTTTCCCCCAATATTGAGGAGGTACCACTAACATCATTTGATTTGTTGATTGAAGAATAGCCAAGACCTTGATGTCTAGGATTTGCATGAAACTGTACTGGTTCTAGAATTCCTTGCTCATGTAGGCCTAGTCCTTTTCCTTGATACTACATGCTCTGCCATATTCTATTTGCGATGGGGTATTTTTTACTTTGAAAGCAAGATGCAAACCCATCATTATTTAGCTAGAAACCATTACTCAAAATTTTCTCATCTGCAAGAAAGCCTGCTTTGACAAAGGTGGATGATCCTATTTGATAGGATATTTTGGTGTTATTATTCATCATGCTTGTTTCTTCTTGATCATTTTGTATGTCGATTTGATCCATGGTAGATTTTGTATCTTCTTCATTGAATTGATCAATGGTAGCTTCTCTATGTTCTTCTTGATCCATATTAGGCTTTTATGTTCTTGTTTTACTTGATCTGGACGTTATTTGTTTGATTATCTATGTGTCCAAAGGAGGCAACTGTCTCATCTTGGGAAATGGAGGTGTTTGGAGTTTGGATAGGATCGACTTTAAATGTTTGATCATGAAAGTTATAAAGGTCAATGAGTGGATCATTTTGGATTTCATGTTTAAGGGTAGGATCTTGGTCAAAAATAGGTTTGTCTTGGATGACATGTTTGGGAATGGGATCTTGATCAAGGATAGGTGCATTTTGGATGCCATGATTATCTAGGACTTCTTGGATGGAATTAAGGATGGGTTCATGGGATGGACTACTTAGATCTTGACATGAAGGTGAAGCTATGATGTCGTGCTTTGGACTTTTCTTTTGACATGTATCCCAAGGTGTAGGCAATGTGATGTGATTTTGGAGACCATGACCAAATGTATTTGTATGACTAAATGTAGCTTGGGATGGACTGGATAGGAATGGATTAGTGGATGATGGACTAGGATAGGATGTGGAGACTTGGAATGGGTTGAGGGATGATGGACTAGGATAGGATGTAGAGGCTTGGAATGGAATAGTGGAAGGTTGGTTTCCCTTTTAAAGGTTAGGATAAGGTGATTACTGGATGTTTGTTGTGGATTAATGTCATGGATTGTGCTAAGGGATTCTTGATAGTGAGGGTAGATGGACAGAGGACTAGAGTTTATGGGTTATTGGTAAGAGGGATAGATGGATGGTTGACTATGGGTTGTGGGTGCTTGGTATTTGGATTCAAGGTATTGTCTTTTGAAGTCTATGGCTTGTTGGGCTTGACCAATGTGGAGTAATTGGTATTCAACTTGACTAGGAAGCATATCCAAGTGAATGGAAGACATGGTGGTGGATGGTATGAAGCCTAAGAGATGCCAATGCAATGGAAGGTATGCACCTATGTTATGTTTTTTTTTGTTGGATATAAGGATGCACCTAAGACCAAGATTAAGGAATCGTAGAATGATAATGACCCTATGACCAAAGGATATGATATGAAGGATGATGATGACCAAAGGATATGAGACTAAGCTATGTTTTTTGGATTTTTAGATTTTAGGATATGAAAATGCAAGGATGACAATGCCTAAAAGATACTGGATAATGGATGCTAAAAGACACTAAAAGATTGATTGATGGTCAAAGTGAGTGATAAGGTGACTAAATGATACTAATGCAAGGTTATGATGATAATGAGATTAATCTATGTTTTTGTTTTTTTTTTGTATTTTGGGTATGGAAATGCAAGGATAATGAGGGATTGATATGATACTAAGGTAAAGTGAGCTATTTTTTTGTATTTTTGGAATAATAGGTAAAGTGCAATCTAAGGAAGGGTAGTCTAAATGAGGGTGATCTAATGCAAAGGAACCCTAAAATTTTAAACAAAGGGTGACACTCAAGCTAATGTAAATCCAAGGCAAAAAATTCCAAATGTCATTGACCATAAGAGGACAACCAAGACCAAGAGACAAGACCAAGACTCAACTTGACAAAGTGACAACGACAAGATAAATGACAAGGATAGTGGTCAATGACAAGTAGAATAAGTAACCAAGAATTTTCAAAAGCTCAAAGGTCTCTCTATGTTCAAAATCTGAAGGTTTAAATGCAACCTAAAAGTCAAGGTCTAATTTGTGTAAAGAAAAGGATTGAGGAATGCAACCTATAATGCAATGTATTTCTAATGGGAATGCCTAAAATGAATTGGTAAATCTTGCAAGCCTCTGGTTTGGGAGTTAAGATCACTATTATGATGAATTGGTTCAGTTTTGGACAAGGATTTTGTGAAATTGTGGTAATTAGGCAATTGTGGCTCTGTATTTGGCAGTTGTTGTTTTTCAGAATGTTGTTTTGACAGTTTTGATGTTTTTGATATAAATTTTTGACTATTTATAATGAGATATGATTGGAAAACATAGCAAACGGTATCAAGCAATTTGTTTAGGACTGGTTTGATGTGAAAATGTTATAAGAAAACAAGCACAATCCTAGTAGGAAAGGGTTTGTACACTTGGTATAGGCCCACTGAAATACCTCAGATCAGTGTTGAACACCTCTCATTCTTGAGAGTGGGTAGCTTAGAAGTTTGGTGGCATTGGCTCCCCTCCACGACACTCACTTCTACGAGCACACCAACTTTAGATTCCTGGGTAGTCACTTCCCGGGAACTGCTATCTCTACTCAAGGGAGTTAGTAGTGAGTAATTTCGGGCATGTTATTGTACCCTGCACCATACCAAGCAACGACCGAAAATGGCTAGGCTTCTAAAAACAAAAGGAGTCTAGTAAGGGCATCTGGTTTAAAGGATACGATGATAAACTCCCTCGAGAGGTCTCCCAACCCTTAAAACAAGGGTTTCTCGTATCATAAAGATGTTGGAGGAGAACTATCACGTACCGTCCTATTGACTACTAACTTTCCTCATGACCACAAATTTATATAGCAGTTCAGAAGGACTTGGCTTTAGCCCATTGCCGCTTGGGTTGTTCCCTTAGGGTGAGTATTTTTTCCCACCAAGGTAGGCTCTCTAATGGGTAAACAAAAAATCAGATGGGTTTGGCTTTCTGATCACCGAGTTTGCACAAGGTGAGAGCATAATACCTACCACTCTCAAACACTAAGACATGGTGTTCTTTACCCTCTAATTAAAGCTATGTGAGAAAGACAATCATTCATTTTAGAGCACCAAAAAAAATGTTTTCTAATCTAAAAACAATCAAAGTGGTTTCAAAATGTAATTCTTGTACATTTGAACCTGCAAAACCACTTGTTAGTAGTCTCAAAAGAAAAGTCTTGGACCAACAAAAAAGCCGCACAAACTCCAAGTTAGCACCAAACCAAAACTAGAATCTAACAACTAAACTAAAAATGAAAGCAAAGATTTTAACTAAACTAAAACTCAAATAAAACTAAAAACTAAAGGACTCATTTTTTTTTTTTTTGCTGCTCCAAGAAGTAATTTTGGGAGTCCCAACCTAAAGCCATATGTTGCAAACAAAAGATCAGTAAACAAAAAAAAAACTTGAATGAAAACAACAAACTAAAATAGTGATAACTTTCTCAAAACTAAATAAAATTTTAAACTATAAAAATCTATGGAAAGCTAAGACATAGACCTTCAAAACCCATAAAAAGTTTGGCAAAATCCTGCACAACAAAAGTGTTATAAACAAAAAGAAATTTGGGTCTTAACAACTAAATCTTAAAAAATTGTGAGCACTAAAACGGCCATAACTTTTTCAAAACACATCAAAATTTTAAACTGTTTGAAGTTACGGAAAGATAAAAGCGAGGCCTACAAAACCCAGATAATTATTTTTTAAGATTTTGTGCGCCCATTTTTTTGTGCTTAGAATAAGATTACGAGATTTTGGTCAAATTCTTGGCTGTAACCTGCAAAACAACAAAAATAAACAAGCAAACAAATGATTTTTTTGTGAAATTGTAAGATTTGCGTCGGGTTCACCAATGTGGGATGGGGTTTTTTAATTTCTAGCCTAGAATAGTGACATCTAACACCTCTAGACTAATAAGACCTCATCAACAAGAGAATACAAAATAATAGAGAGAACTAGAAATGCAAAGCATGAAATAAATTACTCCCCATTATGGTTGATTCACTTCTCTTGCTCTCCTTCTTCTTCTTATGCAACTTTGCCCTCAAATTTGTTGGAATACTTGTGGAAAACCTGCAAATAGTAAGCAAAAAAGTTAAAGAAGATTAGTTGTTAAGGTGAAAATGGAGGGGGAGGGTTGCTTTTATAGACAACCTTTTGAATGGATGACTGATATTAATCCTCTAGAAGGATTCAAAGATTAATGGTGGAGGATGCATGAGAGGGAGGTTACATAATGGAGGGTCAAGATTAAACTTCTAGAAAATGCCAAGATTAATGGTCCAAAATTGATGCACCAAGAATATGCTATTCTTGGAGGAATCATGACATATAGACATGCAAGCTATGATAGACATGTAGGCTATGACAAACATGCATGCTATGACATGAAATAATGATAGGGTATCTTTGACCAAAATGGAGGGATAAATAATTTATTTTAAATAATTTATTCAAAAATAGAGGAAAATGGAGAAAGGAGACAAGTGGATTCAAATTATTTATTTGGAGGAAATAAAAGATGGAGCATTTTATTAAATTTATTCAATTTAATTAAATGTGAGGATGGAAATTGGAGAGGGATTAAATAATATCAACAATTATTTAATCATTATTATCTGACTATAGAGAAATTATGATTTATTTAATTGTAGAAGAAAGGGGTATATTAGCGATGCAATTAAATAGTTTTAATTGATTAGGATAGAATAAAGATTAGAAGTGAATTTAATTAAAAATTATTTAATTAATAGAGGAATGTGATCAAGTATAAAATTATTTAATTATTAGAGGATGACGACCAAGGAAAAATGTTGCTCGCAGACTTAGGACCATTTTTAGTGTCTACACACATGAATCACTAAGGTCTTCTAATGACAAGTTTGAGAAAGAGGTGTGTGAACAATGACATACATATCGGTATAGGAATGTGATTTTTTATATTTTAAAACTTTGGCCAAAGTAATACAAATGTTGCTTGTATTGTTAGTTCACTTTATTTGATAGGTAGCATTTAGTTGAAGTTGCCATACTTTGGTAGAGTGTATCGAGGGTTGTATGATAGATTGTATATGATAGAGTTAGTACACTATACTAGTTATCGAATGATATGATATGGTTACAAATTCCTTTATCTACTACCCTTGTGAAGGGTAGGGCCACTTCCAATTGAAAGGTGTGTGGAGGATTGCTAGTCTATGGTTGGAGGTAAATCATTATGATGATGCTCTCTCTCTTGCAGTTGAAGATCGTCGAAGACTTGCTCACGAGGGAAAACTCTTTGTATAAATATGTACTCCATGTGATTAAAGGTGTATGCTTTGTTGTCAGATAAATTCATGAACATGCCGATGAATTATACTTGAATTCAAATATGAAATGGATTTATTTCTTATTAATGATGTGTATTTAATTATTTGATTTGAATGAATTTATTATTATTTAAAAAATATTAATCTGATCATTTTATTTTTAATAAATAATAGTTCGTTACAAAATGTTATAAGAAACTAAAAATACGTCTATATGTAGCTACATATGTAGATGCTGATGCTTTTGTGATCTAACAAAAGAATGTAGTTAGATTTCTTAATGGATGCTCTCTCTTTTAAAAATAAATTAAGGTTTGTCCTTTTATACAACCACTTAAATACAATTTGAAACATTTCATGCTTAAATTAACAAGCAATGAGTAGTAGAAAGAAGAAGAAATATACCTAATTTAAAATTTTGATTTTTAAAAATAAAAAAAATGATTTCATGATTTCAATATAATATTAAAGTTATAATTTAAAAAATTCTTAAGATATCAAAACATAAACTAAATTCAATCAAAACTCATATAGTTTATGAATTTTTATATAATAATCATCATTTAACAATGCACATGTCAAAATAGGTTTGAAGAGGAGAAAAGTGCAATGTATCATCCAATAGACAATGCCATTATGACACCTGAATGCAATTCATCTACAAAATGATAGCTTAGCTTTACATTGAGTTAGTTATATAATTGTAATTATAATTTTAAATTGAATTGATTTTATAATATTAGTAGAGGGAGAAAATGTAAAAGCTATTAGAGAAATTGTAATTGTACTTTTTTACGTTAGTTAGGCAAAAGTTATTTGGTGCAATGTAAACTAATATTTCAAATTCAAATTTATTAATTTATATTGCTTTCTTAACCTCCATTTATGTTTTTATTATAAGATTGATTTTTTTGAGCATTAGTGAGTTAATTTTTGATTGCATCATTTGGTCATATCATTATTGATTTTATTGAGAAACCTTTGAGGGAGATTACTCATATGAATTCCCCCTTGAGATGTCATAGATAATGATGCCATTCCTTGGTTAGGTTTCCTCCACTTTTTAGGATGTTTGATTGGGATTCCATCTCATTGACTTCTTGGGATTTGATTCCTTCGCCCTAAGAAACATACCCTCGTCTTGTTGCACATGCAACAATGTCATATGTGCACAAATCACTATTGTGAGTAGATTTTTTTTAGTAATCAATTTGTTTTAATTAAAAATAGTTGTATTGTGTTTATATCCATTTGTATACGTGTACGAGTGGGTATGACAAAGAAAGTGGAATAGAATTGGTGGAGTGAGAGGAAGATGGAATAAGAGTAGATGTATATAGCACAAGATAGGAAGTGGGAATGATAATAGTATCCAAGATGGATGTAGGTGTGGAGAGAGGTGCATCAAATTGAAAACAAGCCAAGAGAAAGTTGAAAAGAAGATGTGGAAGGAGGCACACTAGGTTGGACAACACCACTTGAAGAAGGCCTACTGGAACATGTGGGTGAGGAATATGCACTATACACATAAGCTAAATAATTCATTTTAGTGCCAATACTTTGAACAATCCTTAGGCCAAATGGTGGACGAGTAAATAAATAATAAATATTATGAACCAAATGTGTAGGAGAAGTAGCATCAAGAAACTTATTAAAAGTTGGTCATTGGGAAGCTTATTGAAAATTGGTTATGCCATGATTGACAATTCTTACTTATCAACATGTGTGTCATGACCATAATCTTCCTCATGATGATTAACATTATTATTCATACGAAAATTATAATTTTCTTAATGTCTGGATGTTGTATAAGGATTAAGGTGACAACTTATTTTAAAGGGAAGATATGACATTAGCGAGGCTTTTGAATACACACAATATGCAAACCCCAAAGGATGACAAAGGAAAGGGGTATTGATATAAATCTCATAAAATTAGAAAAATATATGAAAAAATAGAAACAAACCCTACTTCAAAAAATCTAAGGGGGTGTGAAATCTGTTGTGTTTACCAAAAATAAAAGAAATAAAACTAATAATTTCTTTTAAATATTTAGGACTATTATATTAAACAAGGTATTTAAATGAATTTGATAGTTTAGGATTATGAGTTGAAATGGTAAATTGAATTTAAACAAGCATGCTTTTCAAAATGACAAAGGAGGGTTAAAGTTACTCATCTCTAGGTGCAACTTGGTGGCATTAGATGGCAAACTATCACTCTATCATCCAAAATGATGTTCTCATATCAAATCTAGTTCTATAATATTTTGATAAACATAGAATACAAATTTATTTTGTTTTACCACAAAATGTTTACGCAAAATATATCAAGTTCAATTTCACATTGTAAAATTGAGCTTTGTGTTGAAAATCAATCTTTGCTAAATGAAATTTGATCTATTAAGTCTTGTAATTTGAAAATTGGTTTCCCTTACCTTCCAAATTTGAAATTGCAGTAAGAAATCGACAATGTTTATAAATGCCTTTTGGGAGCCTCCTAAGTGAGGATCATGCTCTCCTTAGTAAAGCCCGATTTAATGTCTTGTAAATAAAGACCAAATATTGTAAGCAATCATAAAATATGCCTCTATAATTACATATGTAAATGCTGATGCTTTTATGATAACACAAAAGTATAATTATAATTCTCAATTAATAATGTTTTATATTTTAAAAATTGAATTAAAATTTGTTCTTTTATACATTTTATACATCTTACAATACAATTTGAAATATTTTGTACTTAAATTGACAAGTAGGAATACAAAAATCAATTTCACCATTACAATATAATATAGAAAATAACACATTTAAAAATGGTTGAGATACCAAAAAATAAATTAAAATAAATCAAAACTTATATTTATGAATTTTTATGTATGTATAGTCATTATTTAACAGTTAGCGTGTCAAACTACGTCTGACAATGGAGAAATGTGCAAGGTATCATTCATCAGACGGCGCCATTACCACAGTTGAATGCAATGCGGCTACAAAATGATAGCTTAGCTTTAATGAGAAGGCCTATGCTTTTTGTGTGGGGACACGGCGAACTAAAAATCAAATAAGTTGTAACAACGATTTAGCGGTTTTTTAAATTTGTAAAAGCAATTTAGCGTTACTTAATGATGATGGGATGGGGAAGTGGGAGTGGCACAGGTTTAAGTTTGCGCTTTTAATTCAGGAGGCAGCTTTCTCAGGTTTCAAGTCAGGAACGAACGTGAACACCAATTGATGCAAAGAAAAAGCAATGCACAAGTTGGTTTAATTCTCACAATAAAACTGAGTACTCGCAAGAGCCAAGGTCGTTCATGGACTGATTAGAGATCAATGCAGTCAAATATGAAGGAAGAAGATGAAGTCTGCAGTGAGGAGGGAAGTACTAGTACGTCCGGAGAAGCAGGAGAGGAAGAGGAGGAAGAAGAAGAAGAAGAGTTGGCTTTGTTTAAGGATATGAAGGCTCGGGAGCGGCAAGAGTTCCTGCATCGCTTGTCTGACGACAGTGATGAATCCATTTGTAAGTGCTAAGCTGCTTGTGGATTGGGGTCAAATTTCAATCCCTTTAGTAGGCTCATTTTGGCAAAATGGGTTTGGGGTTGCTCTTTATTTTTTATATGGGTGGGAGTTAGAATTTAAAGTTTTGGTGTTCTGAGCAATGGGTTTGTTGCAGCTATAAAACTGGGGAGCTTTTCTAGCTTCAAGTTTTATATGTCGGGAAAGCATGCTGATCCACTCAATGTAGACACAGGAAGGACCGATTATAACTGGTGAGATTCAGTTCATTGATGTTGGAGCCATTCTTTCTCCTCCCTAGTTTATAACATTTATTGACACTCTTTTAATGCGATCACCAATAGGCTTGGAAGCCAAAGGGTTTTTTAGACTTGCGCCCTGCCTCGCCTGTGGTGGGTGCGGCCTATATAATGTAGCTTCTTTACAACAGGTCCATGCCCAGCAGGCCTTGAATTTGCTAGTCAGACCATGGCATTCTGGACAGGTTGCAACCAGGCAATTATTGGTTTTATAAATCCTGGTGGAGGTTGTGTTGCATTCTGGGTCACGCTCCAAAGTAACAGACTGGGTATGTACAGCCCCAGGGCAAATGTACCCAATTCAATCTCGCGACTCTTGAACAACCCATATTTGTTAGGCGTAACATCGTCCGCTTGGATTATGAGTTGTGGGAACCAGCATCGATCAAGAATGATATTGAATTTGCTTCTCAGAGCCTTTCTTTTAGTAGAATGCTATAGAGAACTATCTTTGCTGACCTATACGAGTAGCTTTGATTTTTGTCATGTTTTGAGGTCCTATAACATACTATTTTGCTGTTAGCTTTCTCAATGAATGTAGTTTTTTTTCTTTTTAATGTCCATTGTACATGGTGTTGTACACTGTAGAATGCGCAACTTACAGTGACATGCTCGTATTGTTTATGCAGTTCCTCAATTTTTTTTTTGCTGCATGTTTTGCACATTTAGTTTACAGGATGTTTTCAGTGTGCCTTTTCTTCCAATCGCACAATGTACATTGTGTGAAAAAGTTCTTTTTATGACCGTGCTTATTTTCCCTTTTCAGCCATTTTTTGGTTAGAATGATGGTGTCAGTATGGGTTGAGTTGGCTTTGTGGCATTTCTAAACCAGTGGTCACAGCAGCTGAGGTTTATCCACAAGTTCTACACGGCCCTAGTTATAGAAAAAGTCAAGCTTCTATTACGTTGGAAAACTCAAATGCTTGCTTCAATTTACATGTTGGCAAAGCGTGAACCGTTTAGGGCCGGTGGTCCGTCGTAGAGTACACAGCAGTGCAGATGGAAGGTCTTATGTTTGTGTCCTAGTTAGTGCATGCCTTACAATGTGCTCTAGGGTTGCGCTGTGAACCTGTTGCATGTTTGTTCCTTGATTGTATGGCGTGTATTGTTTTTTTTTATTATCTAAATTGGTTTACGAGTGTATTGTGAACTTTGCAAGCAGCAAAGTACAATCGTGCATTTTACAATATCTATATTAACCCCCCGTAATCTGTATTCATTTAGTAGATTGAGAAAAAAGTCCTCTGTAGCTTTTCACGGGAACAATTGTTCTATAATTTGTTTGCAGTACCAAAAACATGTAATGCTATTTATGAGATTGATTTGTGATCTGATTGCAGGCTTTTGACTCCACCAGCCACTCCACTATTTCCAACATTGGATAAGAAGACTTCACATGTTGAGATTTCTGAGAGAAGTAAACTGCAGAGCAAGCCCAGAACCAATCCAAGAATATCAAGGGCGAGTCTTTTATAAATCCTGTCCTGTCCAAACAGCAAATATACTTGACGCATATACTTAAATGTATCTCTCCAATGTTGTTTTTTTTTGTTGTGCTTACAAAAGGTGCTTCTTTGGTCTGTGGTTCAAGGCTAGGGTGGTTCTTTATCCATTGTCTGTTTGGATTTCTGGTGATTTGAGAGCAAGTAGTTGACTGCTGCCATATTTTAAACATTTGATTCTAGGACAATTAGGGCTTTGCTAAGCTACATTTTCATTTTTGACTATGCTGATTCCTATAAGATTCATTTTACATTGATTGCCATCAGGTACTGTTGCGTATTTGGACAGTTTCTGTTCTCTAATAACCATCTGTAAAATGTAGCCTATTTCCTCGGTCATCCTAACCGCACTGCATCTTACCTATTGCAGACAGAGTCTAGTCCAAGGAGGACAAGAAGCAGTTCCAGTACACAACGTTCAAGTCTATTTTCTTCTTCGTGCAGTATCAGCAGCCATTCTAGAGGCAGAGTAGCGTCCTCAACTCTATCTTCAAGAGGGAATCTCAACTCCCATCATTCAACGTCTACAGTCAGGTCATCTACTGATACAGTTAATTCATCTGCTGCATCGGCCAGGTCATCTACGCCATCCTCAAAGATCTCATCTTTGACATTTCAGAGGTCTAGCACAGGTTCAACTTCCAGTGGTTGTTCATCATTGATAGGAAAAGCTGCACCTTCACTTCAAGGAAAAAACCGCCGAGCCTCCTGCTCAGTACAGCAGCAGGAGCAGCATATGACTATTCCTTGTTTTCTCTCTCAGCCCCCTCCAAATTTACGTACAACAACATCAGATCATGACGCTTTTCTTAAAAGGGGCTCATCCCTGGCCTCAAGCTACAGAGGAGAGACTGCAAAGAAATCCAGGCGTCAATCTGCATCCCCGGCCTCAAGTTACAGAGGGGAGACTGAAAAGAAATGCAGGCATCAATCTGCATCGCCAACCATTTTAAGAAATGGTAGCTCATCAGAAAACCATGACCGTGATCCTCATGTCTCCAAAAATATGGGCCGCAGAACGTCATCAAGCACTGATGTTAGGACAGATCCAAGCGTTAAAATAAAACAAAGGTCATACGCAAGTAACAGAGTCCAGTCAACATCGAAAGGTGCAAGAAGATCAGAACCTGCACCAATGGTTTCAAATGTCTTAATGTCCAAGAGGTGTCCGAATACCAGGACACAACAAAGGGTATGTCTCATGATTTGTGAAAATTACTAGCTGCACGAGTCATTAGTGATTTGCTACATTCAGTGGCCTTTGCAATGTAGTTATATGCATTTTTTTGGTTAGATAGACGATTGTATATATGCACACGATATTGCATGTATCTACTAAGCTTAAAATTCTGTGATTATTGTTCGCCATTAACATAATTTTTCTATTTTTGAAATTGATTTTAGTAGTCACGAGAATTTTCAGCATAACAGAGGGATGCTTACTGGGGTCTGACATGGCATCTGGGGCAGAGATGAAATGTGCCCTTGCTGTTCTGCAAGGCTGTGGGAACAAGGGTACATACCCAACATTTTTGTACACCACTCTGTTCTGCCTCTGTTTTGGGGATGACTGTCTTGGGGATGTCCAGACTTTCCATACGGTCTGTACTATCTTTACAAAACATAAAACAAACAAGAAACAAATAAAAAGGAATAATTCCCAGAAAATTAGATGGGGTTGTAAGAGAAAACCTCCGATGATGAATAAATTATAATAAAATAGAAAGGAAGAGGAGTTGGCATATCCTCTAGTTTTCACAAATACTATTCTGTAAGTATTCTTGAATTAGCGCTAATTGCACCCAGCCTAATAATTAGTGTCTGACCATTATTCTAAGTCAGCTAGCTAGATATGCCAACATAGCATGTTTTACTAATGCAGGTCTTGGCTGGGTCCCGTGCATAAAACCTTGGAAACATTGTATTGCAAATATTGATGCATTAGGAACCGTTGCAAAAGTAAGGGCACTGATACTAGAGCTCTTAGGTTTGTATCTTCCTTGAACTAGAATGTTTTGAATCTGAAAGATGAAGCTCATTGACCAGGATGCTATTGTGATGTGTAGACGTTCGTGTGATGCACTGTAGCCCGTCTCATGCTATCGTCCCCAATTCGTGCTATCATACAGAAAAGTTTTAAAATCCAAATTTCTCACCAAATCTCATATGTCCCTGCACAAAGGGAAGCAAGGACAACCAAGGCAACAAACTAGAGGAAACTGAATGATACATAAATGAAGTTTATCTAACTAGAGCAAATAAAATAATGAAATGACAAGGAAGAGGAAGAAAGAAAACAAAACCTCTGTGCAGTTGTAGTCTCTCAAATACCAATAGGTGAGAAGAGAGAAATTGTTGGGCTGAAAAGGAGCTTGCCATGATTAGTCAAAAAAGTGTTGTGCTTATTTTATTTGTGTCTAGGAATGGATAGAGCAATGACAAATGCAAATAAAATAAAATAGAGAGTGAAATAAGAATGCCGATGGCAAAGGGAGTGAGAACCCAGGTGCCAAAGCTAGCAACAACAAGATTCTACAATGATAAAACAGAAGACAAAGAAGCTAGAGCAAACAAATAGAACAAAATCACCTCTGAAGCTTGGTAAGTCCGATGGAGGCAAGAGTGCTGTAGATGGATGCTGCTAAACTACTAAAAAAAGCTGGAGTCTTCACAAACACTCGATAAAAATTCTGGTAAACTGCTCAAAGTGCTGGAAACAATGGCGTAAAATGTTGGAAAGTATCAAATCTTGATAGAATGAGATAAAACTTGTAAGATAGCATGTGATAGATTCAAAATGGTTGCAATGGAGGGAGATAAGGGAGCTGGGGGGCCATTGAATTTGCTCCAGGATAGTTACCTGCGACTTGGGTAGGTGATGGGTAAGGAAATGCTCAGAAACAACCAAAGAATCACGAACTGTCATGGGATGCTAGAGTGTCATGCTAGTGTCTAAACAGTTCTAGCTTAACAAAGGTCTAAACACTAGAAAATGACATGCAAAATATAGTTGTAACATTAGATTTGAGAAAAAAAGACCACGAGAGGCAAGGCATTGGCACCATGGGTGGAGCAAGGTTAATTTTAAGGCTGAAAGGAACTTGAAAACACACTAGGGGGAAACAGACACCAAAGTGAGCTCAAAACACACTGTGAAATTGTAAGGGTATACAATTTCTGTCATTACAATATGTATATGTATATTTGAATGCGTATGCGTATGCATATATACACATACACATATACATACACACATATGTATATACATGTAGATACACACATGTAGATATGTAATTTATGCATATATGAAATATATGTACATATATATATATATATATATATATATATATATAGAGTGCCATCGTGGAAACTTGGAAAAACACAAAATAATATTACAGCAAAATGGGTAGTGCACATGTATGCACACACATATGGAATCATGTCCTTCCCCCCATCGTGTAAACTTGAAGAAACACTGAGAATTTTACAACAGAATGGGTAACATCAGGGAAGAATTCAAGCATCTAGTTCCAAGCTATAAGATATTTTGTGAAAAGGAATGTGTTATCAAATGTATAATAATATCAAGAATGATAAGCATATAAATATATTCCATACAGAATCATGTCCCCCCATCCTGGAACTTGGAGAGAAATTGAGAATTTAACAACAAATGGGTAGCATCAGGGCAGAATTCAAGCTTCTAGTTCCAGGCTAAAACATATTGTGCCTTAAGGAATGCGATACTGAAGGTTTAATGACGAGCAAAAACTATAAGCAACTCAAAGCAAATCATGCCCTGCCTAGAGCCATGAACATTTGGTGTCTCTATCTGTCTATTTGGTCCTCCTATTGATTCTGTTACTCCTTTTGTTGTCCTGTTGAAGGATTTACAAGGAGAGAAGCCTTTGACATTGATTACAAGAGGCTGTCTAAAACATTCATCTTTAGACCTAAACCACATATTTTTAGTATTGCCAAGGTATAAAAGACAGACAATGTAAGTTTTTCTTTTCAATATAAATTTAGCTGAAACAGATTATCTACCTCCATGTTATGCGCGTCTTGCAAGGACAGTACTGAATCACTGATTATAGTTCCTATTGTAAGTGAGTTCTGTAGAACCAGATTTACTAGAATAGGCCATTAAACACCTTATGACTGCATTTCATATTTTACTAGCACTGTGTTTGTGTGATTCCTGAGGAGACTGTAAACATGTCTGACACTTCCACAATGTGGGAAAATTGAGCATGGTACAACTGCAAGGCAAATACAATTTATCGCTTGCCGTCATTTTATTATGCTCCACTGCTTGATGCTATTTTTTACTCAGCCTTTTGTTTGACATGCTAGTTATGTAACTTGCGTTTGCTTCAATGAATTTCAATCTTGTTTATTTATTTTAATTTTGATGCAGAACCTTTGTCAGAATACGCAAAGTATGTTCAGGCCCTTACTATCAAATTTACCAGTTACATCTTTCTATGCCAAGAGAGCAACTCCTGTGCTATATCAAGGAAATACTGACAACTCATCTGCGTCTACTAGTGGTAATGGATGTGTTGCACTTGTTACCAAAGTTCCTGATAGTGGTAACAAAGATCTGGGAAGTGAAAGTAGCAAATGCTCCTTTACCCACGATCAAATAAAAGTTAAAGACATTGAAAAAATGGATGTAGAGAGTCAGGTAAAAAATGTAGTCAGGGAGGAGTCTACAAATCAAAATTCTCAATATATTTCGGCTCAAACGCACCAATGTTTGCAAGAAGACATAATTGTTCAATCTGCTCTGGGAGTTGGGAAACCCGACATGATTGGAACTAGCCAAGTGGACCTTAGATCTGAATCCCAAAGCAAGGAAAGTTGTACATGTTGCCGAGACAGAGATGATGGTCAAAATTGTGTTGCAAGAGAAAATGTTCCTGTACAGGATGTGCTTGGCAAAGTACTTTTAGAGGGTAAGGCTGAACTGTGTTCTAGGCATGTTGATTCATTCAAATTATCTATAAATGCAAAAAATAATTTGCAAGATCAGGAGGCAGATGCTCAGGATAATTTTGATTTACCTGGGAATGTGTTTAATATAACAAGTTCTTGCAAAGGGTTGAAAAATGATGAAATTGCATCAAGTTCAAAACTTAATGACATGGACAGACACAAATTGGAAAGACATGTTTTAAGCCAAGTGAATATTAGCAGAGTGCATTTAGAGGATGTGGCATGTAAATCAGATGTGCAAGTGACACCTGGCATCCTTACAACTCCTGGAGACCACAGTGGCACACGTGAAGCTGGACTTCTTACTGAGGGTGCTGCTAGTGAAGGTTCTATAAACTTGTTTGCTGATAATGTTAGTGATAGATGCAGTATAAAATACAAATCAGGAGAGAATGCTGGTACTGAAACTGAAGGTCAAACAAATCCTTTGAAACACAAAGATATAGAGACATATTTGGGGAAAGAAATGCTTCTGTTACTACAAGAGAGCTTATTTGATAGTCAAAAGGATGAGAAACCAATTGAAGGAATTGGACAAGCCAACAATCAAGATGCAAACTGTCTGTCCAAAGACATCTCAATTTTAGAAACACAGGAGCAGAAATATTGCTGCAGGAAAAGCCCTGAATTGTTTGAGAATTCTGGGCGTTTACTTTCTGAAAAGAACAGAGTTGATTCTGTAACACAAGCATCACCTGCACCATGTAAACAAGCCAAAGAGTGTGCAGACAGTGGTGGTGATTCTGTGACATTTGAAATTTGTAACTCACCACAAGCTTATGGTAATGCCTTATTTCATTACAAGCTTATGGTAATGTCTTATTTTCAAATGAGTATGCATGAAGTAAAAATTGAAGCTCTATAATTGCAAAAATGATAGTTTTATCAATTTTTATTCTGGTACTGTATCAGTCACCGCTAGTCCAAGCAATTTGGAGACAGAAATGGAGCATTCTGTTTCATCAACACTGGAAGGGAATGCATGCTCAGATAGAAATTCAATACTTCGTGTTCCAGAGGCTGACAAAGCTCAACAAGTTAATGTTTCTCAAGGTATGCCTCAATTTATTTTTGCCTCCTTATCTATAATGAAGGCATTTAGTCAGACATTAGTTTCCTAATCTTGATTTTCTTGTTTGTACCATCTTCCAAATTACATTTTAGTATTTTACAGCAAGGCAATCCCAGAACTGGAAAATTACTTTTTTATGAACTGGATTGATCTGCACCACGGGGCCCAGGATGGTGATATGAAGGATAATACAGTAAACTAGCTAGTAAATTATCGTGTTATGCCTTGTAAGGAACATGCAACAAAATATACTGCACAAACCGATACATACTCATTAAGACAACAATATGCAAGATTATGTTCTTCCATTCAGTATGAATAGTGATAATATGTGTGTACATCTTGATTGGGCCTGAAGATGAATGTGTGTGTGCTCCATTTTGGAGGTTGCATCTTCGAATCCAAGAGGAAAAGGGTTGTACGCCTTAATGAAAAAATATACTTAAATAGAAACAAGTCCCCTTGTGGAATGCTTGCATAAAGGGGGCTCGCTTACACCAATTTGGTGTCATGCTTGGCAGAGACCTAAAAACACTACCTCTTAACATTTTACCCAAAGTTGCCAGTTCAGGTTTGGGTTTCAATATAGGTATGCAATGCGACAGATTTTTTTTCTTTACCCCGAGTTCAGGTACAGTTTTGTATATATATATATATATATACATATGTATATGCATATACATACATATACATATACATATGTATATACATAAACATATGTATATGTATATATGTATATATGTATATACATATACCTGTGCATATACATACATATACATATACATATGTATATACATAAACATATGTATATGTATATATGTATATATGTATATACATATACCTGTGTACATACATATACATATGTATATGTACATACATATACATATGTATATGTATGTACACATGTATATGTATATATGTATACATCTACATATGTTTATGTATATGTATATGTATATACATATGTATATATACATATATATACATATGTATATATATGTATGTATATATATGTATATATATATATATATGTATATATGTATATAATCAAATATTATGTTAAAAATATATAAATATAAATATTTTATATGTAATTAATATAGATTAAATAATTTTTTTATATTAAAATATGTAAATATAATACATATAAATATAAATATAATATGATATATATTATTTATATATTTTAATATAATTTTATAATATAAAATATTTATTTATATTAAATATATTATATTATATAAAATATAATTGTTGACAATAAATACATAACCAGGGTTTGGAATATTTATGTTAGAAAGTTAAGCCTAGTGTGATCGGTGTGCTAGATTACACATACAACCAAAAGAAAATACACATTCATACACACATCATAATATAGAATCATTTGCATCTTTATTTATATCATCAATCTTACTTTTAGACTTTCATACGCCAAGCATAGATATATGCATCACATATGCTTGGTTGTTATACTCATGGCAACACAAAACTTGTGGGGAAAAAAATAGAAAACCAAAAGTATAAGATGTAAAAAAAAAAAGGATTCAAATAGGAAAAAATCGAATTTTAAAAAAGGTAAAAAAAGTAGAAGAAGGGACTAAAACTTATTGTTTTTGAAATTTAGAGGTGTTTCAATAGCATAGAGGTATAGAGCAAAGAAAATTGAGAATTTAGCCCATGAATTGTCGAATATAAATTTTTGTGGTTTATGTTCACATCATTGATTACATTGCATTGCACAATGCATACTTCATTGTGCATAAATAATAACTAAGTGATGACAGTTTTCAAAATTTCAATTACAATCTAGTTTGTACAAAGTCAACCTATAAACTGAGTACAAAGTTCCAAAAACTAGATGTAGCCTATGAATCTTGCTACGTCAAAGAGAGCTACACTAGAGGGTTGTAGTTTTTGATGATGAAGCTCTTGAGTTAGAGCCTCTCTCAAGTCATTCAATCACATGACTATCAATGTTGGTATTTGTTAGGATATCAAAATCCTCATGATTGAGAAAGACATCATCATTTGCAATCCACTTAAACTCTAAGTCACTTTCACCAAGGTAAATTGGTTGCTCATCCTCAAGGGCACCTACTTTTAAAGGTAACCATCCTCCAAACCTTTCAAAAAATGTTTGACTTTCATGCTTTTATGTTTAAACATTTTCAAAATTTTATGCTTTTTTTTCTTGGTTTACATACACATGGTTGAGTCTACCCATCAAGATTTAGCAAGTCTTGCATACTTGACAAGTCTGACTAGCTTCAATATGTACCTAGGTCACGAGTCCTTGGGCCTCATTTCAATCTATTCGCTTAGGGACTTTTGTCAATTTTGGATGAGTCTTGTAACGTTGGTTTACTCTACTTGCCTCAAAACTCATCAAGCTTCGGTGAGTCTTACAAGTCTTGTAACTATGAATTATTTTATTAATAAGTTGCATGGATACAAAGACAAATATGTATCTACTACAAAGATAACCTTTTTCAAGATCTAATATGAATATGGCTATATTTATACATAAAATAAAATAATATAATAAAATAAATCAATGTTCCATAAAGTTTCTTGACGAGGGGATGGGACCAAGGGCTTAAATTTGGGGATGCCAACGAGGGGGTAGGGAGGGAGGCACAAATACATATATTACTTGAAAAATTAGTTATAAATAGATGTATGAGGAATAAGTATAAGAATTACAAATGAAACTTTGACATACTAAATAAACTACTAAATAGTAAAAACATTGCTTTATTGCTTTGATTGCATTGAACATTAATAATGGTGGGTGGAGGTTTGGGGGCTAAGCCCCAAATAGAAGCAAGGGGGAGTGCTCCTCACGGGGGTTGAGGGGCAGCATCCTTGGCACATTCTCCATTGTGATACAGGGTGGGGTTGAGGGGTAGAGCCCCTGCCACCAAGTGCAAATTAAGGCCTTCAATACCACACAAATCTTCATGGCGAATGCCAGCTTCACAATTTTATCATTTTATTTTGCAACATCAAGGCCTTACTAATTTTGAAACTTAGGAGTGATTTGAAATGAGGCTGAAACTTATTATTTATAAGTTTTTTGTGAGTGCTTAGGGCTTGGGTGGGGTCCATAGACCATTAGGGTTTGTGGAATGTAGATTGAAAACATTTTTTGATTTTTAAAAATTATTGACTTTTTCATTTTCTTGCCATGGGGGACACCTAGAAGTCCCAAGGATGGTTAGGAGACTCCTAGGAGTCCCTTGGATGTCTCGGGGATGTCCCAGAGTCCCCCAAAAGTTACCTAAAAATGAGGGACGTCCTAGAAATGTCTCCAAGTCTTGGGTGGTAATGGTGGGATGGTAGGGGATGTCCCCTCCAAGTCCCCATTCCTTGGAGACATCCACATTTAAGAAACATGGGGATTTTGGGAGAGGGGATGCGTCCTTGTGGAAAATTGGTCAATAAATACAAACTAAAAAATATATCATTATATTAAAATAAAATTTATTATTTTACAGCTAAATATATTAATTTTATTAATAGTAAATGAGATTAAATTTAATAAATAACAAATTTGCTAAATAAATTAATAATGATATAATAAAATTAATTATTATATACTTAATAAATAAAAATATAATAAATCCAAACTTAAATAAAATAAAACTATGATATCCATTGCAGCTGGTGCAAATGAAGATACGAGACCTAAAATAGTGCTCGGCATTTCCTTCTAGAGGATGTAGGCAGTTAACTGATTGATCTCAAACCAGGGTGTAGGCAACTGATTGATCGCAAATGATGACTTCAAGCTCCAATTGTATCTGTATACAGACAACAGAACCTCAGGAAATCATTCGTTCTCTGGGATCAAACAGATTCTTTTCCATAGTTGCTGCAGCTGTTTTCTAAAACCTGAAGTTGACGAAAAAATTGCAGGTTAAAGTCAAAATAAAAAAAATGTTCAAAAATATTGAAACTATGATTACACGCAATTTTGGCGATTTTATTATTATTATTATGCATTTATACAAAAAAATTGTAAAATAATGTTGACTGATATTTATTTAAAAAATTTAAATTTTTTGGGGCAAAAATTGGAAATCCTAGCGATTTTTAATTTTTGCAATTAATCACGATTTTTGCTTTTATGGTTATCTCTTTATTACATATTCTATATCTTGTATATCTTTCTGTCTATTCTTAGATATATCCTTCATATGTCTCTCATATATCTTTCACACTCACTCATATATATTCCATGCTCCTCCCACATTTCCCTTATAAGCCTCATAATGCCTTTACATCATATCCTTTAATAATGACACATAGTTATCTGCTTCCCATGAATTTACCTTTCCTTTACGATATTGATCTGTTTTATAGCTTATTTAGGTGTATTAGAGGTGTTTTAGGGCTATTTAAGTGGTATAAAACTTATAAACGGGTCTAGAATCACCATAATGACATGTGTGGTATTGTAAAACCTCTTGCATCATTTTGTTGAATATCTAATGCTCACAAGTGGTACTGCAAGTTCTCTAGTGTAGTGTGCTATTTTAAACAACCTTGTTATGTGTCTTTGCTAAATGTTGTACTCTCTTGTGTGATACTAAAGAATCCTTCGTGGCATAAAGTAATATCATATACGACAATATAGTGCTATCTTTGGTACCACTAATATTTGCCAACAATAATATATAATCTATGACTCTATAATATCTAATGAGTCAAGTTCCCATTTGTAGCACCATGTTTTGATACCTCACATAAAACTCACCACAATTATACGCATTTAGTAGTTAAGTAATCAAGGGATTTGGCTTTATCATTATAGGCCCATGTAGTTGAGGAGATTAAAATGCTCAAACAAATTTGAATTGAGTAGATAGTGTGTAGGAGTTGAATAGGAAAAAACAATGTATAATAAAAAAAACACATTTGAATCTTGAAAAAATAATTCAGCCTTCTGTAGGCTAGCTGAAAAAGGTGGACTTTGATGTTGAGAAAGAAGAAAACTCTTTGAGATCCATTGATGCTAGTGTTGATTCAAAGGATTATGTGAAGAGGAAGCACAAATATCGTGTAGATGTTTTTTGTTGATAAAGCTTAGTTGGCTTGGCACCACCTACATTGCATCATTTATTTTGTTATGACTACTTATGATGAGTTGCAAGAACAAATAAATTTAAAGAAAAGTTGCTTCCATGCAATACATTCACAATACACTCTAGCCGTTGTTCAATTCTTTCCACCTTGAATAGAAAAGATTTTCAATGCTTTCTATAAATATTTTTGGTCTATTTTGATTTTTTTCTATCGATACGACCCAAGCTTGGCTAGGACGGAACTACAAGGAACTTTAGGTGCTAGGGCTTGACCTAGGGTGAACCCATGGCCATTCCAAACCCAAATCCATATCATAATTGGATATGTGCAATATAGGAGCCTAAATAGGAGAATGTAATAGCATTTTTTTAACCTTTACTAAGAACTAGAAAAGACTTAATGACCATTCGTGTGATAAGAAACTAGGGGAAACATATCCTAGCTGATTTTTCTAACTAGAAAGATGCATTTGCAATGGTGCCCTAATTAATAATTATGATCAAAATCTAGTTACCATGTATAAGTACAATCATATGAAAGATTGTCAGAATCTACAGTGGTTATGAAATGGTTGGGTTTCTATAATTGCCAATGATTCACCTTCACACATGTGTGGTAGTTTGTCTCTTAAAGATATTGTGTAGATAGAGCTAATGTGGCACAAAATTTGGAAGCACGATATGACATGGAGTGATGTGGCAAAGATCCTATGTGCCATGCAAGGCATTCAAATATTGCTGACGTCTTGTGCCAATTTTGGAAGATTTGATTTAGTTATGCATGAGATGCAACACTAGGATACATGATGGTGATCTTTGGGTATGATGGCATTGAGATTAGGCATCAATGAGTGTTACAACCTAATTTGGTCCATAAGGCATTGTCTTGCACACCATAGAGGTTGTGTCGCTTAACCCTATTTTGGGGGAGGGGGGTGGGGGGGTGTGGGGTGGAATCCTCGACCTTGTGAGGGGAACCTCTCAAACCATATGGGGCCTTTGCTTCTTGAAGGATGAAACCAATAACAGTAGCATGAATTGGCGGTACCTTGCATTGTAATTGGACCTTAGGGGTTTGATTTGTAGGTATTGGGGACCTTGACAAAGCCGTTGATGAAGAATGCATAAGATTTTGCGCAAACCTTGATGGTGTGATGGCACATAGTTTAGCTTGTGCAAAAACCTTTAACACAATGCACCAAATTGGGGTGGACCAATCAAATCGAGTACCATTTGAGATATTGTGAAAGGCGGTGTTGAGGTTTGGCAATGAACCTCACCTAAGCTTAAGTTTTTTGTATCATGCATGAACTTGGGGAATTCTAATCAGATTGTGCATTAATATTGAGGTAGATAAGTGTTGGCATTGGTTGTCATTGATGCCAACACTTGAGGAGATTGTTGTGATGTCAACACTAGGTGAGTATGTTGGCATTGGTTGTCAACACTTGGGAAGATAGTTGCATATGTTTGTGAGATTGGTGGTTGACATTGATTGTCATTGATGCTGCTATTGTTGGTGTCTATTGTTGTATGTTGCTGATACTCTATGGTGATATGTTCATGGTTGGATGTCATATCCTTGATGTTGCTAATGTTCATGGTTGAATGTCATGCCTTGTTTGATGACAAGTAAAGATGTATTGAGTATGGTTGCTGTCAAAAGAGATAATATCATGGTGATATATTAAGATGAGGATTAGAAGTAATGTTGGTGGTGGAGAGATATTGTTGATGGTCTCCTTTGTGTTGTATGCTCTCGTATATTGTTCCCGAGGAAGTATGTGTTGCTGTAAGGAAGTTTTGGTCTCCGCAAGTTGGTGAAAGTTTTTGTTTTAGGAAGATGCTTTGATGGCTGGTTGGGAGAATGCTCCACATTCCTCTGCTGTTGAAGATATGGTCTTGCGGTTTGGGATTCAATGTTTGTGCTTTGTGGACATTGCACTCCTATCTTATCAAATCACTTGTGTTGTTGAGGAGGTTTTTGGTAATTGCAGTGTATTGGCAGTTTTGTTGGTTGTCTGGATTAGTTTGGAAAATGCTCTACATTTCTCAACATTGATGTTTTTGCTCTTGTGGCTTGGTGAATGCACTCTCAGTGTCTATGCAGTGTCTTAGTTTAGTTTTCATGTGATGGTGTGTACTGCAAGTTGATCTGTTAATGTTCTATCTCATGTTTGTGTATTCTGTGCTTTTGGGGTGAAGTGTTCTGCTTCTGTTTGGCTTTGCGGTGGCTAGTTGTGGCTTGACAATGTGAAAGAAGTTTTTGGAAGTGTTGTTGGATGTTCATGGAACATCTCTTTGTGGTCCACACATCAGTGGTTGATCTCTTTGGTGTCGCATATTGTGTTGAGTTGTTTTTTTGGGAAATTTGTGGATATTTGGCCGATAGGGCTTGTTCTCTTGCTTGCACTAAGTGCTTGGGGGTCTGCGCAAGCTTATGAAGTTGTGTTAAAGTGTATTTGGTTCCTGACCTATCTTGTTGAGAACCGCATTGAGTAGATTCAGTCGTAAGAGTGTTTTTGGGCCAACTAGTTATGTGCTACACAATTCATCCTCACGGTTCCTTGTTGCCGTCTTGGGTTGATGTGTGCCAACATGTGAGTTGTTTTGGATCACTTTGGGAGATGTAAAATAAGATTGTTTTTGGCCCTCTCTATCTTCTTGATAGGATCGCATTATGTTTTTGTGGCCGACTTGTTGAAATTATTGTTTGTATTTTTTTTGGCCGACCTAATTGATGTTTTGAGATCTTGTGGAAGATACAAATGCAAGAACATCTCAATTGCAAGATGTGTGAGGTGGTGGTGTTGTGCGAAGATGAATTGAAGCAATAAGTTGTGAAAAGAAAAGAGAAATGAGCTTTAACGCCTCAGTCAATAGAGTGTATTGTTGACGTATGTTGCAATTCCTAAATCTTCATATATCCTGCTCTAAGATATTGAATCTCATCAAGTCAGTGTAATTTGTATCTTGTCTTGCGGTTGTGCACCTTAGTCTGCAAGTCCATAGGCATTGAGCCTTAAAATTGTATATTTGTAAGTAGTGAGCTTCTATATTGTGAGTTAACTCTCACCATGGTTTTTCCACGTAATTTTGGTATTATCTTGTGCATGTGTGTTCATTGTCATATTTTACATTGCTGTTGATTTGAATAAGTGCTGCAGCTCTGGTTAAGGGTTTCTGATCTTGTCAATAGTTTGATTTAGCATATTGTTGAAGGGTTTAAGGTTTGGAAAGGTTTGAAGTTTTTGTAGATACTGATTCAACCGCCCCCCCCCCCCCAAACCTTCAGTATCCAGGTGTTTTCAACAATGAGGTTGTGCTAATTTGGGGAAGCCAATTGGATATTGCTAGTATGAGGTGTGCTTTGAGTTACATCCTTGTGCTTATATCATGGATTCTCGTTTAGTTTAGATATAAATGTTAATGTGCTTGATTGCCTACTTAACTTCTATTTGTGCCTCATAGTTGGGTAGTATTAGAAGATGAGATTTTTAAGAAGCAACCTTCAAATTTGGGTTCACTTTGTAGTTCGCATATGATGCCTTTGTTATGTTTTGATAATATGGTTTATTTGATTATTTGTTAATTGTTTGTTGGCCTTGGGTGTTTATGAGAGTTAGTTGATTGTTGTGTTCCTCTCGACAATTGTCAAGTCCTTTAAATAGATTTTGTATTGTCAAGGAAAGCAATATGATCTAGTCAAATCGAGTCTGATCCTTGGCTGACCATTTTGGTCTACTTTTGTAATAACTTCATGTGTGAATAAAGATATACTTTTACTTCGTTATCTGGTATGGCTTATTAATTCTGTTCACTATTTCAAGTATTCATTTTATTAGATAGGAGAGTAAACATTGGTGCTGTTTCCTTAAAAGAAATCAGGTCAGATTTGAGAGATTCATGCCATTAGACCCCAATAAAGGTGGTAAGAGGCCACAAGGTGGTCAAGACAGAGATCAAGCAATCTTTAAGGATCATAGAGCAAAGAGAACAAAGAAGAAAACTATGAGAAATAGTCAAAGAAACCCTAATAATACAAGTTCAAAGTCGAAGCCCATCTTGAGAAAGAAGTCGAAGTTAGAGCCATAGTTGGAGAAACAAAAACATTTCCACTACAAGACAATGTATGAAGGGAGAGTGGCAAGTGATAGCTAAGCACTTACCACTACTTGATGAAGTGTGGGGTGATATTTTTGACCAAATAGAAAAGGAGTCGGATTCCTTCAAAGAAGTGTACGAGAGTAACCTTTGGGACATTGAAAGGTTGTCAATTGAAGTAGAAGAAGTTGAGTCAAGGGTGTATAAAAGAGAATTTGAAGGCAAAACAAGTGCATAGAACATTGAAGTTGAGGGAAGAGTAGAGGATTCTTACATGGTTGTGAGTGCGAGAGCACTCAAATGTTTAAATCAAAACTCCCTAGCAAGTAGGTTCGAGGCATTAGGTTTGCATTAGAATAAAACTATGGTAAAGCCCTAGTGTAGAAAAGCAAAATTTAGCCACCTTGTGAGGTGTAGCAATTGATTGGTATATAGAAATTGACCAAGTCTCTTGAAACACATGGGAGAGATTAAAGGTGGTCTTCGAAGAAGAGTTTGAGGTGCTTCTTGATGATAATTAAATAGTAGTAGCAATTTACAATACAAAACAAGGTAAGCACAAAAAAGTACAAACTTATAGTCGTAGACTTAAAGAATTGCTTGTAAAGCTAGAAAATGAATCGGCTGATGGTCTCAAGAAAAGATGGTTCATTGAAAGTTGACTTTCATCATCATGAAAAAAGATAAAAATAGTACCACCCTAAGTGGAAGCCTAAAATTGGTCAATGGACATAGAAAGTGAAAACAAAATGTCCTCTCGTGGTAAAAGAAAAACAATGGAAGATGGAAGTTCGAATGACAATAGTGACAATGAATTAGGAATAGTACAAGCGCTCCAAAGGGACATGCTCCGAATAATGAAAGAATTGAAGACGGAGAAAGAAACTAATGAACTATGGTGTATTGAATGCAAAAATGGTCAACACCAAATGCAATTATTGTCATAGAAAAATGTTTTGTGAGATTTGCCATGTTATGGGCCATTCAAGGAAGTGTGATTTATAAACTGTAACAATCCTAAAAGACCATTGTTGTGGCATTGTAGTCCTCTTTTGGCACCAATTAGTGATGGGATGTTGAATGCATACCTTTCTTGGAGTTTTTCACTTGTCTTAGGTTTTCTCTAGAGAAGTATTGTCATGTGTGCTGTTTCCTTGCATTGGCTTGGTTATTTTTGTTCTTTGTTATTTGTTGTTGAATAATATTTTATTGAGAGTGGAGTGTTAGCATATATCTAATCTGCAATTGGCAAGTCATTAGAATTATAAACCCAATGATTTATGGATCAAATGATATTAGAGCCTTAAGTTTCTGATTGCTCTAACTAGGGTTAGGATAGTTTATGCCATCCATGAGGTCAAGAGGCAGTGAAAACTTGGTTCCCTACAAACTTGAGATCAGGACCAGGAAATGGAATAGGTCTATTAGAGTGATGGCTAGAGAAGGAGAGGGGGATGCAGAATTCAATTTCAGAGGATGTGATGAAGATGTGGCTAGAATTTCAAGTTTGTTGGGTAAGATAGACCGGATGGAGAGTTTCATGCAAGCCTTGGCCAAGAAGATGGGTTTGATGCTTAAGCTTGAGGGAGAAGAGGAACAACCAAACTCAACTGAACTTGAGGAAGGAGAATCATCCACACAGAATGTCTTTAAGATTGAGGCAAAGATTGACATACAGCTGTATGGTAGAGACTAGAGAGATTAATGCAGAAAAATTGGATAAAATATTTGAAATGGAGGAGTATATCAGCCTTCATAAACTTCCTCCACATCAACAAATCTCCTTTACTAGGCTCAAGTTGTGAGGCCATGCTCCCATGTGATCGATAGTTTCACATTATCCTTGGAATGTTGCTGAGTTCCTCCTGTTTCTAAGTGGGAAGACTTCAAGATGCTGGTGAAGAAACAATTTTATCCTATTTGTTATGAAGAGGAAGGAGTTATGCAATGGCACTACTTTCAGCAACCGCAAGGACAAAGTGTATAGGAGCATATCATTGAGTTCTGGAAGAGGGCAGTACAGCTGGGCAGAGATGTCATAGAAAAAGACATGTTGATGAAGTACATAAGTGGACAGTTTGGTCATTTAAGAATGCCAGTACTCATGGCAAAGCCTAAAGATATAGATGAGGCCTGTTCTCAAGGCTGTTATGTGGAGACAGAATTCTAACACAGAAAATAATGCAATGCAGGGTTTTCAATGTTTCATATAATTTTGCTCAGTAACAGCAGAATTTTGGATTGATTTTTCAGTTTTTAAGACACAAATTGCAAAAAACAGGTTGTACCTATATCTTTGCAGTCCATACCATTTTGTTACTAGTTCAATAAAGTCTACTGTTTTGACAGATTTCTGCCTGCTGTATGCTGGTTGATACTTCTTTTGACTGATTTTTTCTGCTTTTTGGCCCTTGAACACCTTCAACAGGGTTGGCCATTCATGACAGTTGGCTCATACAGTCAGAAAATGTTGGAGGATTTATGACAGTCAGCTATAGCAGAATTTATGATAGTTGCTTCTGGTATTTATGACAGTCATGGTAACGTTCAACAGCCTCTTCCAAATGGGACTGATGACTGACTAATGGAATAAGAACGAATGGTGATTTGTTCTCGCTTTAAGAGAGCCACTCTTGATTGTTCATGGGCCCTGGGAGCCCAGTCTTACAGCAGCTGCTGCCCATCCTCTACTACAGAGGATAGGGTAGTTGATTGTTCTAGCTATGGACAGAAGGATAGGAATCAGGATTGTCAACTCTAAAATTTGCCCTTCAACAATCAGCACTTCCTTCTTTAAATGGATTGGTTTAGCATACCCTCTTCAGTCCTCCCTTGTTCTGATTTAGTACCATATCCTTTTGTGTCCCCACTTTTATTTAGTGTAGCTTCTCCTTGGGCATCCTCACTCCGATACTAAATTTTAAAAGCAAGGAGTTTGAAAGAATTGTTTGGCACACACATTAATGTGTATGCTTGTATTTATAATTGTATGGGATAGTTACATTGGATTTGTGGTTGTCACTCACATTGTCTAAGTTACCTTTTAGATATGACTAATGTGGTGTTATAATATCATTAACATGAGCAATAAATGCTTGTGTACAAATTATAGTCTGACATTATATTATAATTATATCTAAGACTAGCTTCATTGATTGTTTGGGAGTCAAGCTGGGTCATCCAAGTGAGAGCTTATGCTAAGTATTGCTGTGGTTGATGGGGGGACTGATGCCAGATGAAGTTAGCTCTATGAAGGCCCTAGTTGGGGCTCAAGAGAAGCAAAAGGAGAAACTAGAGAAGACTGTGTAGTGCCAGGCTGAGAATCTTATAAAAATGGCAGAGAGGATATTCAGTATGGTGGGCAAACTGAAAGAAAAAGACCTGGACATTGTTAGATGTCTGCTAATATTGATTCCTTAGATTTTTAGATACATTTTGAATGCACTGGGTCGTGGGACTGCCTCATGAAAGACTATTTACAATTTTAAAGCTTGCATTGATTCCAACTTAGTCATGGAGAAGTATCATAAAGCAGAATATCACTAGATACATTGAGTTGCTTGTTCCACTGTGCTATGGTGGGCAAAGGGTGAAGGCAAAGCAGGTCCATGCTGGAGATTTTGCTGAGATGGTGTTAACCGACATCCTGCTTAAATAGACAGATGATGTTTCAGTTCCTTTGTTATTTGTGGCAACTTAAACCTTGTATTATGATATACAGCTATTTTTGGCTGGCCTCTAGCAACAGTGCCGAGGCTAATGCTAGTATGCGACAGTTATCAAGTCTTCTTAGGATTTTATGGTAGTTTTTCTTTGGAACTATATTCCAGGTAACTCCATTGGAAGGGCAATTCGGATTGCTTGTAGTTTGAACTTGAAGATTTGAGTTTGGGTGGCTGTTTGTAATACTCATTGATTAAATGATGTAGTTACATGTGCCTGCTCTTTAATTCTGAAGCAAGAGCAATACTCATTTTTGCCCCATGTTCAACTAAGAGGAAGAAAATAATGTACTTGAAACAACGACAAGTGAAACATTAAAGGAGCATGCAATGTTGTAATAGCGATGGAAGAAAATGATGATTTGAAGACTGGAGAATTATCAGTGAGATATTTTCAGTAACTAGAGACGCAGGGAAAAGACCAAGCATATGTACATTTCAAGTGGTGGAAGACATTAATGACATGGTGCAGTCAAAGATATAATTATTTTTATGTCTTCTTATTTGCATTAAGTGGTTAATTATTTTCATGTTAACACATTAAGTGGTAAGCATCATTTTGCATTACTAGTGTTCCCTTGGCTCAAGCCCCCCATAAATATGAAAATTCAATGATCTGAAGAATTACAATAATATTATATCCTTACCTTAGAGAGGGTTGAAACAGCCATAATGAAAGTGCTGAATTCATCCTTTTAATCACTGCAAATTTGTTTTTAATTTTTTACTTTGGCAAAATCTCAATTGTTTCTTTGAGACATGTCACTGTAGGGAAATAGAGTAGCCCTATGGATATTTAGGCCTAATGAACTGATATAAGCAATAAATTATGATCAGACCTAAATAAAGGAGTCAAGACTGATAAAAGTAAATGTAAATGAGAGGGATAAGATGTGTTTGTATTCATTATATGTATTTGGTGATTGATATTCTGCTGTAGTATGTACTCAATGATTGGTGTCAGAGTTCTGCTATTGGAATACCACTGCTTTAATTGTCACAGACCTGTCCAGAGAGTCTGCTCCGCGCTTGGATGGGGCCCTATGCCATCTACTTCTCCTGGCATGGTTTAGTCATTGCAGCATGGTTCTCTCTCCTACTGCTGTTTACTTCCAAAACCTATTTGCCTGTGTTCATTTCTGTGTCTCAAACTCAGTGATGCTGAAACACACCTTTAGGAGGAGCCTTCTATGGATAAAGGGGAATCCTTTCAACTTCATTGATAGCAGTCAAGTACCTATGCTGATATATAAGTTTGAATACAGACCAAGCAAAGATGTAAGATGCCAAGATAATGAATCAAGATGCAGTATTTGTGATGCAAGTCTGATGCAGGTTGTGAATCTCCAAGTGATGCAAATGATATCCGATAACCAATTAATTTTGATCTTATTTCTGTTCTTACTAATGACCTAGGAGTGTCCTTCAAGGACAAAATCCTAGGTGCTCAGTTTGAAGTATATGGTATGCAAACTGATGGGTAATGGTCATGTTATCTGAAGGGGTCAGCTCAGGAAAGTGGAAAAAGAGATTTTATTGGGAGAAGTAGGCTGCGGGTGTGGTTTTGTCCAACGGATGGATCTATGCCTGCAGTGTAGTCCAGAGTAGAGGGATAGCTGCAGAAGAGAGTTGGTCTGGACCATTTAGGATTGGGATATTCTGATGGCTGATAGGTTTGAGGTTTTGGGTCAGCTTATGCTCAAAATAGGACAAATTGAGTGATTAGGACATTGCATTTATGACAGTACTAAAAGTAGGTGTAAAACAAGAGAGTAAAAGGGAAGGTATACATTTTTCTCCTCAACAGTTACCGTGAATATGAATATGCTCTTACAAAATTTTATGAGCTCGAGCCTGTTTATTTAATTATGTTGATCCATTTTTGTTCCCTTCTATTCTGATGCACAAAACTTTACCAGAATAGTCTATTCTTGCCTTAGGGAGGGTTGAAATTGCCATAATGAAAATGCTGCAACATACCCATTCTTCT
This sequence comes from Sequoia sempervirens, assembly GCA_007258455.2. Classification (NCBI taxonomy): domain Eukaryota; kingdom Viridiplantae; phylum Streptophyta; class Pinopsida; order Cupressales; family Cupressaceae; genus Sequoia; species Sequoia sempervirens. Next base: position 69,307,155 of record VDFB02047230.1, on the reverse strand, counting down.
TTTTTATCCTTTTAATCACTTTAAATTTGTTTTTTAAGTTAAGTGCATTGTTTTTTTGAAACATGTTGCCATGAATAAGAATATTTTCCACAAAATCTTATGAGAAAACTATTTATTGGTGAGAAACTCTTGTGAAACTTGATTTTCTTTATTTAATTATGTTCTTCCATTTTTGTTTTCTTCTATTCTGATTACGTGAAACATTACCAGAATTGTATATTCTTGCCATAGAGAGTTGAAATAACCATTATGAAAATGCTGTAACATATCTGTTCCTCTTTTTCGTCCTTTAATCACTTAGAATTTGTTTGTCAACTTTCACTAAACTTCATTGTTTTTGAAACAGGTCACCATGAATAAGAATATGCTTCCATAAAATCTAATGACAAAATTCTTATTGGTTAAAAATTCTTGTGAAACTCAATTTTATTTATTTAGCTGTTTTGTTCCATTCTTCCTATCTTCTATTTCTGATTAGGTGAAACATTGCCAGAATGGTATATTCTGGCCATAGTGAGGGTTGAAACAGCCATAGTGAAAATGCCTAAACATATGCCTATTTCTCTTTTTCATCCTTTTAATCACTTCAAATTTGCGCTTTTACTTTAGTAGACTGCATTGTTCTTTGAAAAATGTTGCAAGGATAACAATATACTAATGCAAAATTTTATGAGAAAACTTCTTAATTGTAAGAAACTTTCGTAAAACCCAATTTTGTTTATATAATTATGAATTATTTTGTTCCATTTTTGTTCATTTTATCAAGCTTAAATGCCAAACATTATGTTGTGTTAAGTTGGCATCAATGCAAAAATTGACCAAGGTAATTTATGACTTGCTGTTAATTGCTATTTTATTGTGTGAATCTGTTGGTCGTGATATTTCTGTGATAAGAAAAAATTATCAGGCATCATTTTCTACCCTAGATTGAAAATGTTAAATGTGAAGGATGCATTTTGTTATCATTTGTAGAGAACTTTACTATGAAGAGTTATGTTTTCTATTCTAGACGTTCACAAAATACAAAAGTATAACTGGTGTGTAGAGGTCGTTATTGATTATACAGAGTTTTTGAGGCCTTCCTTAAAGCCTATCAACTCATTTAAATAGAAAACATATGTATGGTCAGAGGTCAAAGAGCATTTATACAGAGTTTTTGAGTTCCGAGGTTTAAGGGAGGGAGCTTTCCCATGCACCAGAAGCTATGGCTGTAAAAGCAAGCACTGCAGACTGGTGAAGGAAATACCTCTCATATCCATCACGAGGGATAACCTGTAAAACTGTATTCTGACAGTACAATGGAACATGAAGTAAGTCACCTAGTCTGATAGCAAATATGTCACTATGTCAAAGCACCATGTGAAAACTAAAGCCAACAACTGATATCTGAAATGCCCTCACAATTTCAAAGTACAATATACAAATACTGAATTAATAGTTGCAAGGTAAAATTCTTGTTAGAAAGCTGGCATGAGAAATAATAATCATAATAGGGGGCACTGGCACAAGCTGTACTGTATGGGGAAATTACAAGGTAGACATGGTCATCCGGATTAAGCCCACACCACAATACCTGCAATGACCTTGTCAAAAAATCTAAGAATCTTATATGGCTTCTCATGGGTATGGGGTAAGGATCACATATTTGGATGCTGGCATGAGAAATAATAATCATAATAGGGGGCACTGGCACAAGCTGTACTGTATGGGGAAATTACAAGGTAGACATGGTCATCCGGATTAAGCCCACACCACAATACCTGCAATGACCGTGTCAATAAATCTAAGAATCTTATATGGCTTCTCATGGGTATGGGGTGGAAGGATCACATATTTGGATCAAACTGTGAATACTGCAGTTTGTTACTTAGGAGGGAAGTTTTGGTTGATCTTTTTCTTTTCTGTGAAATTTGTGAGGCTGTGATGAATATCTGCCATGGCATGAATATAATTGATTGTTGCTGGCCTTCCTAGTTTCATAAAGAACTGACTGCCCCAAATGTTTCACTCCCTTATGCTAGAGTGTTTCCTTGTGATCACTAAATGATATATGCAAATTTTTGCACACATGTTCTTAAGTCATTGTATTTTGTCTGTGCAGGAGATGATGATCTCCACGGTAATGCTCCGGGGAGATGTTTATCAAAAAGTATGACGCTGGAAGAAGCAGCAGATACTGTATTGTTCTGCAGCTCAATAGTACATGACCTGGTGTACAAGAGTACAATAATAGCAATGCAGAAGGAAATTGTTGGTGTCACTCCAATCCCAACAATGCCCAGCATTGTAGGGATGTCTCAGGTGAAGCATAGGAATTTCTGTAGGGGAGCTGCTTCTAAGCGAATGTTGACATATAAATCAATCAACTCAAGAAAAACCGTGGCACATCTGCATACACCATCTAGTAGAATTGAAACCACTATAGAAGACCAGCAACCAGTGATGCATGTGAGTGTCGGAGAGCGGAATGAGTTGCCAAAGCCCGAAAAGGTTAAGTCAAGATGTCACTGCTCTATACTTTGAAGAACTCTATGTACAGAAGACATTGCAATTCCTGTGTCCTATTCTCTTGCATCCCAGCACAAAGAATGAGGAACAGTAAACAGCTTCATTTGATGGTTGCATGGGAGTTTAGATTTATCTGTTAAGTAGAGAGAATTATATGTAAATAATTTTGAGATTCTATGCTAATATTTAATGAGTGAATGGCCATTTGAATAATTGCCGAGATCCCCATAATTTTTACACTGTACTGTATCTCACCACTTTCTCCTGTAAAGTTTTACTATGAATTGATTGTAAGCCTTTATAATGAGCTGATTGTATACTACATTTTTTGGAGATTTGTAGTTCATTGATTTATGTGGTCCTCTGCTATTTTACAGTGGCAACCTTTTGCCTATTTCCCCTGTTTGCAATGTTGGGAACTAGGTGAAAGCTGTGTCTTGACTATTATATGCTGCCCAACAAAATTTTAATTTGAGGCATTTTTGCAGCTTACTAATATGAATGAAAGTTATCTATATGCTATTTTAGCTTGTTTTGCTATTTCGAAAAAAATTTATCTGATAATGCTTTTCGTTTTTTGTCTATTATAATGGATTTACTGGATAATCAAATTCTTACCAAAATACACTAAACCCTTTTTGAAATGTGAAATTATGAGATCTTGTAATCAGGGTAAAAACAACCAGGTAATGTGCTTCTCAACCGAGTATCTTGATTCATTGTTCCAAGTGCGTTTATTCATTTGATTTCAAGAAAGTTGAAGAAAAAATTGCTTTGTGTAAACACAATTAATTACATTAATTTTTTGTACGATCGGTGAAAAACAATCATCCCGTTGTAATATGAAACAGAGTTTTACTGAAGTTCCAGCACAGTTTATTTCAATTAACATAATGTCAATGTCCCATGATTGGAGAATAATTGAAGCAACTCATGGCAATTTAGAAATGTAGATACATTGTGGCAGACGGATGTTACTAATGCTTTCCAGCGTATGTATAAGAAGAGGTTACATGTTCACTTTAACACTTTTTGGTATGTGCACACAATTGATGCATTTTTGAGGTTTTTTTTTCTTTAAAATTATTTTAAAATATTTCTCATCTTAAATTTTTTCTATTTAACTAAAAAGATATACCCCTCTTTGCTCAATGTAGATATAATTTCTTTTATCTTATTTAGCAATTCAACAATACTAAGTTTCTTTTTATTGGAGGATTAACATTCTAGGGCACAATCCCAACCTAAAGGATGTTGGGTCATTGCTGCGAGGAATCTACTAAGATAATAAAAAACAATACACAACTATATGTAAAAATTGCTGCAAGGAATCTATTAAGATGATTAAAGACAATACACAGATATATCTAAAAATAAAATTGCTGCAAGGAATCTATTAAGATGATTAAAGACAATACACAAATATATCTAAAAATAAGAGCAAGAGAATGCTTGAGTGTTAAGTTTGTGGTGCCACTTCAATGGGGTGATCACCCCAATAGAACATAAACTTCAATTCCAGTATTTAAGATGCCTCTCTATCTAAATACAATTATATATAGCTAACAGCTAAAGAGAACTACTACTATCCCATCCATGTGTTATGGACTTACACAGATATGAACATTGCTTCATCCTTCAAAAGAGCCATCTTTAAAGCTTGAAATGCAATAATTGTCACAAAATGGTTGTTGGCTCGCACATTGCATTGTTAGATTGCACGCCTCACCATTTTACCAAAACCTCCTTGACTATGCAAGTGCAAAGTCCTCTCATGTCTATCTAAGATTGTTGCAAGTACCAAAAAGAGTGACCCATCCTCATCTAGTGTTGGAAGGCGTGCATACCCATCCTCATCTAGTGTTGGAAGGGATGTATGCACCCGCATGGTCTACCCAATAACTTGCAAAGTTCTCTCATGTCTATTGAAGATTGCTGCAAGTACCAAAAAGAGTGACCTGTCTTCATCTAGTGTTGGAAGGGATGTGTGCACCCGCATGGTCTACCCAATAAATTACTTGAGGCAAGAGACATGGAATATTGGGTGAATATTGGTAGAAGGTGGAAGGGTTAGTTGGTAGGCCACCTTCTCAATGTGTTTAATCACCTAATAAGAGCTATAAAATTTGGGATCCAATTTATGAACCGACTTGTCTTCTAAAGAGGACTATTTGTAAGGCTATAGATGAAAAAAATTTGTCCACTTCAAAACATTGCTTGGACCTATCTTGATCCTCTTGTTGCTTCAAACAATTTTGTACTTATTGTAAATTCTCCTTAAGATATTTGAAAACTAGTGCTCTTTGGGCTGAAGAACAATCAACAACTTGCACCTTGAAACTCAAACATAAGAAGCCAATGAAGGTGGAGGTTGACCATGTAAAGCTTCATATGGGGTCATTTTGGTTGTGCTATGACAATCTGCACCTTGGAACTCCTTGGAACATAAGAAGCCAATGAAGGTAGAGGATGACCATGTAAAGCTTCATATGGGGCCATTTTGGTTGTGCTATGATATGTAGTATTATGCCAACATTATTCCAAAGGAAATCACCTAGTATGTTATCCTTGTTGCTTGAACACAACAATGAATGTAAGTTTTTCAACATTTATTTACAATCTATATTTGATAATTTGGCTAAGGATGGTTTGTAGAGCTCATTTTTAGGCGAGTGCAATACAATTAAAATAAATTTTGCCAGAAGTTGCTAGTGAAGGTGGGTTCTTATTCACTCACAATGGAATGTGGCATATCATGTAGCTTGAAAATAGTGTAGGAAGTATTGTGCTACTATCACAATAGTGTAGGTGTGGGTAAAACACAAAAAATAGATGACTTGGTGAGGTGATCCACAATCACCAAAATTAGAGTTAGGAAGTCCCATAATGAAATCCATGGAAATATTTGTTCATGTTGTGTTTGGAATAAAAGGGGTTGTAAAGGTCCCATATTTTGATTGTTCCACCCTTGTGATGTTGATATACATCACATTCAATGACCATATTTTTAACATCTTGCTCCAACCCATCCCAAAAGAAATTTCATTTGATGCATTCATGTCTTCAAAAATGTGGAGTGACTTGCTATTGATGACAAGTGTAGCTCATTGAGTTATTGTTGTTTGAGATAAGAGTTGTGACATAAGTAATTTTTGTTGTGGTACTTACACATTTCATTTTGTCATGTGAATCCTTCCTCTAATCAAGGATTTGCTTCCAATTGTCGAGTAATATCTTGAAGTGTGGGATTTACCTTCCATTCTCAATGATCCTCCTTGAACCAAGATGACATCAAAATGGAAAGGGAGAACATTGACCCTTCTTCATATATACAAGAATGCACATCAATTGCTACATTATCTTTTCCCTTTTCTATACAATCGAAGTCCTATCCTAACATTTTTTGACACAATCATATGGTAATCATGCGTGTTCAAAAAACAACAGGGTTGCCCCTTTCAAGGGTTGGGGTCATCCCTTTTTCTAGGGTTGGTTACTTAGGAAACCCTATGACCTAAGACAAGTCTCTTAGGTGATTGTATAGTCTCTAGGAGACCCTTTAGTTGAAGGTCTGTAAAAGATTTTTGGTGTTTGTGAGTACTTGGAACTCAATTTAGAGGTTGAACAAGATGAATAAGAGGCTAAGAGGTATAAGGGAACTATCATGGAGAAGGAAAATGCTGAGAGGATGTGTAATTCATGCCTCGTGGGTCATGAGTTGGATTGCCAAATTATCATCAAACTAACATCTTCTCTTGTGCAATTTAGGGCATTCATATATTTGCCCCCTTAGGTATGTCAGTCTATATGTTAGGTATCATTCTTGAACATTGGCATTATGGAACCCACACTTACCTATACTTACTTTTGTTGTCCCACATTTAGACTTGCAAAATAAATTTGTTAATCACACATAATATGACAAGATTGAAAGTAAAAATGTAAAACAATGAGGGACTCGCCTTGGATGCATGGATTAAGAGATATTACCTTGTTGTTTTTCCCCCTATAACTTGCAAAACAAAGGTTGACTCAAGTGCATTTCAAAAAATGATTAGTTGAAAGTAGGAGGGAAACAAATATGAGAGAACATACATTGCTACATTTTACCCATGTTGAGTTGCTTCACTTTGATCACCCACAAGAACAATTAAAAAATAAGACGAAAAACAAAAACCTACCTTACAAAAGAAAAAACATAGCTAAGAAAAGATCATTTCTACTCACAATGGAGAAGAAGAGAGATGAGTGAGAGGAAAAATAGGGAAAACAAGAAAACAATGACAAAATTGCATGGAGTAGTCAACAAAAAGCTTACTATGAGATAAAACTTATGGTTGCTTCTTAACCTTTCAAGGATCTTCGAGTGCAAGAAACAAGAAAAACACCCCTCCAATCTTTAGCTTTAACTTTTGCTTATTTCAGTTGAAAACAATTATGTCATTGTATCTCTCTACTTTTTAATGATCTATCTATCTATCATTCTATTTTCTATCCTCTTTCTATTATTCTATCTTTCAAATTGTGTATACTCTCCTCTTGCACCCTAGATTGATCTTGAGGATAAAAAACAACTCTGTTTGCTTTCTCTTGTGTGTTGTTTGTCTTCATGATCAAACATGTAATTTTTTTTTTTTTATAAAATAGCTAGCTTTTACATTTAGGTTGATTTCTTGCTTTCGTTTGACTATTTTTTATTTGATTTTTACCATTTTTTTGGTCCATTGGGGCTTGCTAGGGTGTGGCTAGGGTCAACCCTTTTACTAGGAGGGTAGGTCACCTAGATGACCTTGCCACTTAAACCTAGGTCACTTGGGTTACCATGTTGGTTGTTTGGGAGACCTTCTCGACTATTCCTATTGGAAGGATCAAAGGACTCGACCATTTAGAGTCACTTTTGCATATTTTTGCTGATTTATTGATATTTACCTAATTTTTTTTTAGATTTTTGAAGATTCTATTTGATTTTTACGAGTTTTTGACTATTTATAAATTTTTAGGCTTTTTTTTTATAAATTTTAAATTTTTATGATTTTCTAAGCTTTGACTTAGCGTTTCTTCCTTATAGGGTAACTACACATGATGGGGTGCCACTTGTGAGAAGGGTTGGTACACAAACACATTGGAGGTGTCACTTTTTGTGGACTATGCCACGCTTTGGCAGGTTGGACTATCTAGAGTGGCATAAATACCAATTGTTCATCCTCCATCATGCATATGTTGCGACATTCTCATGCACTAAGATTTTGACCAAGACACTTTTTGATTTCCTTTTGTTTCTAGAGTGAACAATTGCTCTCTACAACATTATCACATCCTTAGTGTTCTTGTTAGAGAGAAACAACTTTTGCTTCATGAGAGAGTAAGAGTGACAAATACTAGCTTCAACAATCACCATGGGAGTTATTGATTACGACAATAGTATTGGTGTTCATCTCACATCCATTCCTACACATTCTACCACTACAAAAGGTCTTGATTGGCTTGATTGACACTCACTTGTCAGGAGGCGAGAATGTTCCAATGCTTAGGTGGTGTTAGGCACCAATCATCCAAAAAATTTAGTGAGACATAACTTACACATGGGGCATTGACATATTGTCCTTGGTCTTCTAAGACATGTACCAAATTTATTGATGAGGGGCTCTTGCTCTCAACCACCCTTCCCTTGTGAGATTGATCCTTGAGCACATTGTTCCTTATTAGTGAGAGATTCCCCCTTGGACTTGATGCTCTCGAGAGCCATGAGACAAGATCGACTTGGGAATTTCGATGCTTCTTCTCGAGTGGAGGCTACCTTGAAAAACAAGGACCTTATTTTAAACCCATATATAAAGATTGAGGGGTTGTGGCTAGGAGACATAGTCGTATGATCATATTGCCAAGGAGTTGACTCCTTGATAGATAGGAATGGCTTGATGGAGAATCATCCTATCACATGAGTGCTTTAACAACTTGGAGATGATTATCCTAAGGGTTTTCCTCTAGTGTCCCCATGCTATAGATTCATTTAGGAATTGACTGACACATAGTGCAAAGCACTTCCATGGGTTTCATTTATTCCAAGTTTTCTGATTACACAACCACTTTGAATACTATGTTTGATACAATAATGAGTGTGTTAAGCTTGAGATAATGACAAGCGTTTAGAGCTCAAGCACTTGTTACTTTGGAGGAGGATGATAAGATCAAGGAGGATGACATTCTTGAGGGATGAACAAAGATCACATTAAAGGGTGAGATAGCCCTAAAGGACGAGGAGGAAGCATCAAAGGAGGCCACACTTGCACCTCAAATCATTTCATTTGTAGAGCTTATTGAGGGTGAGATGAGGATTAGTGACCTCTCATGTTCACCTGGAGACCCACGCAACTTCTAAACTTATCTACACTTTTCTTTTACTTTTGGAACTTGCCACTTTAAAATGACTATGATCTAACATTGGGCTAACACTTTCTTTCTTTCTTCACATTTATGAGGCATTGCTAATGGATGGAGTATTTTGGAAATGATTCCTTAGATGCCCCGAACTACCAAAGGACGAGAAAAAGAGGAACTCTTGGTAGATTTAGGGGTTCCTATTTTAGTAAGTTTACACACACATGTCCTCACTCCTAATCATGTTGGCTAGGATTTAACATCCCAAAGGACTAGAGTTGTTGCACTAGAGACAAAGGTCACTTTTCTATGAGAGATGACCAACCTTGGGGTTGGTAGAAACACCTACTAATTCATTGACTAGGACACTAGGTTAGTCACACTCATGAATTCACATATTAATCCCTTTATAGGGACACTCTTAGAGGACTCCCAAACACTCTAACTTGGTAGATAGCAGGAGAATATTGCAGAGCAAGAGTATTGGAGGATCTATGGGCCAAATATGACCTTGAGGTTTTCGAGAGACCTACTTCATTATTGCTTTATATATTTTCACTTGCCCCCTTACATGGGGAGATTCACACACTTGTGTGCAATTTTTCTCTTTTGGATCCCTTTATGGAGCAACTTAGACATTTAGACACTTGGAACTTATTTGTGATAACCATGATTCAAACTAGTCTATAGATAGTTTCAATTGATGTCTTTTATTTTTCTTCTCTCTTGTGCACATGTATGGTTATATATACATGTTTACTTTATTTATAGATTTTTTCTTATACATGTATGATGGTATGCTCATGTTCTTTTTGAATTTTTTTAGATATAAATGGATGCAACATGAAATCAGTATGGATTTATTAGAATATATAGATGAAATGCAATGCAACATTTGCTTTATGGATGTCATTCTATGATGAAATCATTAATTGTACATTTTTGTATAATATGCATGTGAAAATAACATTGTGGTTGCTCTTTAGTAGGATTTTTGAACTAGAGGATTGTAGGTTGATTAGCATAGGGTGACCTACTAAACTTTCAAGATAGGATTTACTAGGGGAATAAAGTGGGAATGAGAAAGGGAATGGAACAATTTTTAGATTAAGTTGCACAAAAGGCTAAAAACTAATCCTTGTCTAGATTTACCACTCAAATTAGTTTTCAATGTAAAATAATAACAAAATTTATGGGTAACTTTTAGATTTAGATCAAAAGATCTAGCTAACAAAGTAGAATTGGGGTAAAGTATTAGCTTCTCAACTAAAGATGGACTTAGAAAACAACCTAGACTCTTGGCTTTACCTAATTTATGACTAATTCATTTTTTTTTCTCTTTTTTTCTTTTTTCCTTCTCTAACGGATGCCGTCATTGTAGCTTTGAGCTTAAATTGTTCTCCATTCAAGAGTACATACATCAACAATTTTTTTTTCTTGAATGGTTTTGCATACATACATACATACATACATACATACATACATATATATATATATACATATATCAAAGTCTAGCTCCACATGGGACATAAGTCAATCTAATTTAACATGGAGTTTTGACCCCCATAACATTTGTGGCCAAGTGAATATAGGGCTAGATGCCACCAAAAGGATAACTAACTCCTAAGACTTCTCTCTTTTTGAGAAGGATCAAGGGATACTTGTTTGTTAGCTTCTATTAGAAACTATAGTTTTGAAAACTTACTTTGTTTAGACTTGACTGAATGATATCTAAGATGTTGATTAACATAAAGCTTAAAGTTTGACTTTGTTTGAAATTTTTGTGAATGCAAAGGGGAAATATTAGTGATGAGTTTTAGGAATTTGAGGTTTAGTAAAGGTAACCAATACTAGCAACTTTTAGACTCCTTATTAGGATGAAAATATAATAAGAGAAAGCCACTAACAAATGAAATGGTGAACATTAATGAAAATGATTTTTTTTTTTGAGATATATAATTTTTATGTTTTTTTTTTGAATTTTGAAATACTTTACTTTTTTATATTTTAAACATAATGTGTCTTGAGATGGAAGGTGTTTAATATTTTGCTAAATTCTTCCCCTTCATTGTGCACAAAAGATAAGCACTATTGTTGTCATCTTCTTTAACTACATAAAGACCTTTCCAATGCTTATGAAATCTTTGCTTATTCTTGCTTCGTTTGTTCTTTATGCACTCTTTCTTGAGTACTATTTATCCTATTTTCTTGGACCCATTGGAGTTTCCTCTTCCACAACCTTGCTTGCACTAGATTGCAAGGATAGGGATTTTGTGAGATGTGTTAGAGATCAAAAGTGTATTGCACACAAATGATATAAATGAAATATGTATCAAATATAACTTATTCAAAACAAATACATGCAAACCTTAGAAATATCAAGTGTAATATGTTGATAGATTGATAGCTTGGATGTGGTTTATCATGATTATATTAGTATGATGGTATGATCAAGATTCAATAGAAAATTGGACAACATAACAGTATCATAAAAGTGGATGCCCAAATGGGATGAGAGGCCTCTCATTTATAGAATTTCCAAGAAGGAAATCAAGGTCCAAGATGGATTGGTTGTGGATGGCTAGGATTGAATGAAGATTAGGGTTTGGATTAAAGTTCTAGTCATGTGACAAGTGTCACATGAGGGATAAGGGCTAGGTTTAAGATGTGCATTAGGGAAAAATCCTTATGTGAATGGTTGAGGTTTGGAGATGTAGTATGAAATGGAAGGGTGAGATGAAAAGTTAGTTTGAATTTTGGCAAGTGTCTAGATTCAATGAATCTTGAAAATGTTTAAGTTAGAAATGTGAGAGGGACACTTGTAACATGATGTAAAGTTTAGATTGTGATTCATGTGAATGAATCTAATGCCTAAGATTAAATGGACAAGGATCAAGGGATAAAGTGGAATTAAATATTGGAGGAAAAGGTGGTGGGGATTAATTAGTCTAAATCAATAAATTAACTAGGAATTAATTAATTGATTTAGTTGGAGGATTTGGGGATAAGGCTAGAATTAGTTAAATAAATGTAAATTTATTTAATTAAAGTAGGAGATAAGGGTAATGGATAAATTAATTAAATAAATAATAGCTATTTATTTAATGAATTGACTAGGAAAATGTGGAATAAATGTGATGGGTAAATAAAATAAATAAATAACAAATATTTATTTAATTAATGGCTAAGATAAGGTAAAATCAAGTGTAGTTAGATTATGGTCACATTTCAGGTGTCTACCTTTTGCCCCTCTTTGAGATGATGTTGCGACTAAGAGAAGTAACATCATTTCAAAGAAGAATAAAAAGGGATAATGACTAGTGGCATGATGCCCAAGTAACTAGAAGGATGGGATTTAGGTAAGCCCCCTTGTGAAGACATGCATGTTCAAAGTGTTGAAAATTGAGGTGATTATGTAGCTTAATACTTTGTAAAACTTTGTGATTGCTGATCTAATTAAGTATTATTTGTTACAGATTCTTTGTGGATGATTATATGGTTAGATTCATTTTACCATTTTTAGAATGAAGACAGAAGGTTGTAGAAGAATTAGATAAAATATTAGAAGTTACACAACATATACTGTGGAGAAAACCCTTTCGGGAAAAAACTCCACCAAGAATCAATGTATTATTTAATCTCATAATAAGATTACAATAATTCCAATCCTTGCTTGAGATGCTTCTTTTGCCTTCAAAAAATCTTCTTCACAACTTGCAATAAAAAATGATAAAACTCTCTTCAACTTGCTTGAGATAAATAGACAATAATCAGCCTTGTAAAATCCAAAGATTTACAATTACAATGCACAAGGCTTATCTCACAAAACCTACGCCTATATCTTGCAAGTAGAGTTCTATCATGAAGAACAATGTTAAAACAAGTCCTTCATCCATTCGGGTGTCCCAAACTGAAGTCATAACTCAACGTTGATTTCAAAGATATCTTCTAAGCTTATCCTCAAAGTTGGCGCCCAAGAATGGGCCCACTTAACTTAGCCTTATAAAATATCTTATCATGCAAAAGTGTTAACTCCAAGATGCCAACTTGGGCACCCAAGGTGGGTCCAAGTCAATCTTTGTTAACTGAAACATATCTCTCCACCATTCATGCAAATATCATGCATGATTGATCATCCCCTATTAATTGAAAGTAGTCACCTGTTATTTGTCATGCAAATCAAGTCATTAGTCATGCATTCCAAGTCAACTGAAGTCAACTAGCATTCAATTGAAACTAACTACATGCAACTGAAGATAACTGAACCATAACTGAATTGAACTAAACTGAACTGAACTGAATTGAACTAAACTGAACTGAATTGAATTGATACTGAACTGAATTGAACTGATCTGAACCAAACTTAACTGAACTTCATGCATGTAAACATCAATCCCTAACTTCTAGGATCTTTACATGCATTACAAAAGTGTTATCTTTTTCTCCAAACAGTTAACTTAACTCAAGGTGGGTTCCACCTTCCATGTGGGCGCCCCATGTGCTCCTATTATTTAGGAACTCATCTTGGACGCCCTCACATGTTCCTATCATTTAGAATTAATTACAAATGTCAATTAACATGATTATTTCATTCAAAATTAATCTCTTTCTAATCCTAGTGTTGGGGAACACTTTCCAAGGACTTAGGAGATACATTAAATAATGTTTAGGATTGCAATTAAATGGCATCCTATTTCCAACACAAAGAACATAGGCATGCTCTTGAAATGGATGGGAGAGTTAGAGGAAGAATAATGAAAGGATAGAGGAAGCTGATGGATGAAAGAATATAAGGATGATGAAGATATGGATGGAGAAGGAGGATGTACGATCATCATGTTGCAATGATATAAGCAACCTAGATTTTATATTGTACTTGAAATTATGCACCAAGGTATAAGGAACCATAGTGTTAATGTGTCAAGTACATCATAAAAAAGTCAAGTGTAAACATATGCCTTGTAACACCATGATGGCCCTGTGAAAATTGAGTGCAAATACTCTAATATATGTAAACAATGATAAAACACACAAGCAACAAGAAAGCATGCACAACAAACCAAAAACAAACCAGGATAGATGTCGTAGTCAAGCTGAAACTGATTGATTGATGATGATGAGGATAACAAAGTTAACAATAAGAACAATGCGTACCCCAAGGATTGTGTTGTTAATGATAAGAAAAACACTTGGATTGGGAAGGATACATCCATATGATGATAATTGGATTAATAGATCAATAGATTCTAGCTGATCTGGATCAAAATGATGGATTAATTTTGGATGATAAGCTAGATTGCAAGATTTGATTTCATGGATTGGGATTGATTGCATTAGATGGATTGGATGGGGATGGTTGGATTGGTAGGATAGATAAGCAACAAACGGATTGGATAGAATAAGATTGGATGAAGGATAGAGGAATGAATAGGAACCAATGAAAGGGAGAACCAAGGCTTGGTAAAAGGATGGATGGAAGGATTGCTTCGATAGGAGATAAAGAGATTGAGTGGGTATAAAAGAGGAGGGGCTCCAAGGACTATGTTACAAAGGAACAAGATGCCCCACACTAGATGTAGTGCAATCAAGGATGAAATATAGTGGAAAAAGATGCATGAGATGGAAGGACAATGCATAATAAATATGGATGGGGAATAGAAAGGATTTCATGGTCCAAAGAATGCAAGGATATTTTGTCCCTAGACTTATCAAGATCAAAGGATGGAAGGGAGGATGCATTTGGATAGGATGGGGGAGGTAGATAGGATGATGGATAAGATGGGGGCTATGGAGGATGGAAGGTGTAGATATTTCAATCCTAGCCTCATCAAGATCAAAAGAGGGAAGGGAGGATGTATAGTTTGGATAGGATAGGAGGATGGAGGTAGGATGAGTGATAGGGATGAAGGATATTGGGGGATGTGGATAAAATGATGGTAGATATGAAACATGATGCTTGAAGACCCTTATCCTTTTCAAGATCAAAGGTGGAAAAGGGAGTATGGATTTAGATAGGATGATGGATTGGGGATGAGGGATAGTGGAGGATGTGGATAGGGTGTTGAAGGTAGGATATCATGGATGAATATTCCCCCCAAGAGAGAGGATGGGGCCCTGGGGGACTACAAATGATGTCTATTTTCTAGGTTTTCATTATGGTACTTTCCCAAGGTACCACAAAAAGTGGTTTTCACCATTGGTTTGTGTAGTGTACAAAATTGTATACCTTTACAATTTCACACTATTTGCATCCCCTTAATTAATTAGACTTAATTAAGCTTCTAATTGAACAAATTATGCATTCCAAAGCCTTATTATTCTAATTTTTCAAAATGGAAACCTATATTAAATAATTTCCAATATTAATTGAATTACCTTGGAAACTTAGTGTCCTGGACTTAGGTCCTAGGAACCATTCGCCCAAGGAAAAATGGGTCCTTTTAAGTCCTAGGATCCAACTTTTTAATACATTTTTGGTGGCATTTTAGTAATTCAAATTCAAGTTTTAAGTGTCATATTTTGGAATCTAATTTTTGAGAAATTAGATAAACACCTATAAATTCAAAATATCAATTCAAATCTAAGCAACATTATCTAGCATTAAGGAAACTTTCACAAGAGAAAATATTATTGTCAAGAGAATTGAAGAGCAGATTTATTAGTCATCTACAACAACAATCAAGATCATATCATCATGTCAAATTTCATGTGTGTTCATGTCATGTTTTGGAGCTAACATTGTGATGTATTTTTCAAGTATTCAAGCATTAATTAATCAAGCCAATTCATGAAAGATCCAAGCCTTAGAGTGATGTGTTTGACTTCAGTCCTCTAGGGGTAGCCATTAAGGGTTTGGTGAGTTGTAACAAACCCCTTTGTTCATTCATCAATTCCTTCATTTTGTCATGATTTCATTATCAAGGTTTAATTACCACATCGAGGTTTGAATAAGGAAAACCCCCATTCACCCAAAAAAACATTTTTTTCTTCTCTCTTTGTATGTGAAAATTTACAGGTGAAGAAGGATTGAAAGTTGATCAAAGAAGCAATTTTGCATAGTTGCATAAGTTGCCATCATTGTTGTCAAGCTATGAAAATTAATGGATTTTATTTCCAAATTTACGATAATCAAACCTAAAGAAATTAGAAGCTTAGATCTAGGATTAGAGGATCATAAAAATTGATTTTGGAGCCCTAGGCAAGGACCCATTCACCCAGGGGCGAACTAGTCTTGATATAGGCCCTAAAACCCACTTTTTATGACAAGTGCACAATATTAGCCCCTTCTCAGATCTACCTGCAAATTGTTGTTTCCATTTTTGTTATCATAGAACTTTGCATTTCAAGTGTTAGGTCATTTAATTCATTTAGTTTATGCACTTTAAATAGTTCCAAAATATTGCAAATCGGTCATTTTTGTCATAAGAAAGAAGAGATGCAAGGTCCAAAATAGGGTTGACTCACCTCAAGGTTGATATTTAATCCCATCCCTTTGTGATCTTCTCTCTTTCTAATGAAATTGGGGAAAGGTGTGTTTGAATCGTAGGCCATTTCATCATTCCAAATTGATTGAATTCATTCCCCCTTTTCCCAACATTTCAATTTGATTATTTCTCTTTACTTTTTTTATTTTTTTATTTTTTATTTTTCTTTGATTTTTAAATAATATGGATGGAGGATGAAGATAAGGATGTGGATAATTGGATTTGGAAGATAGTGGATGGATGATAGGGATATGAAGGAAGGAATCAAGCATCTAGTTCCATGTATGATATCCCTTGAAGATGTACTACAATGGACCATCACAATTTGAGGTATGTTCATAGACGTCAGTAGAATGATGTCATGATGTAAAAGGATAAGGATTTATGCAAAGGATTGAATTAAATGGGGATGATGGGGGTTGAATGTTAGATGATGGACGAGGGATCGAAAGACTTGTGGATGAGTGGACAGAAATGTTGGTAAGATCAACATTGGCACACACCTTGAAGGGTGGTGGAGTTGTTGAAGTGAAGTGGATTTTGGATTTTGAGATTTAGATGGAGGAGTGGATTTAGATTTTGGGAAATAAGGGCCCAAAATAGATTTGAAATATGGGGGATTTTTAGACAGATTGGTGGAAGATTATGGAGAAGTAGATTTGGATGCCAATTTTGATTGAGCTTTAAGATGCATTGCTTCTATTAGTAACTTGGGAATCCACATAGTTTTTGTCTTTTATTTTTTCTTGATAGGCCTTTGTGGCCTTTTGGATTTAGATTTTTTTATTTTGGATCATATTTTCCTTTTCTTTGACATGTCTTTTTGAGGGGACATGTGTTGATCCTCAAACATATGCAAGTTTTTGGCTTTATGCATTTGAGATTTGGCATCCAAATTACTTCCAAGAGTAATAGGGTTGGTGTATGGAGAGGAATGATATTGAGGTATTATGGATGGGTTTATGTAGGTAGGATGTTGAATCGACTTCAAGCATGGTGTACTTTTGTTGATCTTGATTGGGAATTTGAGGGGATGGATAAATAAGATGAAGGGATTTTGAAATAGGAGTAATGGGTGGTGGAATGTGAGGACCCAATATGGATGGAAGGGATGAAGGACTTGTTTTGGGACATAGGGACCCAAAATAGATGGAAGAGCTGAATGATTGGGATTTGGAATATACGGGCCCAAGATTGATTTGGAGGATGGGGAATTTGGATTTGGATGGAGGGATTTGGGATTTTGAATGGATAGAAAATGTATCAACCTATTGAGCTTGGTATCCAAGGCCATGATATTTTGGATTTTATTTGATATGGATGGGTTCTAGTATGCCTTGCTCATGGAGGCCTAACCCTTTGCCTTGATAATGCATGTTTTGACTAATACTTTTTCTAATGGGATACTTGTTGTTTTGGAAACAAGACACAAGTTCATTTGGATGGGGATATGACATGGAACGAATGATAGGCTCTTGGAGAAAACTAAATTAAATGAAGGTGGAGAATCCATTTGATAGGTGTGGGGTTTATGGGTAGCTTGGATAGGGGTGGAGGTATCTTGTAGAGGATTAGGATCATGACATGGAGATGAAGGGATGCTTTGATATTGACTTGGGGAGGGATCATGTGATGGAGTGGATGGTATAATTTTCTCTTGATTATGAGATAGGAGGGGATCATGACATAGAGTGGGTGGGGTGTCTCAATGATGAGAGGGGAGATTATCATTATTGGATTGGGTGGAAGGTGTGATTTGATCTTGATTTAGAGATGGATAATGAGATGGAGTGGAAGGGAGGGAATCATGAGATGGAAGGGGATAATCTTGGATGTCCTTAATAAAAATAAAATCATGTTCAAAGATTAGATTATTATAGATATCATGATCAAACATAGGATTATCATGGAAATCAATTTTTTTTGGATGGAGTGGATGGTGGTGTTTGATCTAAGGTTTTGTGGTCATGGAAATGATCTTGATTTAGGCTAGGGCACATATGGGAATGCTTTGGACCAAGTTCTTGACATATTTGAATTTGTATGGATGGTGTGATGAAGGAGTGTGGGATAGACTCTTCAACTTTGGTAGATGAGGGTATAGGGGATTCATGAGGTTTAAGGGATGATGTTTTGTCTTGATCTAAAGGATATGGAGGTGGATGCATGATATGTGGGGATTGTACAACTTTATCGGTGCTTGGGTGGTTAGGATAATTTACTAATAGTATTTGGAGCGAATCATGAAATCCATGAGAATGAGTGAATTTGTAGGATTGGGGTGATGTGGATTGAAAGGATGTGGGTGGGATTTGAGGGGAACTTTGGATGGTGGTTTGGTTTTCCTTGTAAAATAAAGGTGGAGAATGAATAATAGGAGATGGATCAAAAAATTGTGGAGGTGGGGAGGGTGGAAGTTTGGCACCAATACTAAGGAGGTATATAATAATGGATTATTTATCATTGTTGAAGTAGTAAGCGAGGATTAAATTAGTAGTGGTGGATGGGGATGATGTGGATGGTAAAGATGTGGGTGGGATTTGAGGCGAACCTTGCATGGAGGTTTGGTTTCCCTTGTCAAAGGAAGGTGAAGGTGATGGGGGTGAAATATGTGTATGTTTTATCTTTTATTTACCCTTAAACTTTGTCATTTTGTAGTATTTTATGTTGCTCTTGTCACCATTTGTTAATGAGTTGAAGATGTTTTATAAAATACAAGGAAAGATGAAACCTATGAATATATTGAAATCCTTTGATTATTTATTTATTTTCTCTATGATTTTGGTAGCAAGGGATGCTTAATGGAAGGCGCGTGGATAAGGGCATCGATGGAATGGAGTTGAGACTGTTTGAGAGCTATTTTTCATTTTGGTTAAACTAGTGCTGAGTTGCATTTATCTGTTTCAAGTTGTTATGCCATTTTGAAACGATGGAAAAAGACTCCAAACTATTTTCAATTATCTTTTAAGGTTGTTGGCCGTAGGCCGAAACAACCAAAGACTGTTATATGTTTTTATCTAGCAGTAGTTATAAGTCTAATCGATCTATGGTATCTATAAATATGTAAGCCAAGACTTAGTCGATATAGATTATAATAATATATTGATACAAATTTCTATTTGTAACTTAAATACTGTGGATTAATTTGAATGAACGATTGATTAGCGTGGAGTGTAACACCCCTCCATTTTGGGCTCTTTGTTTGGCAATGTTCTTCTTTGTTATGTTGTTTCTATTTATGCTGTGACTTTGGTACTTGGTTCTATTTGATCGCAAACTGTTAAGCGATGTGAATGTTCTATTTTGATGTGATGGTATTTTACTCCGATGTTATCATTAAGGCATGCTTTGGATTAGCTTAGCAAATATTTGAAATTAATGATGCTTTATGCTTTTGATTATATTATTGATGTTAGATTCATCAGTTAGTAATACAGTATTGGTGAAGGGGACGAGATTACATCACTCGCATGCGAGCGCCTGTGATTTCACGATTTCCCCTTCACGGTGTGTCTACTATGTTATATGCATGTTCGACACTCGTTTTGTTTGCAGGACTGTAGGTACAGGACATCGACTCCACCTTGTTTCATAGGTCTGAGCGTGTCCATTGACCAATGGTAATCGATTGGGAGATAGTAGCTAGGTTTTCCGTGTCAAGTCATCCCCCTGGTCATGGTGTGTCGTCGGGTCGTAGTCGGGTGTAGTTGTTATATGTTGTCCCTTTCACCTTGGCTTTTTATTTAAATTCAAGATATAAAAGTAAATAAATAGCTTTTGTAGTTAAGTTGTTTAAATCAATCTGGCTATATTGTTAAAAATGTTATTTAATTTAATTAATAAAATAATTTAATCTCGGATTAGATTTATTTTATTGATTAATTAAATTAATTGTGTTGAATTGATTAAGTTATTCTTTTTTTTTGAATTAAAAGTGTTAGTTTATTTTTGGAAAGAAAGTTTTAAAAGTTTAAATTCTTTTGTTTGAAAAGAAAATTTTAAAATGTATTAAATTCTATTTGGAAATTGGAATTTTGTTCTAAGTTATTTAAAATTCAAATATCTTCAAAATGTAATAACTTTGGGTGGAAAAGATATTTTAGAACAGTTGACTCAATTTGGGGAGGATTTGGAGAAGCCACAAAATTTCATTTTGAATTTGAATTTGAGTTTGGGGGAGATAATATATTTCATTTGGGTTTTATTTTCATTTTTTTTTTGGTTTTGGGGATGGAGAGATTGGGTTGCAAAAAAAAGAAAAGAGGGTTTTGGGTTTTTGGGATTCAATCTTGGTTTGAAGGTGGAGATATTGGGATGAAATGGTGGAGGAGTGGAATCTGTAGAGGAACTCAACATCAATTTGTTCTTCAAGTTCATGATCACAGGTTTTATTCTAGTTTTATTGTTTTGAAATTTTGAGATTTTAGTTTCAATTTGAATGCAAGTTTAGAAAACAAATCTTGAAACCTCTTTGAAATCATGGAAGAAGAGAAAACAAAGATAGATTCTTGCAATAGGAATGAAATGGAAAAGAAAACAAGGAAAGAATCAAACAATAGAAATTAAAAAGGAACAAAAGAAGATCTTGAAAAATTTCTGTTTGAAGTTGAAAACCTTCAGAAATTTGTGCACATGAAATTGTGATTAAATATTTTCTTCTATTGTATTTTCTGAAGAAAGAAATTTCTCTATTTGACTGTTGATAAAAAAATAAAAATTACCTAATATATATATATATATATGAATATATATACATATATATATATTCTTGTGATTTGGGTATTCTGGAAAAATGCAATAGGGGTTTTCATTTTTTTTGTTTTTCGTAATTAAATAAATGATAAAAAAAAAGTATGGAAGCTTTGTTGGGGGGGTGATAGCCATGGCTACCCCAGCCCAACCCCAAGGGGGAGGTCGCTGCTATGGTTGCGCCCCCCACAGTCTGTGGGGGAGGCGCTGCCATAGGCAGTGCCGCCTCCAATAGGGGAGGCTGGGCGCAACCAGGGCTGCGTCCCCTCCTTTGTTAGGGGTCTGCCCTAATAATCTTTTATTCACTTTTTTTAATTATATATTTTAAATATATATATTATATATTTTAAATATATATATTATATATTTTATAATATATATTATATATATATTTTATATATATATATATATATTATATGTTATATATATATATTATATGTTATATATATATATATTTATTTATTTATAATATGTTATTTTTTATTATTTAATATATATAATATATGTATTATATATTATATATTTTAAATAATTGGAATATATTTAAAATATTGTTTTGAAATTTAAATGGTGGATTTTTTTTTTAAAAACATAAATATATCTAAATAATAAATATATATTTAATATATATTTATGTTTAAATATAATTATTTTAAGTTGGGTATTTTACTATGATGAATGCGAAAATGGATTTTAGAATAAAATGATTTATTTTAAAAAAATTGCTTTGATCATTATGAATAAATTGAGAAAATGGAATAAACTTATTAGTTATAACATTTCGTAAGTTACCAATGAAATTTGATTGATTTTCGAGTATGCGCAATTATTGTTAATTATTTAATTGATTACTTGCGCTATGCCATTGCTTTGCTTGGATTTAGAATATCCTAATGATGGGTTATTGAATCACCTGAGATGCTTCCTAAGTGATGTTTAAAGTTAAAGCTTTTATATTAAATTTAATTATTGGGAATTGGAATTCCTTAAATAATATTTATTTTTATCAAGTTTGAATAAATAATAATATTTTAGTATTATCGAACACGTGAAAATTAATTAGTATAATTGTGTTTGAGTTGGAAGGTGTATGCAAGTTTCGATTTTAGAATTAGTGCTATTGTACTTTGGGAATTAAGGTTAGTGCAATGATTAAATATTGGTTAAGGGTTAGGGTTGTAATTGAAACGAATATGGTTAATGTGTTTACAACGACTTGTTTGATTTGATGGAATCTTGAAGTTCTTGTAAAGGATATGTTAAATGTTAGGATATGTCAAATGTCAGGATTATGTACGTGGTTAAGTTATATGGATTACAATTAGAAGCAATATTGATGATATTAAAGGAGTAAAGAAAAGGGTTATTTTATTACGATGTTGTTATAATGGGTAGAATGTTATTTAAAAGTTCTTGTATTCCATTGCCTTAAATGATAAATGGGGAATGTTGTTTGTAAACCAGATTGCATGGAATAGATAAGGTTCATAATTTTTTTTTATATTGTTTAGAACTTATATGAATAGTTAATAGATTAAGTATATGATGTATATATGTACTTTGGTTCTGTTTTATGAGAAAAGATTGTTATGTCAAAATACATTATTAGTTATTTAAAGAATGTGTATTTATATTATTGTTGGTTTAAGTGGATTCATATTGGTATTGTATGGGCAATATTGTTATGATTGTAAATTTATGAGTGTACTTTGGTAGTTCTGAGTTTTGTTTCCAGAGGCTAGGGAACTCATGGATAGAGTTGTTTATTCTATTTGGAGTCGCTTGTTATGTAAGTCTTCCAGAAGGGGTTCAACTTTTGGGGTTGCATTATTATGTTAGTCAATCGTTGTATTGCATTGGGTAGGGCGTATAGTGTATCCTGTTGTACTACCCAGTTTTCACGAACGAGGATGGTTTGTCTCCTTGGATTAAAAGTGGTTTATGTGGTTTGTGCCTCCTTTGGAAGGAGTGGATTATGTGTTTTGTTGCCTCTAGTGTTTGGAGAGGGTTTTTACCTTTGTTGCCTCCAATGTTTGGAGAGAGTTTTGACCTTTGTTGCCTCCAGTGTTTGGAGTGAGTTTTCTTTATGTGTTCCTCCTAGAGTTGGAGTGGTTTTATCGTATTGGTATGCACTTGGGTTTCCCTTGGTGATTGGTTTTGGTTGGTATGTTGTCAAGTAGAAGAGTGGTTTCTGTTAGGGGCCAGAGCCCAAAGAGGTAAACTGGGAAACCTTCAAAAGTGGTTTAATCAAGTGATAACTAAATTAATGTTCTTAGAAGTTAGGTAGTATTTCACACTAATTAAGATAATTGAGCCTCGCTCATGGACACAAGGGCTTGTATAGATTTGGGATGAGACGGGAAGGCCTGGAATGGAAAGGTCATCTATCTTGTCCTTACGAGAGGTATTTGATTCCGCATGAGTGAGTATGGGTGCCGGGATTCGATAGAGGCCACCAGGACAACTCATAGTGGGGGCCGGAGCCTAGGAAGATTCCTAGAGGATATCCCATGATGAGCTGTGTGATGACACTCTTTCTACGACAACAGTTGGTATTTGGTTTTATGTGTATGGTCTTCTTAACATACTCGATCTATTTTACTTCTGGAAGCAATGTGACTTATGTCAGTGATGTTAGAGTTGTACTTGTGTTATTCTTATGGTTGTTTGGTTCATGTGTTCGGTTGTGTCAGTGTGAGTTAGCCTGTGTCTAGGAGTGGATGGTCTTGTATAGGAATTCCTTGTTACTATCTCCTAGCACAGGGGGTGAGCCTTCAGGTATCACATGGTTGGGTGGAACGTGCACCTTAATCCGTTGGGTCGTCTTCTTGTTCGTGTGGATGAGATTTCCTGTTGGAGAGCTCGTGGGATCCAGTACCTTCATGCTTTATTCTTCCAGTTATTATTGTAATTTATTACCCCTCTTTGTATTGAGGTGGAGGATGTAATTTGTAACCTTGTATATTGGAATTACCTCATTTGGGGAATGAGTGTTGTAATCATATTGTAAAGATTATTATTGGGATCATGTGGTATCTTTTATGCCTTGGTTGTAATTTTATCATGAAGGGAATGTATGAGTATTTAATTTGTTAAGTAATTAAATGTTATGTTTTTTGTTCATGTTTCTTGTTTGGGTTTTAAGTAATCCCAGTCTCGTAACCTTAGAGGTTGTTGGAAATGGATAGTGATCTTGCATATTATTTGTACTTAAAAAAAAAAATTTATTGCATTTGAGTAGTTAATTGCACCTTCCTCTAGGGTCGCGTGGCAGGGCATTACATGGAGTAGTTTGGGTTCGCGAGCTTCATCACCGATAATCAAAGAAGGCAGGGCCCACTTCATCAATTACCTAGTGATTACTACAATAGGATTGCATTGTGTGGTAATAAGCACATTAGTTTTATATTCATTTCTTTGTAGTTTGTAATTGCCATCACTTATTGTTAAATGCGTATGAGTTTCATTTAGCGTGATATACTCTATAAATATTGATTGGTGTGATTATCAAATATACATCAGTATAGTTTACTACATTTCATTTCAGTTCTACCTTTTAATTACATTCTATTCTTCGTGTGGAATAATAATGCTGTTTACTAATTTTTGTTAATCGGTTTTTGTTGTAGACTATTTTAATATAGACTCTTGTCACAAAACTGATAGGAGGTTTGAGAGTTAGATTGTAGAATAAACATAGACTGAGCAGTTGTATTCATTTACACTTAGCTTTCCAGGTTCAGCCCTTAGGAAAACAACCGCAATATCTTTCACAAGTTCACGACCCCTGGATTGACATCGAGGAGTAAACTAAGGAAACTTCAGAACTCTCAAGGATTGATTCAAACCATCTACCTAAATTAAGATATTATTACAAGGATAGTTTTACCCATCATATCGACCATAGTTTAATCCAATCATTTTGGCGCCGTTTCTAGGGAAATATATTAAAGGCTTGAAATCATAGCTAGTTGAGTTAGGACCAGTACGTCAAGAGGAAAGCCTATACAATTTTTGACCTTGTTAAGTTTAATACTCTTGATTTGTGATGCTATAAGTCATTTAGGTGCATGAATCGTAGTAGGGATAGTAGAGGGAGATTTATTAGAAAAGAAAAGGGAAGTAGTTCACAACCCAAGAAACTTAAAAAAAAATTAAAGTCATCCATTGAGGGATCACAACCCAAGGAATTGCAAAGTAAGTCAAAGCCATATGTTGAAGGAAGTATTTCAACACGTGAGCAATTGAAAAGCAAACTACAACCATTGATTGTCTACACCTCACCTGAGTCAAAATTAGGCAAACCATTGGTTGTACATCCATTATCGGAGAAAGAGTTACCAAAACTCGATATTGAGAAGTGTCTTATTGAGTCTACCATCGTTGAGACACCTGTAGGTACTCATTCAAAGTCTTTTGAAATATTACAGAGAAAGGTTGAGAAATTTTTCCAAGAATCTTACGGGTCTGAAGCTAGTCCATTTTCAAAATCCCAAAATTCATTTGAAACCTACTTTACCCCTTGGGAATTAGACGTCATGACTGATCCCACTAACAATAACAACAACAACAACAACGATGTGAGAGCGTTAGCCCACAACAACCCGATCACTTTTGAATTCCCCATTATGCATCCTAAAGAGGATGCTTCTATGAAAAATATTCCCCACTTTGCTTTGCCATTTTTTCATGGTTTTTCTGCTGAGGATCTTGATATGTTCTTGTTTGATTTTGATGTGGCATGCCACAACTATGATTATCAGAGTGATGCACAAATTATCAAATTTTTCCCAACCACATTAAAGGATGCAACCTTGCGTTGGTCCATGAACCTCAAGAATATTAGAACATGGGAAGTCATGAAGGAATTATTTTTGACCAAGTACCAGGAGTAGTGTAAAACAAAAGAGGTGTGGGACAAAATCTTCCATATGACACAAAAAGAAAATGAGTCTGTGGAAGATTATCTCAAACGCTTCATGTTCAATTTTCAACAATCATGACAACAAGGGATAACTCTTGATGTTGTTAAAATTTTGTTTCTTAGAGGAATAAGAGATGATACTATGGAATCATTAAATTTAATAGGTAAAGGGAACATCTCTAAAATGTACTTTGATGATATTTGTGACATTTGCAGGAACTATTTAGGATCTCAACGCTCGGGAAGGAACTATCCAAGTAAGCCTTATGCTCTAGGTAATGCAATAGGTATAACAAAGTGTGAAATAGGAAATTTACTTGAGGATCTTAAAATTGATTTGTTGAATCATATGGGTAAATAGATAGACACTCTATACACTTGTAGGAAGCAAGAAGAAGCCGAAAAGGCCTTGGTCGTGTTTTGTTTGACTTGTTGCAAGAGACATAGTAGTGAGGACTTCCCTTACAATAGGACAAACATATCATCCTTAGAAGAAGTCAGTAAAAGTTCTACCTTACAACCTCTTCCCGTAGGTGTGCTTGATATGGAATATTTTGAGGAACCTGTCTACTACATGGCCCCTAGGAAACCTTTTCCACCTCGAGTAATGCACTCTATCATGACAAATGATTATCTTTCTCTAGGACCCAACCAATCCAATTCTTTTTCCAATAATCCCGAATGGTATGGGGGTTGGAAACAACCCTCGCCATACCCTCAATGGATTCCACAATATCAGTATGCTTTGCAACCATGGAAATAGGCATGGAGGCCACAATTTCCACAACCTACACCGTACCAACAACTATATCCATCACAACCACAATTTCCACCTCCTCCCATGATCAAACCATACCAACAACCACATCAATTTCTTCCGCCCATACCATCGTCATCTACTCAGCCAACCAATCCCACATAGCCATCGAAGCCTACACCAATGCCAACCCAACCAAACCCAAATCCCAATAATAAGGAAACACAACCCGTGTATAATAATGAGGCAACACGTTACTCTACTTACCTTGTAAATACAATGGAATTAGATGGAGTTCAATTAAGATTGGGGAAGGATCTTCAAGGGCCCACCATTACTGAAATTAATGAAGAACTTGAAGCAGAGCCGATGAAAGAACCTCCCTTTCCCGACTAATTTCAGTCTGAAACAATAAAAAGGGAAGTCTCTCAACCTGAATTTGATTGTCAATGAGTCACACAATATTAACATCAAGATTCCTTTGTTGCAGGCTGTCAAGGACATTCCCGTCTAATACAAAAATAGTTCAAGATCTATGTATTTGGAAGAAAAATAAGAAGCAAGACTTGAAGACCGTCCAAGTTATTGGATAGTTGGCAGACCTTATGCTTGGGAACATAACCATTCCTAAGTACTTGGATCTAGGGAGTCCTGTCATCAAGGTATCTATTGGTAAAGTTAGTATTTCTAACACCCTTATTGATTTGGGCACTGCAATGAATGAAACAAAGGAAAGATTGTCACTAGAGGGACTTAAGCCTACTCCCATAGTTCTCCAAATGGCAGACCGATCTTTGGTCAAACTAGAGGGTATGATTGAAGATATAGTCCTTTCTATTGATTTGTGGGAATACCCAATTGACTTTATGGTTTTTTAGCCAAAGATTAAGCTGGGGGACACCCCTTGATTTTGGAACAACCTTGGTTAGTAGCTGTAGATGCATCCATCAATTTTTTGGTTGGGAAACATGGTCATTTCTAATGGTGAGCACACAAAACAGTTGAATTTATACCCACCAGAACAACCCTTGTTGGAGATGGAGGATCCAATATGGGTTGACAGTGACTTGGGGTGAGTCATTGCCCATCTTGACAATTGATCAAGATTTAGATATGGAAGAACCTACCGAGGATAATATTATTGTTAACTTTCTTCAGAATAGATATGCATCTAATGAATCTTTTGAAAGCATGGTTCTTCATTCAGGTATAAATACTCCTTGTCCTTTTGGAAACTTTCCATTGGTAGGTAGCTCACGATCTGTTCAACACTTCATCACATTGCATCAGTTGCTACCGCATAATTGTCTGTATAGTTCATTTTTATCTTTTGGAGATTCTAGTGATATGCTATCCACCTCCCAAGTACTAGCCATTAACTCACCTGCACAATCAAAAGCCATGGAAATTTTACCTAATCATACACTTAATATTAATCCACATCTAACCACTGAGAAAATCCAAGATCTTATTGTTATGCTTAGAACTAATAAAGATTCATTTGCTTGGGAATACCAAGATATGCGTGGAATTCATCTTGACACCTGCACCCACCATATTTACATTGAAGAAGGTAGTCGTCCAGTTAGGCAACCACCATGATGGCTCAACCCCGTCTTGTGTGAAATAGTTAAAGAGGAGTTACAAAAACTATTAAAAGTTGGGTTTATATATCCTATTTCAGATAGTCAGTGGGTCTCTCCTCTAGTTGTGGTTCCTAAGAAAAATGCTAAGTGGAGAATTTGTGTTGATTATAGAGAACTTAATAAAGCTACTTAAAAGGATCACTTCCCATTACCATTTATTGATTAAGTGTTGGACACTCTTGCAGGTAAAAAGTTCTTTTCTTTTCTAGATGGGTTCAACGGCTACAACCAGATTCGCATAGCGCCTGACGAATAGGACAAGACTACTTTCACTTGTCCTTGGGGCACTTTTTCCTATAAAGTTTTTCCATTTGGTTTATGTAATGCCCCTGCCACTTTTCAAAGGGTAGTTTTAAGGATTTTTGTGGATCTTGTAAATGATTGTGTTGAGGTGTATATGGACGATTTTACTATCCATGAAAATACTTATGAAGAGGCTAAAACAAATTTAGAAAAGGTACTTAGACGTTGTATAGACACTAATTTATCATTAAGTCATGAAAAGTACCATATGCTTATGACAAAGGGGATAGTACTTGGTCATTATATTTATTCTAAGGGTATTCAAGTCGATTCCAAAAAGATACAAACCATTCAGGAATTGCCTACACCCACTAGCCAGAAGGATGTGCATAGTTTTCTAGGCCATGCAGGGTACTATAGGAGGTTTATCCAAAATTTTAGTAAGATTGCCTCCCCTTTGTTTGCTTTGTTAGCAAAAGATGTCATTTTCTCTTGGGCACCATAATGTCAAGAAGCATTCAAAACCATTAAGAACAAGCTTGTAACCACACTAGTACTCAGGGGTCCAAACTGGGAACTACCTTTTCATATTCAGACTGATGCCTCAGACTGTTCCATGGGGGCTATCCTTGGACAGAAGGAAGATACTCTCTTCTACTCTATTTACTACATCAACAAGAATTTCACAGGCACTGAGGTAAATTATACGGTAACTGAAAAGAAGTTTTTATTTGTTGTTTATGCAATGAATAAGTTTCATCATTATATTATTAGATATAAAGTGTTTGTTCATACTGATCATTCTACAATTTGATTTTTTATGAATAAACCTATTGTAATTGGTAGAGTTATTAGATGGTTACTTTTACTTCAAGAATTTGACATTACTATACTTGATAAGCTTGGTCATGAGAATGTGGTTGCAATTTTTTTGTCAAGATTACAACAGTAAGATGATGAACCAGTTCTAGTTGATGATGCCTTTCCAGGTGAACATCTCTTTGCTATATCCGTAAAGAGCCCATGGTACATTGACATGGAAAACTACCTGGTTACTTGTAAGTTCCCACCTCATTTCTCTCCAAGGGAACGCCGAAAGTTGGTCAGGCCTAGTGGTGATTATATGTGGATCAATGGATTTCTCTTTCGCCGTGGCCTTGAAAATATCATGCACCGATGTGTGTCCGAGGATGATGTCTTTGACATACTTCATGCATGGCACATAGAACCTTGCAGAGGAAATTTTGTTGCTCAAAGGACTGCTCATAAGATCTTAACTATAGGCTATTATTTTCCTACACTTCACAAGGATTGTAAATGTTACATTCAACATTGTGATAAATGTCAGCATATGGGCCACCCCACGTGCTCAGATGAAATTCCCTTGCATCCTCAGTTGTCCATTGAGCCTTTTGAAAAATGGGGACTTGACTTTTTTGGACTTGTCAACCCGCCATCTCAGAACAAGGAATACATCCTTGTGTGTATATACTATGTAACCAAGTGGGTTGAAGTTGTTGCTTTGAAGCATGCCAGGGACACCAAGGTAGCTGAATTTCTCTATTTCGATATTTTTACCCGATTTGGTGTTCCACATGAGATAGTTATGGATCAAGGTCCATAGTTTACATCTGACTTCATTTCTGCTTTGGAATGTGAATATGAGATTCAACATTGCAAGTCCTCACCTTACCATCCTCAGGCTAATGGCCAGGTTGAAGTCACCAACCGAGAACTCGAGAAAATTCTTACCAAGATGATTGCCCTCCATAAAAAAGATTGGAACACGTGACTTCCTAAAGCTGTGTGGGCCTATCACACTACATGGAAAAACACTCTTGGTTTGACACCTTACAAGCTTGTCTACGGTAAGTGAGATGTTTGTCCTATTGAGTTTGAGGTAAAAACTCTTCGCATCAAACTCCAGCTGGGTATGAACTTGACTGATGTACAGAAAGAACAGATTGCACAACTTCACTCATTAGGTGAACTTCGCCAACAAGCACTCTTCCATGCAAATATTGTCCAAAAATAACGTGTCTCTGGCATTATCATTTCATTTGACAACGGTCATTTCAACTAGGTGATTGGGCACTCTTATATGACTCCCATTTCTAGGATTTTAAGGGAAAGTTCCACACTCACTGGCTCGGGCCCTATGAAATTGAGATGGTCTATGACATCGGGGCAGTTAAGCTTCGCACAGTGGAATCCGATCACATGGATTTAGTCATCAATGGTCACTAGTTGAAGTTGTACAAGAGGCCCCTCTTAAGGGAAGAGTTTGTCTTGAATTTTCCCAAGGAACTCCATCTTCTTGATAGGGTTCCTATGGCCTCTCCCAGTACCTTTTAGGTACTTTTCAAAATGTTTTAAAATATTATTAAAAAAATGAAATAAAAGATCCAACAATGAAAACCTTTGGATGTTGTTGGCCAATTAACATTTGAAATCCGATTTTCAATGGGCGTTAACTGCTAAATAAATCTTAGGGGTGAAAAATGGGTTCCTGGTGCCTCTAGGAGGTGATAGGGCTAAAACTAGGTTACTGGTGGTCTATCATCGAGATTAAAAAATATTTTGAAAGAAAAAGGAGAAAATCAAAAAAGAATATATAGCCAGAATAATTCTACAGGTACACAACTTTTCCTTCCTGTCACTTCTGTGCCAGGATCTGCTTTCCTATTTGAGTTGCAGCTATTCGTTGATGGTGTCAGATGACTGAACCTTTATCTCAATCATTTGGGGGGTGTAGCATAGAAAAATGGATCTTTGGACATTTTCACGCTCATTTGGGTTCTTCTTGTGAATGTTGGCTTAGTTTTGCCTTGATTTAGTGTTGTAATGTGGTTAACACATTCACATTAGGTCTTAGGCCCTTGTGAATCAATAAGAATTTTATGATGCCTTGCAAAAGTGTTGTGAAGTGTTGTAACACACCTTCACACTTTTCTAGGACCTTATTAATATATTTCACCTAAAAATCCTCTTTTTATCACTTACCAAGCCTTATTTCAAAGTGTTGTAACAAACTTTCACACTTTTCTAGGATTGTCATTAATATTTGGACCTTTCTTATGCTTTAATTGGCCCCATTTTACATTTACAGGCCTTACTTAAGTGTATTTTTGAAAATAATCCCGGATAAACATCATTTAAAATGTCTAAATTATGAAACCCACTTAGAATGCCTTAAGTGGGACCCATTCGCCACTAGGGGCGAATGAGTCCAGTTTGGCGCAAAACTCAAAATAATTTCAAATTTCTGGTGGGTTATTATTTTCTAAGATCTAAGGTCGGCCTGTGATGTGGTATTTTTGGGAATTATTGCATAATTGTGTATAAATATAGGGTTTTCCCTCTCATTTCAACCCCAATCATTCAATCAATTAATCAATC
The DNA here is from genome assembly GCA_007258455.2 of Sequoia sempervirens. Taxonomy (NCBI): domain Eukaryota; kingdom Viridiplantae; phylum Streptophyta; class Pinopsida; order Cupressales; family Cupressaceae; genus Sequoia; species Sequoia sempervirens. Next base: position 69,275,067 of record VDFB02047230.1, on the reverse strand, counting down.
CATCACTTAAGCATTCTAAGCATTTCTCAAGCATCCTCAAGTCTACATCCATTGGAGCTTTTACTTGCATGTCTTTAGAATTCTACTTCAAGGGTTTGGTGAGTTGCAACATTTCTTTTGTTCATTAATCATCCTCTTTTCATATTTCATTTCATTTTCAAGGGTTTAATTACCAAACCAGGGTTTGACCAAGGCAAACCCCTATTCACTAACCCTCAACAATTTTTCCCTCTCTTTGCATGTGTTTTGTAGGTCTAGGTTGCAGATTTTTCAAAGAGAAAAATTGGAAAAGTTTTAGAAAAATTATCAAAGTCATTCAAAGTTGTCAAATCCCTAAAAGAAGCTTGGAGAACACCTACGGGCCGAATTTACCAGTTTCAGATCCAGAAACCTGTCAGGAGCAGAAGTGTAGACCAGGAGCTACATATTCCACTTTTGAATTTCCATAAATTTGGAAGTGGAATGATTTTCCATTAGTGGAAAATGAGTCCCAATGCCAGGCTCAAACATAGATTTTTGTATTTCTGAGTACCCAGTTGTCCAAAACCTGTTCTAGTAAAATCTTCTTAAAACAAGACTAAGTCGCCCAGCTTGGCGTATGAGTCCTAATTGGAATCAATAGTGAATTCTTCAGGATTCTAGAGCTCCATTCCATCCTTCTCCAGTTTCTAGGTGCACACTGTAAATCTCACAGTTTTCTGTTACAGTCTACTTGCATTTCTAGGTCTTTTTGCATATGTGTTTTCAAACATTTTACATTTTCTAAGTTTTGCATTAGTAGTTAATTTCTTTTATCAATTTTCAGCATCTAAGACATTCCCCTTTGACATATTTCAATCTCATTTGCATTAGAATCTCAAGGGCTTATTCTTGAGTGAGCTATTAAGATTTTTGGTACCCCTCTCCTTTTAGGTGCAAAACCCTATAAGTGTAAGAGAGCCCCCATATCCCAAAAAATTTGGTTTAGGGGGCTTTCTCTTCTTCTTCTCCATGCCCACTTCCATTTTTGGGTTGCTCCTACCTTGCATTGTGCTACATTCACCTAAGCAACCTTAGTTCTTGTCTTTTTCTAGACAAGAGCCTTTGTCACTCGGTTCTATTCGCTTTCGCCGGGTGGTGTTTGCTTCCTCAGCGGTTTTTCCGGCCCCACCTGACATCTGACACTATGATCATTTTTCATGATCCATTCACACACTCCTGCTACCTACATGTCAGGGTATCATGCGTTTTCGGTCATTACCTCATTGTGATCATTTTTACCCATGGCAGACTGCTAGCTGTACTTAACCTTGGTTATGATGTCCGCGGTTCACATGATGTATTTTTTTCTACGCTATCTTATCGACCCCATGCGACACCTTTGATTTCAGCACTGACACTGCCAGGTTGGCAGTTCCACGTCGACACCCGCACCGTCTTCTTCTGGCTCCACTCTTTGTTTCACCGTGCTTTCTCCCACGTCACCGTTCCATACCACTAGCGATCATTGGTATTGGTATACAGTGGTTTTTCTCTTTTCCTTGTTATTTTATTTAAATTTCTTCTTTTCATTTAATGAGTGGTGACGTAACCCGCGGACGGGTCACTTGCTTAGCTGGGGGGGAGTTTTCATGTCATAAGCCATGTCACGTCTTAAACCATCACATCATATCTTCGCCATATCCTTCTTAGTATGCCATAATCCATTATTCCCTGATTTTGCTTATTTAATACCATTCTTACTGTTATTTTCTGGTGTAACCGTAAGTTGCTATGATGAAATTGGTGTAAACCAATCTTTTCAAACATTGCAACCTGCCTTCTAAATTTTGTCACCCGTTAACCTCTCATTGTTTAGGTTGCAGACAATAACTATGTACTATTCCCAACACCTATCTTCAGTGGCAGTTTCTGCGTTTGTTAGTGACTTTCATTTGCACAGTTCTTTTGGTTGTGGAAACCTCCTAGTAGAGTCATGGCAGGAGAACATCGTCATCATTTTGAGCCTCCAACTATGGAAGAATTGAGGAAACCAGAGGTTGCTGAGGCTTATAAGATTTTCAAATAGGAAGGATGGGATGTATACTTTAAATGGTTAAGAGGGTATGATGAAAGGATTTCACAAAAAATCACAATGACTTGCCATAAGGAGGAAAAAGTTCATGGTCTAACAATTCCTTTCTTAGTGGAAGCCGTGGTCGATGTCTCTAGGTTTCCACTCTCAAGGGAGAAATATTTTTCGGATAATTACAAACGTGCCATGGACCTCGAACCTTTGTGGAAGAAGTTCCTAGAATGAGGGGAGTCTATTGAAATCATCATTGGACAAGGCACAAAGTTAATCTCACTTCTACGACCCTAGGACAATGTAGCAAAATTCATCATTTGGTACATAACCTATGAAGGTAGGTATGTATATGTTTATGCTAAGCAGTTTCGACTCATGAATCATTTGAGATGGCATATGCTTGTGAATATGCCATATTTTATTTATTCCTTTGTAAATCAAATGCAGAAAGCAGTTCAAAAGGGGCATGGAAACTCATTAGCTCACCATGGCCTTATCAAATTGTTAGTGGTAAGAGAATTAAAAAGACTCCTTCCTCCATGGGATTGGGATTCGCTTCTTGGTGATGATACCCTAGACAACTCCGCAGAGGAAGATTCTCCTGTCAACCTACCTAGTTCCTCTGAAAAAGAGGATTCTATAGGGACATAGTCAAACAAAGGTAGCAACAATGAAAGTTCTTCAGATGAACATAGTAAAGACTCAGGGACAAAAGAACCCTCTGGTCATTCTTCTAGACCTGTGAGGAAGAGGGTTTCCAAGAAGGGTATCAAGCAAACCCTAGCCTCAAGTAGCAAATCAGACAAGAGCTCCCGTGTTACCCCTACTAGTAGCAAATCTGTCAAAACTAGCACACCAAACTGGGAAATTAGGGGTAAGAAGAAAAGGAATAGTAAGACATCCTCAGTCTCCCCTAGCTCTTCAAAGAAACAAGCTCCGACTGCTCCTGGTGACAAAGAGAAATCACCCACTAAGAAAAAATCCCCAACTAAAGAGAAATCACCTACTGCTACAATAGAAAAATTGGAAAATCTGTAAATTTGGCTAGTAATGTTTTGGGTTCTGAACAACCAAAAGAAGTGGATGATTGTACAGTCCTAGGGGCCATGTATCATAGAACTAGAAGGTCAGTAAATTCTTCAAAGAAAATGATTGGCTAGGGTGACTGAAGAAAATGAGGCCCTTCAAAGACAGGTTCAAGATGCATTCTCTCTTGATTCTTCACAGACATAGGAGATTCGACAACTTAAAGCAACACTTGAGCAGAAAAATGCCTCCAGTACATCCCTCATGACCATTGAAGAACATGAAAATTAGATGCAAGCATTATACCAGTCATGGGTTAAAGAAGTCATTAACACAATGCAAAAACTAGCTCCTTTTTCTCCTGGTTTGTACTTTATATTCTTTTGCATGAGGACATGCAAAATCCTAAGCTAGGGGGAAAATGATGTGGGTGAAATGTGTCTGTTTTATCTTTTATTTTCCCTTAAACTTTGTCATTTTGTAGTATTTTTTGTTGCTCCTGTCACCATTTTTTAATGAGCTGAAGTTGTTTTATAAAGTACAAGGAAAGATGAAAACCTATAAATATATTGAAATCCTTTGATTATTTATTGATTTTCTCTATGATTTTGGTAGTAGGGGATGCCTAATGGATGGTGCGTGGGTAAGGGAATTAGTGGAATGGAGTTCATACCATTTGAGAGTTATTTGTGATTTTGGTTAGACTAGTATCGAGTTGCATTTATCTGTTTCAAGTTGTTATGCCATTTTGAAACGATGGAAAAAGACTCCAAACTATTTTCGATTATCTTTTAAGGTTGTTGGCCATAGGTCGAAACAACCAAAGAATCTTATATGTTTTTATCTAGTAGTAGTTATAAGTCTAATCGGTCTATGGTATCTATAAATATGTAAGCCAAGACTCGGTCAATATAGATAATAATTTATTGATACAGATTTCTATTTACAACTTAAATACTGTGGAGTAATTTGAATGAACAATTGATTAGCGTGGAGTAGTTTGTGTTCGCGAGCTTATCATCGATAATCAAAGAAGGCAGGGCACACTTCATTGATTTCCCGGTGATTACTACAATAGGATTGCATTGTGTGGTAATAAGTAGTTAATTTTATATTCATTTCTCTGTAGTTTGCAATTGTCATTGTTTATTGTTAAATGCGTATGATTTTCATTCAGCGTGCTATACTCTATAAATATTGATTGGTGTGATTATCAAATATACATGAGTAAAGTTTATTACATTTCATTTCAATTCTGCCTTTTAATTAAATTTTGTTCTTTGTGTAGAATAATAATGATGTTTACTATTTTTTGTTAATCAGTTTCTGTTGTAGACTATTTTAATATAGGCTCCTATCACAAAACTGACAGGAGGTTTGAGAGTTAGATTGCAAAATAAACATAAACTGAGTAGTTGCATTAATTTACCCTTAGCTTGCTAGGTTCATCCCTTATGCAAACAACCCCAATACCTTTCACAAGTTCACGATCCCTGGATTGACATCAAGGAGTAAACTAAGGAAACTTCAAAACTCTCAAGGATTGATTCAAACCATCTACCTAAATTAAGATAGAATTATAAGGATAATTTTACCCATCATATCGACCACAGTTTAATCCAATCAGGTGGATGAACAATAGGAGATGGATTGGAATTTGGTGGAGGCACCTAGACGGTGGAATTTTGGCACCAATACCAAGGAGGTATCTAATCATGAAATCTTTATCATTGTTGAAGTGATAGGTAAGGGAAAATTGGTGAAGGATTGGTGGTTGGAAAAGAGATGGGTAAATTCTTGGATATAAGAAGAGGCGGTGGATGAGGAAAGCTCATCTTGGTACACAAGAATCTCATTATCATCACATGGATCATACTCAGGTTAGTCAACAAGACTATCCTCATCATCATCATCATCAATGTAATTGGGATTTCCCTTGATATTAATTTCTGGTATTGTTGGGGTAAGATATGAGTTCATGATGTTGGGTTGGGTTGGAATGGATGAGGGTGGATTAGAATAGATTATATTTGATGAAGGATAGATTAGATGGTTATAAATTGTGGAGGATTGAATGAAAGAGGAAAGTTTGGGATTGATTTTGGATGAGGGCTGAAATTAGGATGATGGATTAAAAGTGGATTGGGATTAGAAGAATATGACCTAAGGATGAAGATGGAGGATGAGATTAGATTTGGGGATCAAATGTCAAGACCTTAAAATGTTTTGATTTGATGATAGATGATTCTCTACACTTAAGATAAACTAATGTTATTAAGTAAGAGTTGATTGGATTTGATTTCTACTTAAGACAAACACATTTCTTAAGTAGGAATTGATAACTATACTTAAGATAGACTAACATTCCTAAGAAAGTTTGGATTCAGGATGGGATCAACTTAAGGTCTTGATATTTGATTTGGAGATTGATTTTGAAATGGATGATAGTGTATTAGGGCTAGGATCCTTGGGTGAAGGATTTTGATGATGATGAAAGGATTTTGGATATAAAGGAGATTATGGACTTAACCAAAATTTGATGTTCAAAGGATGATTTTGATTAAGGATTGGGGATTGGATGCTTGATTGAGATAAATAGATGGATAATGGATGGTTGGATTTGGACGAGGGGTAGATGGAGTAGATTAGGATTTGGTTGGGAATGTGATTATTTTTAAAATGGGATTGGATTAAAATGATGTTGAAGGATGAGGATTAATGATGATAATGGATAGAGAATAATGAGGATAAATACATGACTGATGAAATTAGATTAGGGGTAGTGGGTTTTGAAGTGGATTATGGAGGATGAATAGGATAAGGGTTAGGTTCTTGATTGTATTAGGAAAATTAATTAGGATTAGGGTCCTAAATGATGGATTAGGGATGAATTGAAAATAGATTGGGGTGATTAGGATAGTTAGGATGGATTAGATAATTGGGGATGATTAGAGAAAGATGAATGATTGGGATGATTAGGGGGATAATTAAAATGATTATTGATGACTAGGATGAAATGGTTATGATGAATAGGATTGATTAGGGTAATTAGGGGTGACTGGGATGATTTTTTTTAATTGGAGATGATGTGGAAAGCTTGACTTGGAGGACACCTAGACTTAAGCAATCAAAGACAATATTTATTTGACTTTTAGATTTTTTTTTTGGATTTTATGATTAGGATGAAATAAAACAAGGAAATAATGCTAAAGACAAAATACTATGGCTCAATTTGGATAAGTGTCCCCTTTTGGTTTCAACTAGGCTTTACAAGATCAACTAGAGGTATCCTCTATATACCACAAGGGTACGCGAGGCCTAATCCATAGATGAAAGGGATGATTTCCAAACATCTAGGAGGAGAGGGAAACCCACTATCCACCTTCAATTCTCTAAGGTATAAATTTCTTAGAGGCTTATCCCAAATTGATAATACTTCACTTCCAAGAGGTGTGTATTTCGATTCACCCTTCACTCTTTATACTTCACTAGATCACAGGAGTTGAGGTCGTCCCCTAGGGTGATGAAACCCCTAGGAAGACCTCCTTAAAAAAGAAAAAAAATCACTTATTTTTGATCCTCAAGATCACACTAGGCTGTGAGAGGAGAGCATACGTAAGTGAGTCTTGGGGATTAAATGACATTTATTTATTTTAGAGCCCAAATTGAAATGTGTGGTAAATTTTAAGCCCAATTTCAAATATGAGGAAAACATGCCAACTAGGATATCCTAAAGCAAAAAATGATTGCAAAAATAAATTCCTTATGAATGTTTGATATATTTTTAAAAAATCACTGAAAAGTTATTTCATATGAAGAAGTTATGAGAATTTGAAGTTTAAAAAGAAATGCCAACTTTGAATGCATGTACCTAATTTTTTGATAAAAATATGAAAAATACACTTGCATCATGGTGAAGATCTCCAAGCTATATTTCCAATGCCTTTTGAATTTTGAAAATTTGATTTATGAGGAAAAAGTTACACCCGATTCCGTAAGACTCCCTGTTTGAACAAATGCATTAAAAAGGGGATCTAGTTTAGCCCCCAGAGGTTGGAGCCTAGTCACCCAAGTGACTAGGGGCTGGGGTAAAAGGAGTTGGGTGCCTAATTTAGCATCACCTGTGATCTCCCATAGGACCAAGGGTGGACATGAAACCAAAATAAAAAGGATTTTTTTTAATATAATTAAAAGTTTTTAAAGTGATTAAAATATTAAATCTTAAAGTGATTTAAATACAATAATAAAAAAGGTGCATTAAATTTAGATGAGGGTTTAAATGTTGCAAAAGATTGTTTTTGAATAAAATCCAGTAGGTTTTATTTTTTAAAGCTCATGGGTATTGCCACAACTAAACCTATGGTATATATGCACAAGTTTTAAAAACCTTACAATATGCCACATGTATGTACATTGTTAAACCCATAAAAACCTATGGATATGTACTTATATGCTAGTGACATATACATAAAATATACACAAATAGATATACAAAATTGAATAAATGTTTAAAGTCAAACTCTTGTTAGATATTCCCTATATATGTCAATGAATGATTGGTAATTTATGTATATATGATTTCTCTGCTTGTAATCTATGATGTATACTCACTATATATAAGCCAAATAATTTGTAAATAAAACATTGAATAGGGGTCAAAACTGTAGGCTACATGGATTTTCGCATAGTAGGCCCTAGGGGCCTAAAAAAGTAAAATTTCATAGTAAGTAAAATATAGCGAATTTTATATCAAAATTCGTCTCTTGGTCCTCCTAAGCGCAATTGTGAGGTTATTTTTGTGATTTAGGGATCCTATAAAAAGTTAATTTTCAAGATTCCCTTAGAAAAAACTTCACCTAAAAAATCAAACTCACCATAACTTACAAGGACAAGGGATATATGTAAAGATTCACGTCGGGTTCACCAAAATGTATTGCATGCAAATGACATAAATGAAATATGAATAAAATCTATCTTATTCAAACTAAATAAATGTAAACCTCAAAAAGGTCAAGTGTAATATGTTGATAAATTGATAGCCTAGATGTGGTTGCTTATGATTCCATTATCATGATGGTATGATCAAGATGATTCAATAGAATATTGGACAACATAGCAATATCATAAAAGTGGATGCCCAATTGGGATGAGAGGCCTCTTGTTCATAGAATTTACAAAGAATTCAAGGGTGAAGATGGATTGGTTGTGGATGACTAGGATTGAATGAGGATTATGGTTTAGATGAAAGTTGTAGTCATGTGACAAGTGTCACATGAGGGATGAGGGCTAGGTTTAAGATGCACATTAGGGAAAAATCCTTATGCGAATGATTGAGATTTGGAGATGTATGCAATTGAAGGATGAGATGAAAAGTTAGTTTGACTTTTGGCAAGTGTCTAGGTTGAATGAATCTAAGAAAGGTTTTAGTTAGACATGTGAGAGGGACACTTGTCACATGATGGGAAGTTTAGATTGTGATCCATGTGAATGAATCTAATGGCTAAGATTAAATGGAAAAGGATTCAAGAATAACATGGAATTAAATATTGGAGGAAAAGGTGGTGGGGATTAATTAGCCTAAATTAATTAATTAACTAGGAAGTAATTGATTGATTTAATTAGAGGATTTGGGGATAAGTCTAGACTTAATTAAATAAATGTAAATTTATTTAATTAAATTAGGGGATAAGGGTAATGGACAAATTAATTAAATAAATAATGACTATTTATTTAACCAATTGGCTAGGACAAGGTGGGATAAATGTGATAGGTAAATTCATTAAGTAAATAATTAATATTTATTTAATTAATGACTAAGATTTAAGGTAAAATCAAGTGTAGTTAGATTATTGTCACATTTCAGGTGTCTACAAGAAGATTATTTGTTGAGATGATGTCTAATACAAAGTCCTTCAAAGGATAACATCTTAGTTAAAAGGTAAAATTATTCTAGTAAGAAAAGCCACACTTTGTCTCACCCTCAAAGTTATTGAAGAAATTGAAATAACTCAAAAGGAGTTTGATGTTTCTCCCATTCCTTTGGAGGGATGAAACTTATTCTCATTTTTTCATTTAGTTCTAGAAACAGGTCCATTGAATAATCTATGTACTTCTTGGGTAACTCTAAAATATTGGGATTCTCTATCCTAATGATTATGCGTAATCTCCTTTCTTTTTGAAACTCACACACCATATCCTCATAAAAAACCTTTCAATCATTTCAATTTGAACTTGAGGGAGATTTCACATATTGTTGGATTGTATATTTAAGTTATTTGTGAGAGTGGGTTGGTGGAGTCATGTCTTATAAAATCCCTAGAAGGAAATGTAGGTGATTCATGGACTTAGTATCAATCAAGTTGATAGGCATGTGATCTTTAGGATTTTCTTGTGCTTTTCATATTGGTGGGACCTAGGGAGTATATGACTTATTAGTGAGCATTAGATGACTATAAGAGTCATTTTTTTTAGTGCTAACAAAGTCTATGTCTCATTGAATTTATTTCTCCAGGTGGTATTAGGGGAGTGTAGCCTTTTGACAATTCTTCTTTAATATCTGGGAAGATGCTAGGATTCCTTCTTTAAATGACATCGACAATATTGGATAACCCATATTAGAGGAAAAAAGATCTTTCAATTATCATAAAACTACTTATTTCAACCATATCCTCTTCTTTTGCATCTACAAACACATCTATGTTTGGTACTATATTGATTGTACAAATATCCCAGGGAAATTGAATGGGATCATCCTTTTCCTATATCTATGTTTGGAACTATTCTAATTGTACAAATATCCTAGGATATAATTGAATGGGATCATCCTTTTCCAACATATTTATAATTTTAATTGTTGTGATTACCCCTTGCCTTGAAGTTTCACCTTTTTTGATTATTTTATTTCTTGGATTATTGGTGGAATTAACATTATCATATTTATTTTTTAAACATAAAACTTGAGGTGTAGGATCTATGATTTCAATATTATTTGTTGATAATCCATAAATTATTGGGATACCTATCCTCTTTTTTCTTGTGTTAGCTTTCACCATGCTGAATGACTTTGGATCTTTTTTTGTCATTGATTTTTCCTAGATGGAGGAATGAAACCATTGAAATAAAGTTTCATGTTATGTATCCAAGGTCTTCCCATAGTAAATTATATCCCATGTTATTATTTATAAGGTAGAATATGGGTGGAACCGTTATGGGTCCTAGGGATATTGGGAGTGTTATCCTCTTGATGGTGTTAGCCTTCAAGTTGTTGTACCATTTTAGCGTATCCCTATAGGTGATAATACTTGTATGACTATACCCCACTTTCAAGAAGGGAGAATGGCATAATATTCACCACAAATCCATCCTCTATTAATGTATTCTTAGTTCACATGTCATAGATATAGACCTACAAGCACAATGTGGAATCTCCTCTTCTTGCTAACTCAACCTTTAGTGAAATTGATTTTAAATAAAAAAGAAACCAAGATCACAAAGCTTATCATTTGGTGGGTTAATATCTAAATATACCTAATTTACCTTTTAGGGGTAGATTTATACAGTCAAGGTATTTTAACCTAGTTACATCCAATAGGGTTGCCTGATGTGACATAGAGTTCTTGATAAGATTGATAAAGGAGATACTTACATAGGTTTGCTTGGGATATTCAATGAGATCATAAGGACTAATGAAAGATGGTATGGGGTATACCATTGAAACAAACCATGTGAAATTTTTCTCCTTGCATGATGTTGGGCTCTTTGTTCTCTTCATTTCTTAGTAGTTAACCAAGTCCACCATTTTGATTTCTCCTTTTGGGCTTAGTTGACTTGGTATGTTGGGATCATCAAGGAAAGGTATATTCATTGATCCCAAGGCATTAAAATATGTGTTCCTATCTCATTTTTATAGTGAGAAGGAGAATGATATTGAAAGATCCTAATATTTGTATTTTGTGAGGTAGTGGGTGTTTAATGATTATCTTTGTTATTGAGTGTGATTTCTTGTGGGTTGAGGAACATTTCTATAAATAAGAATTGTTGATAATATAGAATACTTGAGATAAAATTATTGTACTCTACACACAATTTTGTGTCATTTCCTTTTATTTTATGAAAAAAATAAAAAGTATTAGGCTCACAAGCATGACAATATGGTTCATATTTGTTGTCTTCATAGTGGTATTTTCCTTGTTGATTGTATCTTTGGTAATAGTTATTATTTTAGGGATAATTGATCAAATTTACATTTGATTGTTTTGACTACATAATACCTTCTACCATATTTGTTATTGTATCCCTTATTATTGTTATTTTTCATTGGGGTGTACTTGTAACCACATTTTTTGTTGCATTATAGTTATTTTTTAGTAGATGGGTTATTTCCTATGTTTTCATTGCTTTGTGTGCTCACCATGTAGGTGATGATGGTGGCTTGGCCAATTCTCAACACACTTTTCAAGGCCTCTTCATTGTATTTATAGAGTAATTTTTGAACTTCCTCTCTTTTATCCCTATTGAGGGCATGCAGAAAGAGGTTGCACAATTATCTATGGTCCGTATTAGGTGCACTTATCCATGAATATATGGATTAACTCCATTGTGAAATTAAGTGTGCTACATAATAATTATAATCTTTCTTCACACTTAACAATTTTCAAATTCTTATCATTACTAGTTTGTTCATATTGAATATCAGAACAACCTCGCTAAGAAGTTGTCAAAAAGAATTCATCAAAGTCCTAGGGAGGTGATAGTGCCAACCCAAAGTGATCCCTTCTAGGGTATTTGGAATCATTATTGATAAACATCCATATTAGGGTAGGATTTCTCTTGCTATTGTTGTATATAATTTAATGTGAGAATTTGGGTTTAACCCCTTTAAAATTTAGCATATTTGGGTAGACATGACAATAAGACACTATTAATGTTGCAGCCTAAGGTTTCTTTAAATTATTCAAGATAATTTCTTGTAAATTCACTTTGCATGGAAATGGATGCTCCTATAAACATAATCCCCATGGGTGAGACTTGTTAACTAGGTTGGAAATGAAGGTAAACATTGGTTTAGTATCCGAGTATGATTGGATAAGTTTGTTGTTGACATCTTGCTAGTGCCATGTAATTTTGCACTATGGGAATCCACTAAGATGTATGTTGTAAAATTATTACTATTGGGGAGGAACAAATGCCTCATTACTCACATTCTAAGAATATAAATTCAGGGAGGTAATTGCACATTTCCTTTAGCTTTAATCAATCCTAGTAGTAGTGAGAGGATTAGCATGTGGTTGTCACCTTGATGATCTAAGAATTTCTTTAACTTTGTCTTGAATAAGTTGTTTAAAAACTCCAACCTCAAGCATCCTAATCCATTAGACCATGATGGCTATAAGGTTTGTGGTTTCCATAGCCTCTTCTCTTTTTTATTGCATCTCACCACCTTGAGGTGGGTTATCTTGCAATGGAGGTTGAGTGACACCATTATTTTTCTCCTCTAGAAAGTATTCTAGAAATAAATAGTGTGTTGTAGATCATTCAACTTGTTAGGGTATATGGAGTGTTTTTAAGCCCTTCAAAACATCTTGTAAATTTATTTGTCAGTGGCTCACCTCATTGTTCATTTAGATGACCTATAACTCATGATAGGATGATCCTGCTAGTGAATTTAAGATCAATCGAGAACTCAATGTGCTCTACCTTGATCTTGGTTTGTTTGGAGTAAGGTTTCTCAACTTCAAGTGAGGTTTTCAAAGGTCAAAATTTTATATGGTTCTTGTCTTCCACATTTGAATCAACATCTTCAAAATAATAATGATAAGGGATTGGTACCATAGGGTTTGGTGGAAGATATTTGTAAATATAGGGACATGAAAGGATTACGAGAGTGGATCTTCCCTTGAGACTTGTTTGGTCTTGACATATTTTAGGGGTACGAAAAGTATTGTAGAATAATGGAATGGATGTGAAGAGAGAGAAATAGATGCAAAAAAAAATGAAATAGAAAACATGAGCTAGCTCACCTCGAAGTATTTGTAATTCATGTTGGGCTTACCAAATATATAATGGTTAGAATTGATTCAAGCACCATACAAATGAGTTAAAATCTAAATAAAACACATATTGGAACCTTTCTAAAAGGTGCTTGCAGAGTCACTCTTTCTCTCATGGAAAGATTTAGTTAAGTGGGGGTTGGATCAAAGGGGTTGTTCACTTCACAAATGATTAGAATGCCATGGATGGTAGTAGAGTTGATGTAGTCTATTGTCTTTTAAAGATGGGGTTGAGTGGGATGTTGATGGGTATTTTGGCTGTTATCAATGTTGATTTGATTTGATGTAGTTATTTCCTTAGAGAGTCTAGCTTCTTTTGGGTCCTCATCTATAATAATTGTAACATTCTCTTAATGACAATAAGGATAGAGGAAGCTTTAAATTTAGGAAATTAGAGAGTGCTTAGAAAATATATGAAGATTTGAATCTTCAATGTAAAAAGAGAAAATATTGGAGTTCTATAGGAGACATGAATGGTGTATGTGGAGGTTGTAATGAAAAATGGATTTAATATATGTAGGTGATTCAATATCTTTTTGTTGGGATCAAGGGAATATGTAATGAGAGCTATTAGCAAGAAACTTGGAAAAATGTAGAAATAGTCAACCTCTTAGATGCCAAAGGCAAGGGGAGTAATTATCATACTAAAGCTTATCGATCATTGGGAAGTGATTAGAAGATTGAAGAGTTGATGGATAGATTATTGAAGCGATTATCGAGAGTTAAGAAAAGTGGAGGATTAATCAAGGGGAGTGAAGTCTCAATTAATATTGGAAAAAAATATGAACCACAAGAAACTTGGTATATAAATGGTCAAAATTAAAGTAATTATACATGTTCACAAAATTATAGGGTCACCCATTTTGGGGCTTTAGGTTGCCCCTTTTTCTAGGGTTTGTTACCTATATGAATCTAAAAATTTAGATAGGTCACCCACACAATCATACAATCTCTTGAGAGACATTTCAATCAAAGGTTTACATAAGGATTTTAGTGTTGTTCAAGTACTTAAAACCAAGTTTGGAGGAAAAGAAAGACATATATGAGACCAATATGGATATGGGAACTATAATTAAGAAGGAAAATACTAAGATGATGTGTAATTCATACCTTGTGGGTCATGAGATGGATTTCCAAATCAGCATTGGATTGCAATGTTTGCTTGTGGAATTTTGGGCACACACAATATCTATATTTTCTTTGGAGAGATATAGTTTATTCAAATTCTAGGGTAGGATCTATGTTTCAATAGAGAGTGATTAGAGAGATGTTATTTTTGGAAAAAAGCTTATAATGTACCATTGTGTGTGTATTCAGGAGTGATCAAGATTTATGTTGATCTTAAGAAATTATATTTTGGATTGGAACAAAGGATGCAATTACTTATTTGGTTAAGTGATTGGAATGAAAGAGAGTAAAATTAGAGCATAGAAATATCAATGGAGAGTTATATAAACATAAAGTACCATCCCACAATTGGTTAGTGATGTTAACATATTTTTTATTGGACTAATTAAGACTATAATTTAGAAATTTTTTGTGTTAGTGGTAGTAAATAAGTTGACCAAAGTTGTGCATTTCAACATGGGAAACGTTAAGTATGATTGTTATACCTTGGTGAGGGGGTTCATGCAATACGTTATTCATGTGTGTGTGATTTTTTAGGTGATCATGTTTGATAGGGATACAATTTTTACTTCTATATTTTGGGTTATTCTTATGAAAAATTTTCGTTCCAAGTTGAACTTTAGTTCTTATCATCTTGAGAAATATGCATGGATAAAGATGTTTAATTTAAATGTGATGGAAGGAATTTTGATGATGTATTGTATGGATCAACCAAAGAGATGAAAATAATTTCCACCTTTATTTGTGTTTGAATATAATAATTCCTATCATGCATGACAAAAGATAACTCCATTTGAATTTATATGGAAGAAAAATAGGAATAAAAAAGGTTGGGATGGATTGGAGAATCAAGTTGTATTCAAGTTTAACATGATTCAAGAATATGTTCAATAGATTTAGATTATTAGAGAAAGATTAACAGAGGAAAAAAATAACAAAAGAGATGCAATTTTTAAAAGGTTTTCTAGAGAGTTTGAGGTGGGAGACAAGATGTTTCTAAGGGTTAGCAAAATAAGAGTTCAATAAAATTTAGAGAGGCTTCTAAATTGGCTCCTTGATTCATTATTCCTTTTAATATATTTGAGAATATTTATCTAGTGGATTATCATCTTCCTCTACCACAAACACTTTCTAGGAGAATGTATTTTTGATCCTTTACACATGATTGATCAACATGTTTTGTAGGTGCATTTTAGGGGGAGTTTCACATTGATCACAATAGGATCCTTGATTGCAGGTTGGTCAAACTTCAAAATAGGACAATCACATAAGGGAAGATTCAATGGGAGGATTTTGGTGAGACAGGTGATATTTGGGAAGACAAAAACATCTTCTACAAGGAATACCCTTCTCTTTTTACCTAACTCTTCAATATGATACATTGCTTGATAAATCTTGATATGATACTCTATTAGATATTTATTATTCATTTGGTTTATGCTTGGCCCAACATTATGTCAAGGGGAGAGAATATAATATCCTTCATTTTTATCTCTTATATATGCTTAATTATGATGTTACTTGTCCCATCTAGTTATAATATGGAGGTGGTTTATTGAATTTGGATGATTATACTATATGCGATTTAGAAGTGGTGTTTACTTAGGTTGTTTGTTGAATAAGTGATTTGTTAGACATGATATTATAACTAAATGTTAATTATATATTATTGCAATCATCTAAAAATGTTACTAAGGCATTTTGTGTCAATATGTGATGTTTGATAAAATAGGTATTGGGAAAGGTGAACTAGGTCTTAGTATTTGAAGTATATCAAATCTATAGTTTCATGAGCAACAATGGCAGAGGCAGTTTCTACACTTTGACACTATTGGCCATTTGATATTTTGACCTTTCAATGATGGAAAAAATTTCAACAATGTGGAAAAACATATGATGATGGGGCAGTGATTTCAAAATATTTTCAATAGGGTTTGGCAACCTCTCTATGTCTGGGAACAAGTTCAATGGTGGTAACATTCACAAAGATAGTCAATTGTCTCATTCAAACTTGGTGCAAACATCAACCAATGATGGAAATGGCTTCCCAATGGGTTACAATGGTGTAAAAATCAACCTTTCACTTATAAAAACATTCATCAAACACAATCCAATGATCTAGTGCCAAAGTTTTGGCCAATCAATCACAATTAGGGTTTTTGATTACAAACAAGATCAAAATGCAACATACTATCTTCTTGTTCTCCTTCACACATGCAAACCCAAGCCCCAAATATTGTAAGGTGTTAGAATACATCAAGACACAATTATTTACAAGGTTTATTTGTCTTCTCATGGAGGAAACTTGAGAAAAAACATTTTTATTGTTCTTGTAACCCTAGGTAGGGTTTTTCGCAAGTTTCACTAAAACAATGATATCTCCCTCCAAACTCAATGAATCTTGATCAAATAAAAATAATATTAAAGGTAAAACATCCGTTCACATCATACAAAAAATATTCAAACTGAACAATAAGCCTACTATCTGTACAACGTGATAGAATGTACAAAAATGCAAGAAAAATACAGATTCAATGTACGAGAATGAAACTTTTCCTTCAAAATCTTCATCCAACCACCTCATTCAAGGATACAAGGCATATTTAAGTTTTTACAAGTGACCTCCAACTGTTTCTAACCATATTTTTGTTAGTGAGTTAACAAAACATCATTTTGACATTTGTTGCAAAAGTTGCTTGACAACTTTTTTGCAATTTCGACAACATTTACACTTTTGCACTACCTTGCAACTGAAGAACCAAAATTGACTCCAAATGACTTAAAATGGCATAAAAATACATTATTAACATGAAACCAGCACCAACATGACAAAAAACCAAAAATACATTACATGAAACCAAGGGTGCCCCTGCGCCATGTGCACAAAGTTTTGTAATCACATTTTTGGAGCACACATCTATAGTAATTGCTACAAATTAAATAAATACTGTAACTTTGTTTTTGTTGGATATTTTAATAAAAAATATGGTTGTTTGTGGACATAGACCAAATGGGTGAACTGCGTTAAAATATTGTTGTCTGTGAATTTCATTCTCTCTATCAATTTATTTTTGATTTGCATTGTTAATTGGTTTACTTAATTGATCCAATCCTTCCTAAGATCCCAACACCATCTAGGTCATAAAATGATTAAGTGTAAAAGGAAAGTCACCCTTAAAGAAAGTAATAAAAAATTAAAAGGTTGCTAATCTAACCAAAGCTACATTTGACAAAAGAATTCTGGATGCCACAAAAATTATAAATGCTACCATGCCAGATGCTACCATAGGCATAGCCTACAAAATTTACTATAGAAAGCATGAGGACTCCACAAATGCTACTTCCATACACACTCCATATCAAGTGGTGGTCGAGGAAAAATACATTAACTTGTTCGAGGTACTCTCAGAGCAAGTATTAACATCCAACACATAAAGAGAACACACTATCAATTTCAATATGGTACTCTAATTATACATTGTCATATCATTTCATGAATACGTTACTAACATTTGTAAGGACATAGTAAAATAATAAATCGATGGAAACCCAAATCAATGAACATGTACATCACTTTCAAGATGCCACAACCTCCATCTTAGTATATCGGGGGTTTTTCAAATCCTTCCCAAAATAAATGTAGAGCTTATAAATAATATATTATGACATGGTTTGGAAATATGCAAAGGATACCATTTTCTGAGTGGACAAGGAATACACATTGATGGATGTAATAAAACCTAGGGTATCATGGATTTCACAACTCCCTTATGAAGTTACCAATGAATTGATAGACTAATATGTTTCAACATTGCTAAAAATACTAAAGGAACCCAATGCAAAAAGGTTCACAACATATAAATAATTTATGGAAAACCTATGTAAAAAGAAATCATAAGAGAACTTAAACAATAACAAGTAAATGTATCTACACAAAACCTACCACATCACAAAACAAGCCATCTGTTGGTATGTGTAGCTTGGTCATGCTCCATGTTAATATTTTAGTGACTTTTCCAGCCATAATTTTCCCAAAAAATAATTAAAGGTGATTTGTAAATAATTTCTATTGAAAACAGTTTGGTAATTACCTTGAAATCGAAAGTTTCTTTGCTATGAATTCAAGATGCCAATAGGCACGAGCATGAGAAGTTGAATCAACATGTAGCAAGTCACGCACGGTTGAAAGTATTGCAGGTCACACGGTTTTGTTTGTGTAACGCACAACAATGTGCGTGGGTGTTGTGCACAAAGTTTTATGATCACATTTTTGGAGCACACAACTATAGTAATTGTTGCAAATTAAATAAATACTATTTTTTTGATTTTGTTGGAGATTTTAATAAAATAAATAGTTATTTGCACGGAGGTAGCCCAAAGGGGTGAACCGCATTAAAATATTTTTTCCTATGAATTTTGTTCTCTTTGTCAATTTATTTTTGATCTGCATTGTTAATTAGTTTACTTAATTGCCCCAATCCTGCTTGAGATCACAACACCACCTGGTCATAAAATGAATAAATGAAAAAGACAAGGTACCCTTAAAGAAAGTAACAAAAAATGACAACGTTACTGATCTAGCCAAAGCTGCATTTGACAAAATAATTTTGGATGCCACAAAAATTATAAATCCTACCATACCAAATGCCATCATAGGCATAGCCTAAAAAATTTACTATACACACTAGGAGAACTCCACAACTGCTACTTCCATACACATTGCATATCAAATGGTGGTTGACGAAAAAGATATTGACTTGTCTGAGGTAATCTGGAAGAAGCTATTAACATCCAACACATAAAGAGAACACACTATCAATTTTGATATGATACTCTAATTATATGCTGCTCATTTTATTTCATGAATACGTTGCTGAAATTTGTTAGAAGGACACATTAAAAGAATAAATCAATTCTAACCCAAATCAATGAGCACATACATCACTTTCAAGATTCCACAACCTACATCTTAGTATATCAGGGGGTTTTTCCTATCCTTCCAAAAATAAATGTAGAGACTAGAAAGAATATCTTATGACATGGTTTGGAAATATGCAGAGGATACCATTTTCTTAGTGACAAGGAATACACATTGATAGAGGCAATAGAACCTAGTGTATCATGGATTTAACAACTCCTTTATGAAGTTACCAATGAATTGATAGACTCATAAAATACTAAAGGAACCCAATGTAGAATGGTTCACAACATATAAATAATTCATGAAAACCTTAGTAAAAAGAAATCATAAGAGCACTTAAAGAAAAATAAGTAGCTATATCATTATTATTGTAAGGGATAAACACTTTTGATCTGAAACTATGAACTAGTGAGGTCACAAATGGGGGAACTCATCCCCAATTTAAACATTCAATAGTTACACCCCAGTGGGGTTTGAACCTTGATGGCAAGAAGAACACCACAACAACTTAACCATCAAACTATGCCATTATTGGCCAAAATAAGTAGCTATATCAAAAGTGGGGTATTTTAAAATATTTACCATTAGAAGAGGGAACATCAATATTGTAGACTAGGAGGTCAAACGAAGTAAGGGTTGGATCCCTTGGCTTCTAAATTGGAGACCCCAAGCAACAATATTGGCGTGAATATGGCATTTTACCTATCTAGTCCACTAGTAGGTCCTATTCATATGCTAAGTTTACTTAGGTCCTAGGAATATTTCTAGAAGTCTTAGTTGTCATTTAGATCTTATCTTATCTTATATCATTTACTTCTTGTGTCCTAGGTCATTTAATATTAGTTGAGTTAGTTGTCTCATATTATAGGATTAAGACACATGTCATGATCTTGTCTAATCCTATCTCTCACCTTGTCTATATAAGCAAGGCTCTTGTACATTTATAATAATAATATCAAGCAAGCTATTAGATTGATATACTCTCTTGTGGAAGGTTATCTTTTGTTTTGTAGGTGATCCTAGTGTGTGAGCTAATTTTCAACTCCTACATGGTATTAGAGCTTTAGATCTACAAACTCAGTTCTAAAGGTAATTTACACATGAGCTATTGTTAGATTGAAAATATTGGTGGATCTTGAAAATTTTAGTATGCTCTTCTCTTTCATCATATCATGACCCAAAGAATCAGAATTTTTTTATTGAAATACTACATTTTGGGATTTTCTCTTTACGGATTTATATTGTAGATTAATTTTGGTGCGAATCTAAGCTCACTATTATGTTTAGGGAGTCCAAAAAATTTAGTTTTCCCTTTTGTTTCATCCAAATCAAACATGTGAGGCCAAATCTATGAGGGTTTGAAGCTAGGAAGTGGCTGCTAGATCTGGGAAGTAACTATAATTTTGGAGCATTTTGGGTCAAAAAAACCCCACCATTGCATCCATGAGGCCCTAAAACCGTAAGATTGACTATTAGTTCGTCCAAATCAAAGACTTTTTCCTAGGACCTTAGAGGAATTTTTTCGATCCTCACCATCATTTTCATCCATATAGTACAATCTGTCATAGGCACAATCGATAGATTTGGTCTATAGAATATTCTAGATGGATCAACATATTCTCCTAGCGACATATTCGGTGAATATTCTATCATTTTCGTAGTGTTTGTGTCACGTTGCATAGTTTGAAGTATGCTTTGGTTGGTGTCACTTGTCAGGGTTAGTATATATAGTTAGGCATATTTTTTATTAATTTTTTTTGGCAATTGATATTTTGCAAAAGGTTCTATGGAAAGTGCTAGGCACTTAGCCTAGCAAGTGGTGTGTGGGGAGCCACCACTCCAAAAACCACTCCGCTAGACCACCTTCGCTTGTCCACCACTAGCAACAATGATGATAATTTGTTTTTCTCCCATTGCGCAAGTAGTCACATGGAACGACCAATCCCTAGCTTGTAGGTGCTAGAATTTGACCTCCTAGTGTCCAAATAGGGCATTTTTTCATTTTTCCATAGCTTTTTGGTAGGGTGTCAGAATTTTGCAAATGAGATATTGTCGAAAAGCTAGTTTTGAGAACTTCATAGTAGTGTAGTTTATTTTTAATATTTTTCTATAGGTGCATTTTATTTCTGTTTGAAGTCAAATCTCCCATTTGGACCTTCAAGCTCATAATTTTTTCCTAGATTTCTAATTTTCATGATTCTTGTGGCATCATAAAGGTATTGAGGAGATCTATTTCGTGTCTATGCACTCTTTCTAGATTTACCCCTAGGTATATTTATTTAGTATTTGCAAATTTTGCATTGTGAATGATTACTTGGACATCATGACACTTAGAGAAGTTTTATCTTTTTGGGAGGACTTATTTATAATATACACCATATTTGGGGGTTTCTATTTTCTTTTAGGTTTATGTCTTTGTAATTTTGGAGATCTATCATAGTTCATTATGTCTTTGTAATTTTGGAGATCTCTCATAGTTCATTATGTATTGAAAAGGGGAAACTATAAATAATGGAGAGACGAAATCATAAAACATCTTTGTTGGCTTCATTTGTTGCCACATTTGTATGGTCTTGTTCCCCCTCCAAGTACTGATAGTAAGAATTTTTCTTGGAATTGCAAAAGGGATCATGTCTTTGGAGTTATTACTATACATTTTAATGATGACATATTGAGTTTTGTTGTTCTTTTTGAGTGCCCTCATGCTCTTTGGACTAAAATTTGGGAGATATATGGAGATCTTGATACTCAACCATTCCAAGTTGATCTTGTTTCAAATTGTTTGGTGCCTCCTCATATTTTAGACATGATACCTTGTGACTATGATACTATTCTAGAGTTTGATTCTTTGGAGTACTTTGAATCTTTAGACAAGGATGATGATGTTTCTTAAGATTCTCCTTCTCCATTAGAAACAGTTGTTGATCCTTCACCTTCATTGATTCCTTGTGTAGAGTCATTGATTGAGACTTTAATAATTCCTATTCAACATGACCATTCATCTTTTGTTGCTTCATCATAGTTCAAATTTTCTTCTTTGAAAGCTTTTAGTGATTCTTTTCACCAATTCAATCAGTCTTTCAAATATGTCTTTGTGGAATGATTATTTGATAGGTATTTCATACTTGTTTGTGGAATCTCACATTTTAGATTTGGAGGACACATTTGAGGGATTATCTCTCCTGTTTGATGACAATCATTGTACTATTGTTGTTAAATCAGATCAATGTATTTGGAGATTGTTCAACATAAGTTTCCACATAGTCCTCGTGTGTCACCTTCATTGATTGGACATGTATATGATTTTATTGTGGAATTATCATCTACCATGGACATGGTGAAACATGAGTAGAATTCAAAGACATCATCATACATATTTATGCTTCTTCCTATCAATCCCTATTTGGAATGGGAAGTATTCTTGCATTTGTACTTGGTTTTGCTTCTTTCGAAAGGGAGATAGTTGTTTGTTGATATTGGATCATGTTTTGTATTCAAGTATTCACCATTTCTACATGATATTATACATTGTGGGGGGGATACCTAGTCTCTCTATTTCCCTCTTATGGTGGTGCTATCGATTGTATATTTGTGATGGATGTAGTCCTTGGGGGTATTGACGAGTCATCCATTCATCACTTATTCCATCATTTATAGTACATGTTTGTTTTCATGCATTCTCTCTTTTGGAGAGGGAATTTTCCCCATGTAGTTTTTCTCCTTTTCTCTATTTGTGAGAGATTATTTTTAAATGGATACCTAACATGGCCTTTTAGTCAAGACCCATCCATGCATCCTTGCATTCTTGCATCATTTGCATTGGTTTGTTCTTCCCTATGTTACATTTAAGGGGGGGTGTTGGTGTCAATATGTTATTTTACCTATCTAGTCCACTAGTATGTCATATTCACATGTTAAGTTTACTTAGGTCCTAAGACTATTTCTATAAGTCTTAGTTGTCATTAGATCTTATCTTATCTTATGTCACTTCTTCGGTCCTAGGTCATTTAATATTAGTTGAGTTAGTTATCTCATATTATAAGATTAAGACACATGTCATGACCTTGTCTAATAATATGTATCACCTTGTCTCTATAAGAAAGACTCATACATTTTTAATCGTAATATCAAGCACACTATTATATTTCCATACTCTCTTGTGGAAGGTTATCTTTTATTTTGTAGGTGATCTTGGTGTGTGAGATAATTTTAAGCTTCTACAACAAGAAGAACAAGGAACTATAAAAAAAGAAGAAGCTACAAGCAATCCTACTAAAGGAGGTGCAGTTGGAAGAATATTTAGTCCATGAAGCCATTGAAGCACTCATCCAACTAATTGTGGAGAAGAAAAGGAAAATAAAATGTAGAGGAAAAACATAAGACAATCCAAGTATCATATATATAATTTGACAAGTAGGAACAATAGGACAAACATTTGTACATAGTAAAATAGCCATAGAATGAAAATGTAAAAGTGGTCAAACAAACATTACGAAAAATTCCAAAAGGGAAATAAAAAAGAAGAAACTCTTATGAATGTTGACCTACTATCCAACACACTAGGAATGGAAAGAATGCTCCACCAAACATAATAAATGTATATACAAGTGCACCCAAGAAATTAAAAAATAATTGAAGAAGCTACAATCAAATATATTGTGGCCTCAACAACCATACCACATAACATCATTGGAATTTTTCTAGAGTAACTTGCATTATCCATCAAGAAAAAAAGGTAGAAAGCAACATAGACAAAGGAGGAGATGAGAAAACAAGCATTGAAATTAATTGATTCAACTATGCTTTCCAAATAAAAAAGTAAGGCTAACAAAATTGTAGGCAAAGGGGATAAGGTGTAAAGAAAGGGAAGATATATTAATGAAAAAAAGGAAAGAAGCCAAGTCAAATATCTAACATGAGACCATCATAGTAAGAAAATAATCCTATAGTGTAGTAATAGAGGAAGATAAAAAGGCTCAAGAAAAAAAGGATAAATATTCTACATATCTAAATACAGGGCAACAACAAGACAATCAACCCCAATAGCAAGAGCCACCGACAACTCTGATAAAGGTAGCGAGTTCTACATCCACATCACCCCTATGACACAGTAAAGATTTTTTGGCTCAACATAAACACATCCAACTGATAGCGACATCACAACTATTCCAAATATCACTCTCCATACCACAAGTTGACCTATCAAACATATTCCCCATCTAGAGTTTTCTGCTTGGTGATATACTCCATAACACAAAAATAAAATATATTAATAAAAATGTTTAGAAAACACAGAGAAAATAGGATCTTCCATTACCACAATTGAAAAAAAACTACCACATGCACAAAGGATACAAGTTCATCATTGGGGCAACAATTGAGGCTACTTACAAATATTTAAAAAATAAAACTAGACAATCAAGAAATAAACATAAAAATAGAATCCTGGAGGAAATTGAAAAAAACACATGGAAGAAATAAGGAATAAATATGTGGCAACCAATACCGATCTAGAGAAGTAGGTCAATACTCTTCAAAATATAGCCAATGATATTAATACCCACTAATAGCTACTTACAATGGTTGATGTTGACAAAAATATTAAAGAATCAAATGAACCACACATAAGCTTTGATTTTGTAGTTATCCAATACATCTAATATTATGAAGGATATTAAAGGCACAACTAGGGTACGTATAGAAAATATGCACACTAAACTTTAGTAGATATAGGACCTATTGATGACAAAAATTGGCAAGGTAACAACCTTTATGGGAAACTTAGTTAATGGGGGGACCAATTGTGCTAAACTAAGTGACCTCCTGGTTTTTAAAGAAGCCGACTTCTTCTGTAATTGGGGTTTTGGAATGGGAAAAAGGAAGTAGGTATAAAAAATAAAGGTCTAACTAAGGTGATGCGCCAAGATTTAGATATAAGACACGGTAAATCTATCTTTTGAATACGATTTAAGGGCCTATTCAACAATCTGCTATGTCCTAGAATAACAAAATTTAGAAAAAGAAGCCTGAACAATTCATTCAATGACATAAAATAATTCTCATACACATTCACTGAAAAGAGGAGTCAAAGACATGATCTATACCAATAAACTTATATTAAAATCATAGAAGTTTTGCAAATGAACAATTCAAGACAATAATGACACACTATAATGTTTTATCAAATAGCTTAAGAAAAAAATAAAGGCCGAATAATGGCACAATCTGAGAGTCTCATATAATAATCTAAAAGTGATAAAAGGCCTGGGGTCTTTCCCTAAATTTTCTGTCTCTTCCGAACTCATTTTCAAAAGCAAGAAATAGTATATATAACTAGCAATCCCACCGCCTGGTGGGCTAGTAACAAAAAATATTATGTATCTCAAGCAATGATGGCTACAACAATTATTCCCCTCGGCCGTTGTAACAGAAAAGATTCAGGCCATAGCACATAGTCACTCCCCAGCTAGAAGCATCCCCTACGAATGATGACAGCGGTCCTAGAAAAACCTTGTGCAGACAAGTGTCACTTCCTAGTGGAGGCAGCTAGAACACGTGGCAGTATGTTGCAGCTTGTTACTTGTTCCATCCTTCCCTTTGGTAGAACTCCCGCTGAAGAGATGCGTGGCGGTAGGTCGCAACCCATGGTTCATTTCTTCCTTTTTATGATGAAAGCTTGCACTGGGAAGACATGTGGCAACATTCTTTACTATCGGCACTGACTGTGGGGTCCGCCCAAAAGTGTATGCGGATGAAAATTGTGTGGTATGCGGATGGGGCCCGAATAAAAAGTGAAGGGAAGTAGCCTTGAAGTGCCCGCGGTGATGACACATGGAAGCATGGCGGGAGCCGGTAGAAGAGCGAAGGAAGCAATCACTGCGAAGAGCGCCTGGCAGACATGTGGTGACAACCAACAAAGTTTATCAAAAAGAGGCCCGATTGAGAAGTGAAGGGAAAATTTTTGAACATATGAGGCACGAGCCGGTAACTAGCAAAACAAAACCACCCAAAGGGAGCTCAAGGAATTTTATATTCATAGCTTTTGGCGACTACCAGGGGCATTTTTCCTGCGAAACGAGGAACTCAAAATTTTCTCTGGCTTGCAGACCAGAGTCCCCATCCATTGGGTGACAGAGTCAGAGCTTAGAAAGAGCTTCCTACAGAGGCAACCAGTCATCCTCAGATGGTGTCAATATGTCGCATAGACTCTCTTGTGCTCCTCTCAGATCGATCATTTCTTTGTAAGGCAGCGTCATAGATAAATTGGCCCTGGACTCAAATTGGAAGAGTAGCCACACAATTTGATGAGTGACACCTTCAATATCTGTTGCAGTAGGGGGTTGGCTGAAGCTCTGGAAAGTGAATGTGTCCTATTGCTTCTCTTCAATCTTTGCCGCAATTTGCTCTGTTGTGGCCACCGACTCATCTGCAAGAAATGGGGAGGGTAGGCCCATCTTAGTTAGATGGGAGAATTTCTCCCACATGTTATCCATAGTCTGGCTCAAAGTGGCTACGCATGTGCTAGCACAGAGGATAGCCGAGTGGCAATGGATGAACCTGTTCGCTGTTTTGGAAACACCCTTCCGATCCTCGATCCTTGCCTTTTCTAAGTCTTCATTCGAGACCATGCACAACTTATTTAGTAAATTTTTTTCCTCAGGAACCCTCTCTATGATAAACTGTGGGAACTGCTCAATTGCTCCACGAACCTCCCTGCTCAAGCTTGTCACCTTTGACATAAATTGGAGCGTTGGTTGTAGTGTCAGGAAAAAGGCCTTGACCTTTTCCTAGTAGGAAACATATAGCTGTTGAGCCACCAGAATGAGGTTTGGTTGGGTAGTAGGGGCTTAGGGAACACTCCTTAGAAGGGAAATATATGCATCTTTCAAGCCGATACTCTATGTTAGTTCCACTATCCTTTTGTTTATGGATGCGAGTTTTTCCTGAATGTTTCTTAATTCTTTGGACCATTTTTCCTCGGCCTAGCTGTTGTTCGCTGATTCCACCTCAAGGGAAAGCTTCATCTCTTGGAGCTCCTTTTCCAATTGAGCCTTTTTGTTCCCAAAGTCTGCATTCCTCTATTTCATTTGTTGCTCGAATTGAGCGCGCTGTCGTTCAAACTTCTCACTCTTTTGTTGCATTGCTTGCTGCATTTGTTGCTCGAATTGAGCGCACTGTCGTTCAAACTCCTCACTCTTTTGTTACATCCCTTGCAGCAATTGTTGCTCAAATTGAGTGCGCTATCGTTCAAATTCCTCACTCTTTTGTTGCATCCCCTGCTTTGCTAGAGACAACTTGTTATGATAGTCTTGGTTCCTCCGCTACAACACGTTGACTAGGGTGGGGTCAATGGATTGGAACTTTGCAAGTTCCTCTTGGAGTTTTCTTTGCTCTACCTGTGCTACCTACGCTCTCTCTGATAAGCACACAATTTCTTCTTCCATCACTTTTTCCTTCGCCACCAGGACATTGACCCTATTCTTCACAAGTTTCAGCTCCTCCTCCTTCTTCTTTAGTTGGCGACTAGACTTGAGGAAGTCAGTAGTCCCCACCCGCTGTGTTTCTTCCATGAGCTCGACTTTGTCCTAAAATTGGGCTATGCTCAGATTGAGTCCCATGGCGAACATGTTGTAATCGTCGGGTCACATCTCCCCTTGTGGGTTGATGACGTTCAGATACATGGTTATGAAATGGATCAATTTTTGAGCTTCATTGTAAACAATATACACCTGCAGCTCTGCTAGCTTCTTGGCATCCTTGGCATTTCGCTTTTGGATTTTGAGAGCCTGCACTTCCTTTGTAACATCACCCTATGCCATAAATTGGGATGGCGACTGAACTAGCCCACCTACAAAAGGTGCACCGGGAGGTAGGGCGAAAGGGAATGTGAGGGTAGTGGTCTCAAACATTTTCTTCTTTGGGAGAGTGGCCGTCTGCATGGAGAAAGGAGGGATGTACCAAAGCTTGTTTTGTGACCCAACAGGAGGAATCATCGGGTGTTGTGGCAATAGCGGAGTTGCGACAGACTCCATCTGCTGGGCAGATTGAGTTGGGCTTGATATAGTGGTAGTAGGAGGGGTGTCAGTAGCGACCGTGCTTGCAAAGGATGAAGAGATAACAAATGCAGACATGGTAGCAGTAAAAGGTGAAAGGGTCTGTGGAGGAGTCAAAACCATTGGCATCACCTGAGAGAACTGGGTGAAACCTCTCGCGACCATTGCGACAGAAGTGGAAAAGGAAGGGCTGACACTTATAGTGATGGGCGCTGAGGATACAACAGGGGACACCAAATATTGTGAAGTAAGAGAAGAGGGAGAAAAAGTTAGTTGTTCAGATGATTATGGCTCTTAGCTCACCACGACCTCCTGGCTTGCTGTGAATTCTTGCGAACTCTCCCCATAAATTGCTTCTGTGTGCTGCCGCTTAACGGGTGGGGAGTCCTCCACCTCTACAATTTTCTACTGTTGTTGAGTCATTCTTGTCCTTGCTGCGGTCTAGGCGAGTGTTCGCGAGGCTCTCGATATGTTCATCTGCACATTTGATGCAACCTGGCTAGGCTGCTCTGTCGCCTTCCTCTTTCGCTAAGTAGAGGTTGATGACACTTCTGATTCCTTCTCCTTTCCCTTCCCCATATGCATTTCAGACTCCTCACCGAAGTCATTGTCCTTGTTAGCGCTTGCATCAGAATCCGTGTGTGCATCATTCCATAATTTATCAAATTGATCATCCAAATCCAAGCTTCCATAAGGGGCCTCAGGTTGTTTGATCTCTTGGTGGTACACACAAAAATCTCTGATTTTTTCCTTGCTCAATCCTTCTATTCTTGATAACCTACTTCGAAGGTTGGTTCCCATTTTGCACTTCTCATCATACTTCGCCGTAGCGAAGTAGAACTTATGCCATGGCAGCCTACTGTCATCTGTAGGAATGTGAATCAAGTCAACCAATAGATCATCCAGATCTTTCAACGGGTTCCGTCTCTTTTCCCAGTAAGGCCGGGGGCTGTGCGGTACCTTGAAAAATTCATTTGGAAAGTCATTTTCAGGGTTGTAATTCCATTTGTCACAAATCATCACTAACCCTAGATGAGCCAACTTATCTTCCAGTAGCTTGTGTGCCTTTTTCTTGTTCATGACCACCATCTTAAAGCTTAGCGGGCAGACGAAAAATCCCTTCTTTGCTAGTCCTTTGCAAAAGGTGTAGTCGATAATGGATACTTGCCAAAATTTTTCAAGGGCTAGCACCCGATTTGTGACACATGTCGGAAGGCGAAATGGTTCCCTAGTGAAACCGCACATCCAGATGAATGTGAAATCCATTCCAAGAAACCAGTCACATTTGGGAGTGAAGTTTTGCATATACCCTGTCTGCTCCTTGGTGAGTCGGTCAATACCATCCTCCCCTCTGAAATCTTGTAGAATCAGAGTCAAGAAATAATTCAAAAATGCATAATAATTGTAAGTAGAGGAGAGGAGAGGAGTCCATACAGAAACTGGCCTCCTTTTGCTCAATTCATCAAAACTAGCCAACTTCACATTTTTCTTAAAGAAATTAGGGTTTTGATGCAAAAACATATGGGCAAGGAAGGAAGGAAACCTGAACCTCCACTGTATTTGGTAGTCCCTTATTTTCCTTAGCATCTCATTAACAATGAATTGTGCGAAGTCATACTAGAAATAGGAATGTTTCCTACGAAACTGAAACCTCAGAACTAACTGAAACTCATGCACATTCTTGTTGGTGTCTAGGCCACAAACAAATGCCAACATTGAGAAGGCTTCCTGCATGTTCGTGGGGAAGGTATTGTGTGGTGCCAGAATCCTTGGTGGCTTTCTATGATCTTCCTTAGGTCTTTGGGTTTCTTTGTTATAAAAATACAGAGCCTTTTGTTTGGTTCTCCATATCCCCCTTTTTTGGAGTGAATGGCTATATCTTTTCCGATCTGGAGCTTTGGTCAGGGATGCATAGCATATTCCAGATATCTCCCAGGCAGATATTAACTTTCAACTCCTGGCCCTCGATGGTGTTGTTTCTTGGGTTGAAATGCTCGATGGCTGCATCGACTAGTTCCTGGAAATAGTGCACAAACAGGACCATATATTGTGGGAGCCCGCTGAACCATAGCTTATGCGCCAAAGAATTTGGGTTGCTGTTTAGCTTCATTCTTTCGCAGGACGCCTCCCTCAAAGACTTAGGGTTCTTTGCGATGATGGGATCATGAATATTATCCCACTCCTCCTTGATTAGGCTCTGGTCGCTATAATTTTTGGGCTTGTCTAGGGCCTACGTGTTTACCCATTCTACCTTCTCTAGTATACCAGGTGAAGCGTAAGAGACGTCTTCAAAGACATAGATGGTTGATACTACACACATAACATCAAACAAGCTTTTCTTTGCCTCTCCTTGCCCCTCTACTTGTGAACTTTCTGCCATTTTCCTTTTGCTGGAGTGTTCTGCTTAGCTCAAATCTTCTGCAATTTACTTTGGCTCTGGTTGCGCTCAAAACTCTTGCTCTAGGTAGCGTGTTGGAAAATCTTTCACAATGTTAGCCTTTTACATGTGATACTTAGTTATTTCCTTCTTGGGGTGGCCAACAACACTCACCTTTTAGCATTAAATTTGGCATGTACTACCAGTTATTTGCTCGTGCGAAATGAATTACTTGCCATTTTGAAATGACAAGAATTCATAATGACCTTTGGTAATGATGTCCTCCGGCGTGATTTTCTTGGAACTTGAGCTGGCAATTTGAAGGTAGCTTAGGCGTTCATATGTTATGGCAATTAATATCCCAAATAGAATGATTAAGCCCAAATATGCAATAAGTGCTTGAAAAGATACAGGTTTTGCCTTGGAGTTCAAAAAATGTTTACAACACGACACCTCAGCATTTAGCTGTGCAGACTATCGCCGATGAATGCCACCGGCTTATGCTAATTAATTAGCTCCTATTAATCCTACATGCAACAAATCGTACCTAGCATACACAACTGGGTGGGAAATTCGAGCGAGCCCTGGTGCGATTTTTGAGATGGTACTCGATTAGCATCATGCTTATGGTATGCAAATTACCATGCATCTCTTGGCTTATTTCTATAAATAGGTGCTTAGGAAATAGAGAAATAATACTTAGCAGTTTGAGTAGAATTAGTAATAAGTAGTTGGCTTAGCATTTAGCATTAACAGTTGCGCAGAGTTTACATAGAGCTTAGACTTAGGCAGTTTGCGTGTAGAGCTAGTATTAGATAGTTGCATAGAGCTTGCCCCGATGAATACCCCAATTAGGCTAGTATGCAAGAAATTGTAGATAGCCTTCCTTGGAGAAATATTGATTAGGCATCTCAAAAGAATGACCAAGAATAAGCATTCTCTGGCCATTATAGCGATGAAGTGGGTTCTGGGGAGGGATTGCCTTGAATATGAGGATAAGTATAGACTTAATACTAATGTATGCTATCACTATGTCACATCCATGCTTGACATCCAGGTTCCCAATCCATTGGTTCTTCGTCTGGTGCTTGAGATATTCCCGAAGAAGTACTTGGGCAGCCTCAGAGAGGTAGTGGCAAATGTTGTGTTTGGTATAGGCCTCCCAACAACGAGCGACCTCTAGAAGTACATTGAAGAAGACATGGTAGTGCCATGGGTGCCATTCCTGAGTGACTTCCATATTCAGTCGCAAGAAGAACATCGTCAAAGGGTCACCCATGCATGCCACTTCCTGTTTCGCCTGTACAACGTGGTGCCTTTCTTTGACATCGACTGGTACATCGAATTTCAAAACATGGTGTTCCCTATTCCGCTCGCCATTGCTCCTGCGGATGCTGCTGCTAGTCCTGATTTCGTCCTTGATGATGAAATGATTCTAGATGCTGCTATTGACACCTCCATTGTTGCTGCTCATGCCTAAGATTGAAAATCTCTTTTTATGCTTTAAAAAATTATCCTTTTGTTAATACGTTTTTTGTATATATGCCTAGAAAAAGGCTTTACCGTAGCTATATATAAAGAAGATACAACATATATAAAGATATACTCCAATAGCGTGGCCTCTGAGCCATTTTGACAATGTACTTATCAAAGTATATAAATATAATGAAAATATAGCTTATGTTAACATCCTGTCTCCTTTATCTTTTGATTTACAATGTGGTTCTCTTTTTCCTTTCCTGGATATATGTGTTCACTTCAATTCTGCATATGGGTGTCATTCCTTTGCTTCATGGGTTGCTTTGTTCTCTCTCTACCCTTTGCAATGATGGTTTCATTTGTTTCTGCTTCCTCGCATTGTAGAATTTAATTATTGAAAGACCGGCTGAGAAAAAACACAAAAGAAAGGTAATTACACTACTCACATATTTACATTGGTATAATAATTTTGAAGCTTAATTGAACAATTTTAGGTGGATTTCATTAATATGAATCCCTAATGCTTCTTGCTCCATGTTTTCCAATTCGAATGCATTATGCTGCTTGCATTGAATTATTTTGAAAGGGCCTTCCCGGAGACTGTTGAACCTTCCATGTAGACCTGGTTTTGTAGCCTTTTCATTGAATTTTAGCACTAGGTCCCCACACTTTAGACCTTGGTCGAAAGCTTTCTTATCGAACCATCTCTTCACCACCTGCTGGCGGTTGGACATGGCTATTAGGGCCTTTTCCCTTTTTTCTTGCACTTCCAGCAACTCGGCCAGCCACACCTCCATGGCACCATTTTGCTCTACCTCGAGAGATTTGAACAATTGCAGTGCTAGAATCTCCATGGAGATAGGCAATAACGCTTCTTTTCCATACACTAGCTCGTACGATGAAGTATTGAGGACTTGCTTGGGAGTTATGCGGTTCGCCCAGAGTGCCGCCCAAAGGTTTTTATGCCATTCTCGCTGGTGTTCTGACCTGATTCTTTTGATGAGTCAGACTAGGTTTTTGTTAGTTGAATCGATCAGGCCATTCCTCTGCAGGTAGTAGTATGACGATGTTTTCAAGAATATGCCATGCGTGAGTGTGAATTGACATATCTTAGATCCTAGGAAATCCTTGGTGTTGTTAGAGATGATGGTTTTGGGCGGGCCGAATCTCGTCACCAATTCCTTGAGGAAGTCCACTATCTGTGCCTTCGTCGTACTCTTCAGGGGCATGGCTTCAGTCCACCTGGTAAAGTAGTCTGTGGCCATTAGGATCCATTTATGTTTGGTGCTAGAGGCGGGATTAATCATCCCGATGAAATCAAGTCCCCATTGCGCAAATGACTCATCAACTACTATCGGGTTGAGAGGCATCGTTAAATTTTCCCTTCTTCCTGCGAAGAATTGACATTCCTTGCAAGATTTTACTAGGGAGTATGAGTCATTGAACAACGTGGGACAAAAGTACCCAATGCACATGATTTTGATGGTGGTGGTCTTGGCAGAGAAATTCCTGCCCGTAGGACTACTGTGGAAATTGTCGAGAATCCTCTTTGCTTGCTCTGTGGTGACACACCGCAATAGAACATCGTTCAAGTTCCTTTTGAAAAGGATCCCTTCAATGAGCACATACCTGTTGTTCTATAGTCGGTATAATCTTCTCTTTTGGGAAGGAAGGCTTGGTAGATAATTTCCTGTGTGCATAAATCTCACCCTGTGCTCCAGGCAACAGCCTTCAGACTCAGAATCATTTGTTAAAACTAGCTCTGGTTGCTCTTCTTCAGTTGTCATTTCCTCGTCGTGTGCCAAATACACGCACAGTCCTCTTCCTCAGATGGTCTTTGTAGACTTGACCTCAATTTCGTATTCAAGGATCTTAGTGATCCAATTAGCCCTCTTTTCGGTGATTTCTCCTTCCATGATGTATTCGTGCACACTGGAATGCGTGACATAAAAAATCACCTTATTGCAAGATATTAGGTGTCAGAACTTCTTGATTCGCGAACGCTTGTCTCTCGTCGAAGTTGTAATTCGTTTGATATTCCTTTAGGGTCTGGGAGTGAAATGCTATCGGATGTTCTCCCTTTCCTTCATCATCTTTTTGAGTTAAAACAATAGCAATGCTTGATTTGCTACTAAATACATACATTATGAAGTACTTCAATAGGTCCAAATTGACTGGCACAAGAGCAGAAGAAATAACATCCTTAACCTTCTCGAAGGCTTCTCTAGCTTCTTTAGTTCATTTGAATAATTGATCCTTTTCTAGCATCAAGGTGATTGGTTTGATTATCCCTGCAAAATCCAAAATGAATTTGCTTACAAAATTTACCTTCCCTAAGAAAGATTGGACTCTTGTTTTGTTGATCAGCAGGGGAAGTTCTTTGATTGCTTTCACCTGCTCAAGGTCAATCGCGATTACTTCTTTGGACACTACGTGTCCCAATAGCTTTCCTTGCGATACTCTGAAGACACATTTTTTCAGGTTCAGGGATACCTCAAACTCTTGGCATTTTTTGAAAACTATCTCAAGGTGATCGAAGTGATCATCTTTATGTTTGGAAAATACAGTTAGATCATCCAAATAGATTAGGATAATCTTGTTAATCAATTCGTTGAAAGCAATATCCATGGCCCACTGAAAAGTGGCTCCCACATTTGAAAGGCTGAAAGGAATTTTTGCATATGCTAATGTTCCTCACTTGGTAGTGAACGTTGTCTTGTGTCGGTCCTCTTCTTTGACCTAGATTTGATTGTAACCAGAGAAGCTGTCCAATAGAGAAAACATTTCTGATCCTACCACTATTTACAAGATTGACTCCATAGAAGGTAACGGATAATGGTCTTTTAGGGATGCTCTGTTCAGGTCCCAAAAGTCAACACATAAGCGGATATCTCCATTCTTCTTTCGGATTGGAACTAGGTTGGATACCCATGTACTGTGCTTGATCGAGAAGATGATTTGAGATTGGATTAGCTTTGTCAATTCTTGTGCCATCATGGCTTCGATCTTCGGATTCACTGGCCTCTATTTTTGGTGGACTGGTTTTGCACCTTTCGTCAGCTCTATTATATGTTGGATGATTTCAGGATCATATCCCTTAAGGTCATCATATGACCAGGCCACCACTCCTTCATACCTTTCGTAGAAGTTGATGAGCCTTTCTTTGTCATGATGTGGAATGTCCTTCCCGACTTTGAGCTTTCTTCCATCTTCGACCTGAAGGTCTGCATAGTCACTTTTGTCTACTACAAAATTCCTTTTATCATTTCTTGCATCGTCACAATTGAAAAGGTTCTCGAGAGTGACCAGTCCCTTTGGAAGCTTATTAGACCTTAGCTGAATGATTTTCCTGTCGTAGGCTTTGACAATCTTTGGTTGGAGTTGGTCAGAAAATTCTCCCGACTATTGGATGAATGAGGTGATGTGTTCATCGCTGTCAAATACCTGCCAACTTTGATCATTATTTGGAATCGTCAGTCGGATCGTATAGAGTGTTTGTTATGAATTAGGTGGGAGGTAGGGTCAAACTGGGATCCAATTGCGGCCATGCGATCTACATCAATATTTTGTTCTTGGGGCATTGTTTGGATGTTGAAGGCTTCAAAACCCTCAATTAGGTCCCAGACTCTATGTCTATAGAATCTCATGCTGAAATTCTTGGTTGCAGAAATCCCTTGGAATTGGTTGACCACTAGTTCGAAATCTCCGAACACCATTAATTGCTTAATGACCATCTGCTCCGTAAGACTCAGGCCTTGCACTAGGCCTTCATATTCAGCTTCATTGTTCAAACAAGCGAATTGGAAGTGAAAAGACTAGAGCATATTTTCATTGTGCGGGGATATAAAACATATCCCTGCCCCTGTGCCCACTTTGCATCTTGCTCCATCAAAGTGCAACGTCCATAGTTTTGAAGTTTGGTCACTCTCAGGTTCCTTTATGACCTTCAGAAGCACTTGATCTTCATCATAGATGACATAAGTTCCTAAACCGGTAGCATGATAATTGCCAAAAGGGTCAGCGTCTATGTATTCGCTTAAGAGAACTTCTTTATTAGTCTGATCTCCGGTCACTTTTTCATCTTGTAGCAACTCGGTGCAATATGTTTCATCCTTGGTGAAAGAGGTATGAGTAGCCTCAAAGTTGATCATGGCTTCATCGGTCACATGTTCCGAATGCAGAGCTTCACACACTATTTTCATTTTAGCTCCATGCTTGGTCCTTAGGATTAAGTGTGACCAGTCTAGGAAAAGATATCCACCTATATTTGAAGTGAATTCTTGGGATAGGTAGAGACTGAACATGGGGGGAACATCTATGATCACGGTATCTTGTGGAACTGTGATGTTAGGGCAGGACAATAGAGTCAAGGGGAGGTCTTTGATGACACCTATGGTTTCGACTTTGTTCCCATCGAGCTGCATAACCCTTTCTTTAAAGGCTCATAGCTAAGTCCTAGGGATTTAGCTATCTGCTTGGGCATGACTGTAGTGCTAGCACCAGAGTCAATCATTGCATTGTGCAATAATTTCTCTCCCACAATGAGGGTTAGGAAGAAGGGTTTCGGTTTCAGCTTGTCTTTAACCTCAGTAGGGGCTTCCTCTGTGCTATTCATGAGAACTTTGGTAGGAGGAGATTGATCAATAGCCTTTCCTTTGAGCGATTGCTCTGTTGGCTCAATGATTGGATCCTCTCGAAGAGCCTTTTGTAGCAATTTCTTCTGTTCTGGAATAGCTAAGATATCCCAAAGAGACATATTAGCAGATGATTTTTTCAATTGTTTCATCACATTGAATGTTGACAAATTTGGAGGCTTTTGCTCCTTAGCTCTAGTTATAACACTTTCCCTTTGTAGCGAACATTGTTGTGCCATTGCGAAGATATTGGGTGTCTGGTCAAAAGCACTTTTGGGCTATTGATTGACTAGTTGAGGGATGATTGGTTTGCCTGTGAATCTCCTCTTTGAGCGAGTGTTGTAATCAGACTGTACTTGCGGTGTTTTCGATGTGGATGCATCATTTGCGAACACTGCCTCATCTTCTTCCATCCATGAGAAGAGTGCGTGATCAGGAGCAATATCTATTTCTTCCTCAAGGGACATCCCTTGCATTTGTGCGGTGAGTACCACGTTTTCCCTTTGTGGAGAGGCATATACATAACCTCCATGGTTTGACGTCATGTCTTGGCCATGCTGCTCCACCACCTTTTGTTGTAGATTGTCGCGCGGGTAGTTTTGAGGCATATGTGTGTCACCACAAGGGAAGCACTAGGGGTTGATGTCATCAAATATTGTTTTTTGCCCCACTATCAGCTCTCTACTTGAGCTTGGGTTAGCACTCTGCAACAGAGAAGTCACAGGTACGATTTGATTAGTTGTTTGCGCCTGCCGATTTGTGCGAGTGCCTCCTTGGAACTAGTTTTGTTGGTAAGAAGACCTTCCACCTTGATAATTTTGATAGGTTGGCTTCAGAGGCGCAGACAGGTTTCGCTTGATGACAGTTATTTCGTTGGCGATGGTCGCAACATTTCCTTAAACTTGCTCATCTCTTCCTTCAAAGAGCCGGATATAGAAGCAATGTTCTGTGGTGCATTCAGATATGTGTACATGGATTGGGTAGGTTTAGATGCACTGGTAGATGGTATCTCCTAGGCGGGAACTAATATTTCTAGAAATATAGGTATGATGGGCCGAGGCGACAACTTTTTGGTGTCTATTAGATTGTTCTCCGCCTTGATTGCGATGCTGTATACATTTGGTAGAGTGGTTCTACCAAGAGATTGGATCATTATTGAGATGTCAGCGTTGATAGATTTCAAGTAGAACATGAATGCCAGCTCGGCTGGCGAGCGGATAACAGCTTGGATTCTTTGCCAAGTTATGTGGAATCAGGCATTGAAGTCGGTCATGGCTTTGTGTGGGGCCCATTTTATGATTTCCAGCTGATGATATTGTGAAGGCCTATCTCCGTCATTAGATAATCTTTCATAGAAAGGGTCTCCGAGCTGATCCTAGGTACCAATAGTATTAGCCTGGAGAGTGTGATACTAATCTAGCACTTTGCCCCTGAAAGAGGTTGCAAGAAGCCTTAGCGCCACATTTTGGGTGGTGATTCCATGCACCAAACAAACATCTGCCACATCTTGCAGATGTTTGGAAGGTGTCCTTGAGCCATCTCCAGTGAACTTAGGTATAACTTTTAAGGCAGAGACCAGGATAGGGGCCCAAACGGCGGGTGCTATTAGCTCTATGAGAGGACTTCCAGAATCCCATGCCACATAATTTCTATTAGCGGTTGGCAACATGGCTATCAGAAGGGGTGGAGGAAGCGAAATGTTCACAATTTGGGCCGCGACTTGTACTGTTCCTAGCGGTGACACTAACAAACCAAGATTATTTGCTCTTTGAGATCTAGTAACAGGTTGATGACTCATACACCCTCTTTAAATTTAGGTTCATTTAAGTAGTCCCACCGGGCGTGCTAGAAAAAAGAAACTGTTGATGCCAAAAATTGGCAAGGTAACGACATTTATGGGAAACTCAGTTAATGGGGGGACCAATTGCGCTAAATTGAGTGACCTCTGGGTTTTTAAAGAAGCTGACTTCTTCTATAATTGGGGTTTTAGAATGGGAAAAGGAAGTAGATATAAAAAATAAAGGTCTAACTAAGGCAATGCACCAAAATTTAGATATAAGGCACGGTAAATCTATCTTTTGAATAGGATTTAAGGGCCCGTTCAACAATCTGCTATGTCCTAGAATAACAAAATTTAGAAAAAGAAGCTTGAACAATTCATTCAATGACATAAAATAATTCTCATAGACATTCACTGAAAAGAGGAGTCAAAGACATGATCTATATGAACAAACTTGTATTAAAATCATAGAATTTCTGCAAATGAACAATTCAAGACAATAATGGCACAGTATAATGTTTTATCAAATAGCTTAAGAAAAATAGAAAGGCCGAACAATGGCATAGTCTAAGACTCTCATACAATAATCTAAAAGCGATAAAAGGCCTGGTGTCTTTCCCTGTCTCTTCCGAACTCATTTTCAGAAGCAAGAAGCAATATATATAGCTAGCAATCCCATTGCCTAGTGGGCGAGTAACAAAAAAGATTATGTATCTCGAGCAATGATGGCTACAACAATGATTCCTCTTAGTCATTGTAACAGAAAAGATTTAGGCCATAGCATGTAGTCACTCCCTAGCCAGATGCATCCCCTGCGAATGATGGAAATGGTCCCAAAAAAACCCCGTGTAGACAAGTGTTGCTTCCCAGTGGAGGCAGCTAGAACACGTGGCAGTATGTCGCAGCTTGTTACTCTCTCCATCCTTCCCTTCAGTAGAACTCTCACCGAGGAGACACGTGGCGGTAGGTCGTAGCTTGTGGTTCATTTCTCCCTTTTTGTGATGAAAGCTTGCATTGGGAAGACACGTGGCGACATTCTTTACTATCAACATCGACTGTGGGGTCCGCCCAAAAGTGTATGCGGAAGAAAACTACGTGGCACGCGAACGAGGCCCGACTAAAAAGTGAAGGGAAGCAGCCTTGAAGTGCCCGTGGTGATGACATGTGGAAGCATGGTGGGAGCTGGTAGAAGAGCGAAGGACGCAATCACTGCGAAGAGCGCCCGACATACATGTGGCGACAACCGACAAAGTTTATCAAAAAGAGGCCCAATTGCAAAGCGAAGAGCAACATTTCAAACATATGAGGCACGAGCCGGAAACTAGCAAAAAAAAACCACTCGAAGGGAGCTCGAGGAATTTTATATTCACAGGACCAAAGAGATGATCAAAACACATATTAAGTAGCTCTAGGAGGTGGTTATCTTGACACTTGCTCATGTTACTCCATTACTCACAAATGCAAATAACTTGACCACAAAAATAAATATACCAACCATTATAATTGATGGAGAAAAGACCTTAATTACAATTAATACTTAAATTCAAGTATTCCAATAGGCTAAGATTTAGTGGGACACGACCGTCAAACAACTCAAGGAGATAAATAAGAATATTTTGCAACTAAAAAATTTACCTACTTTGATAATTTTGGATTTTGAAACACGTTAAGGATATTCATATCTTGAGGACAAGACATCATTTCAAATGGGGGGATGATGTTAGTAGGTAAAAGAGATAAATGATCATTCCTACACACCACTACATCTTATCATGAGAGGAATGCAGAGCTCCAAGGTAAAAGAGAGAAATGATCATTCCTACACACTATTACATCTTATGATGAGAGGAATGTAGAGCTCCAAGTTGACTCCCACAAAAGCTAAGAGGCTTAATTATCATAAGGGTTGCATCCCTAATGTAATATCATATATATAATACATGTAGATTAGAAAGAGAGGAGAGAGAAGTGATAAGGACATAAATGTAAGTATAAGATACAAATATTTGTATAAGATGAGAACATGAAGGTGTTATATTATAATCTATTGCATGATGAATGAAATACCTGGCTGTTGTTGATATAATATTATAATGAATTGATGAGTGAGTTAATTAAATAATTTTGTGTGCACTCCCTTAACTTACCACATTATGGTATTTTCCATCGCATGAGACCTAACTATTCCTTTATTGTAAATATTGGGGTATGAATACAACACACAAGAAGTGTAGACTCAAAATTTTGGTTAATGACCCATCTTTCTTGTCAACATGTACCAATATGTCTTGACAACAACTCTTCTAATGGTTCAAAATAGAAAGCATTACCTTACATTGAATTTTATTTTCTTACAATACCATGAACCTAAAAATGTAATCCAATTATAAAATTTTACTTAATAATCACTTTCTTAATACTAAAATCCCACTTGCTTCCTAGAAATATTTCTCACCCTTCTTGAAGATATACTAACCATAACAAGAAATCATGTAGCAAATGTGCATGCAAATATTTTCTACCCTCCTTAAAGGTGCACTTCTCTTTAGGAATAAACAATATAACAATGAGAAGACAATGAAAATTAAACCATCATTCACATAAATCAACCAAAAGTTTGTTAGGATTGGTGATATTAACCTTGCAATTCTATGACTATGTACTTTAATTTTAATTTTAATTTTTGATAGTCAGATTTTATTTTATTTGACTCCAAGATTCATGGAAGGGGAGCTTCAATGTCCCCACATGAGGATAAATGTTTTTTATAATTAAAATATAATTTTCTAGGCACTTAGAATATTCTTTGTAAGGTGTCATTGAGTGGGGAAGCTTAATTTGGCCAATGACAACACTTTCAAACACTTTGCATGAAGTGGAAAAGAATCTCACTATTATAGTGGTATTAGAAGCATCTATGATAGTGTAAGACGTGTAAGAAAGCATCTTGGACCATGTGTAAGTAGTGGGTAGCCTTTTTTAGATATAAAGAGTTATTTTATCTTCTAGTGGGTTGTTTCTGTCCCCTAGTGAAATTGGATGCTCAAGTCCATGAGAAAAGTCTTGGAGCTTGTAACTCTTGGACATATGTCATGAGGTATCTTTTGCATGTAGATTACTTGGCTAATGATTTTAGTCCATAGAATTGGAAATCATTTATGGTTTCTTGTATTACTTTTGATTATATTCTAGAGCTTGGAGCAGGATGAAAATAAGTTATTTTGTAGGTTTAAAAAGCAACAAAGTGCTGCAAAAATTTAGATAGGGAATTTGTATTAATATTAACTCTATTGAATAATTAATACAATCTTTGGATTAATTTGGGTGTGACATTTTTTCCCACAAGGGTTTCTGCAATTATATCTTGTGTAATGGTTTGCATCTCTTGTTTGATTATTTCTATTTCCATGCATGATTTATCATTGTTGTGTACTTGGATGCTTTGAGTTTGCAACATACTTTCACTTGTAAACTATATCTTATGTTTACAAAGTTTGTATTAGAATAAATTAGATAGACAATAGTGAATTAACTATATTTTTGTAAAATATAGCCCTAGTATATATCGTAGTCTTTTCCTCTTTTTGCAATCTTTTACAAATAAAAAAGACATCATTTCTATAGAATAAATTACAAAGATGGTCACAATAGATGGGCAATGTTTGCCAGTCACAAATCGCATGATGAACTACAAAAAAAATTCCATAGAAATGAATTGCATAAAACTTGCTTTGGGAAATTGCAACTCTATTTAGTCCATTAAAATTTTCTATTACAAAAAATCACATTGTGTGTTCTTTGCACCAAAAACCACCTAATTGTGAAAGACAAAAAAATATATTGAGAAATCTACTAGAATCTAGGAATCATCAATTTTTGAAAACTTGATTGCTACATTAATGGTCATGTGAGTCTTCTTCTTTTCCACTATTGGAAATGCAAGAAAATTTTCTCCTTTGAATTGAACAACTTTTTTTGGGTGGGAAAAATTGATTTTGGTAGTTACAAGATCAAATCAAGTCATTAAATGCACTTTGAGATAAATGGGGCATTTAGCAAGAACAAACTATGAAAAATGTGAGTTATAGAGTTTCTAGGATTGGGGATTGGGTGTACCTCATGCCTTGTTAGCGATTGGGGTTTGGGTGTATTGCATACTTGGTAACAGGTGGAAGGGATGCTTGCACCTCTAACTTTGATAGGATACATAGAAGAAGTTGTTGGGTGAAGGGTATTGATGATGATAAAGAACAAGTGTGCGAGTAGGGGTAAGGTTAAAGGTGCCTAAGTTTAAAAAGATGTATAGGGGAAAATATCAAAGTTCAAGGATTGGGGATGACCAAGAACACGTACTCTAGGAAGAGTAAGCCTAAAACTTTGACAAATTGGACTTGACAACATTTATCCTTTCTTAGCCATTTTTTGTGAAACAAACAAGGGGACAAGGCAAGTACTCAGATGATTTTTGTAGGATTAAATTTAGACATTAATAACAAAAGATTTGGATTTTGGGGTTTGAGGATCAAAATACTAAGGAATGGGTATGTGAGGAAAGGAATGGTTAAAGCTCTAACTTCGATAAGTAACTTAGCGAAATGGATTGAGAGTTGGGAGTCAAGCTTACTTCATAATAGGTATTTAATTAAG
The DNA here is from genome assembly GCA_007258455.2 of Sequoia sempervirens. NCBI lineage: Eukaryota > Viridiplantae > Streptophyta > Pinopsida > Cupressales > Cupressaceae > Sequoia > Sequoia sempervirens. Next base: position 69,231,926 of record VDFB02047230.1, on the reverse strand, counting down.
AACAAGTCCAAACTTGCGATCTCAATAAAGTACACTTAGTCAAAAGAATTGGGGATCAAATTCCAAGGGAACAATGGGAATGGTACTCCAATAAGGTAAAGTTGAAAACTTTAGCATATAAAGGAATTCAAGGCAAAGGGTTAGGGTTTCAAAATTTGGGAGTTTTAAAGAAATGGTACAAAAGTATGGGTAGGCTTGGAACTCCAACACATAATGGAATTCAAGACAAAGTGCAAAACTTCGAGGTTTTGAGGATTGGAAGGCGTACTAGGTACCAAGGTAATGGTGAGCTAGAAATTTTGTCACAACAAGAAAATAATGCAAGGGGCTAAGGTTTCAAAGATTGGGGGACCATGAAAATGGTAGCTAGGGAAGGGAAACTTTGTTGCAAGAAGGAAATTAAGGTAAATGGTTGGGGTTTCAAAGATGGTACTTTGGTAAGAGAAAACCCCAAAAATCTGAAAGTTCAACAACTTACACAAACTTAAGAATTTAAACAACATAACCCCAACGTTCCACATCCCACATTTTTGCAACATCCCACAACTTGAACAACTTAAGAATTTGAGATTTTTGCAACATCCCACATTGATCAGCACATAGAGAATGACAAAGCACAACACTTAGCTAAATTTTGACAAAGGGAAAACCCACTTAGACTCTCAAATTGGTTATAAATGGTGGGTTAACACAAGGTAATGACAACAAAGTGGACCAAGGCCTAAAATTTTGTATTTGGAGGCATGTGAAACATGTCTCTAAGACTCCACATGATTTAATAGTAGGAAATACATTTCATATATGCTAGTAGTGTGCTCTAAATTTAGTAAAATTAATGCATTAAATAATTGATCAATAACCACTACTATTCATTCAACCATTTCTCCTACAATAATATTTACTTTGATAGCAATTGCACACTTTCATCTTAATTAATGTTGCATTTATGATTTGTTGACATAAAATAAAAGCACCCAACTTTTGAAAATAAAATACGAATTAAATGGTCATAAAAATCCAAATAATATAAATCATTGTAAAGTATAATAAGTTTTAATTAGTTTGATATAGAATCCAATATTAAACAAGCAATTGAACTCTTCAAACCACATGTCCAAAAAACAAAATTACTTATGATGGCTTTGCAATAATTAGAATAGAAATCAACATTCCCAAAACTATTAAAAAAATATTGATTAAAAATTAAAAATCAATTACTTATTCAATTCACATGAAATACAAAAATAAAAACTTGAGACATATTTTTATTAAAAATTCATATATTTACATTAACAAATATAAATAGAAACCTTGATAAAAAAAATAAACCCTGAGTTTATTTTATAAAAAAATATAAAAAAATTGAACCCAGCAATATACATGCAAGTACTAACCAATAATACACACTCTGAACTCCACACATGACCCTATGCAACTTAAACTAACGCGGACGATTTCCTCACATTTGAAGAAAACAATCCCATCCATTCATTATCTTGCCTTCCTAGCGCCCCATAAAGATGGAGAAGAGGGGCGGCGTGCACTGGCATTCCTCTTCAATCTACATTCTTCCTTTCCTTTCGACTGCAACAACTGTTTTGGATTTCTCTGCATCTCAACTTTTGTTTTGAATCCATCGTTATGGAGTTGTGCATCAGAAGTTTTCCTGAGCTCAGCATTTGATTTCATTGCCACTATTAATGGCGATCTAATTTGTTCTGTGTTCAGTCCCTCCTCTTCCTCAATCTCAAATTGTGTTTTTCCTTGTACCGCGTCTGTGAGTGCTCCAGGCTCTGTATTTTGTAGCAACATCTGTAGCCATTTGTCTAAGTTGGCTTTCCCAATTCGCCTTACTCTCTCATCTTCTTCATCAGCAGCATCTGCTCTGGCGACCACCACTTGTTGTTGCATTGATAAAACGTGATCCAGTGCCTCATCTAACTCCACCTCTTTACCCACCGCTACGCATTCTTTGTCGTTGTCTCCAACTGATTCGTACCCATCAGTCGTGATGCCTCGCTTCTCTTCTGGCTGTTGGTTCAGCGCTTCAATCCTTGATGCTTCCAGGTCTTCTTCTAGGAATTGTCTCAGTTCCTTTTGGATTCTTTTTGAATTCTTTTCCATATTCTTGAAAAGAAGACTTGTTTCTTCCAAAGCTCCCGCATGTTTGAGTGGAAGAATTGATTCTTTACCCTTCTCTTCAGTCCTCAGTATGGCAGATGGACAGGAAGAGCGCATTTTGCGCACCTCTTTGTTCACAGTAATCTTGGAGCAGCTTGCTGTATCATCCTCTCTTACTCTTTTCCTGACTTGTTCTGAGTATGGCCTCATCATTTCCTTTACGTCCTCTCTTTGCTTGAACTTCTTCAACAGCTCTCTTTCAGACATGTCAGAATCAGCCTTCAATGCCTCCAATCGAGCCATGAGGGCATGACAAGCGGCCTGACTTAACCTCGCCTGCTCCTTATACACAACATTCCTGGTATTTTCCATTGAATGTTAATTCATTTAACCTTGGTAATTCCCCATCTATGCTTTTAACATGGGAACCAGATATTAAATATATCTAAAGAAGAATTTAAGCCCTGAATCTTTGCTACAGAAAAAAATTAACCTAAAAGTCTCCAAAACCAGCTAAATCCCTAATCCCCATATCCACAAAAGACCGAAACTACTCTCAAAATTCCTAAATATATGTAGAAAACTCCAAATAAAAGAAGTTGAAAGAATATGTATGTTCTTACTGATGCATGGTGTCCCTTATCATCTTTTCCAAACATTGCTTGTATGATGCTTGGGTTTCAGCCAGTCGTCTCTGCTTTTCTGTTCGTCTTCTTTGCTTTATCAGAACAAATTCCAAATCCTCCAAAGCCAATCTTTCTGCCTCATTTATCCTCTGCATCTCCTTAAGCTCTTGATCCAGCTGAGAAATCTCCTGCCATTTTCTAACTTCTTCTCCTTTCAGTTTCAAATCTAGTTCCTTCTGCTTAGCTCTAAAAAATGCAGTCTTTGAATTGTTAAAATCGCCCATGTTCTCCTTCATCTCCCAAACTCCTCCTTTCAAGCAATACTGCAAGGAAGGGATGATATTATTTAAAACATTACAAAGCAATTTTCTAAAGAGAAAATTTTAACAATCCAAAACTCACTTGATCCTTCTTTTGCAGTTTGAAACCAGGCTCAACTTCTCCATTTTCTTTAGAATAGTTAGGTCTGAATTTCGGGATTCCTATGTAAGAAGTTTCATCTTCTTCTACTCTCCATCTTCTGCTAGCAGGTGTACCTTTCAATCATGTATGCAGCGTCTAATCAGCGTCTAATGTTCCATCTATTCTGAAACACCTCATGTAAACTAAATTAAAAATTTGAACAATAATGGGTGAAACTCACCATTCAGAATAGATTCCTTCATATTCAAGGCCCCAAGTATGCCATCCACATCCTTATCCTTTTGCACTCGAACTATGGCAGCTGGAGCTAGCCCCAGTTGCCTCTTTTTACGGAGGAAATGTTGAGGCCATGTGTGAGATTCTACAACCATAACTTCGTGTAGCTGTTCACTCTTACCAGAATAAAACATGGAGGAAAATGCCCTCTGCCTGTCATGAGTAAGACATACATAAACCAACTTGAGGACAGCGGTTTTGATAGCTCAACTGTAGAGACGATCTATAATGCTATTTCTCAAGAAATTCTTATAACAGTTAATAACAGCAGAATTTTTTCCCTTCGTCTATGAATTACATGAATCTCATACTATGGTTCTAGTTGAAATTAATCCAGGGCATTCTGACCTGAAATCTGCATTTTTGGATGCAAATATGGAAAGGAACTGGTTCACAGAAACTCCCAGCTGCAGATCCCACCAAGGTACAAGGAACTCTAACTTGTTCTGTTTGGCTTGCTTCACCTGCCACTGTACAGGCCTTAAATTGCTTGGAACTGTTTCCCCCCCTCCTGCCACCATCAAACATGCCATTTTCATGGACATGAAATGTGAATTACATAAATTGATTCGAAATGCACGTGAAATATGGTTACTCACTTGAACGAGGAAACCAGTGGTCCACTTCCCAGGCAAGTGGTGAAGCAGGGTCAGCATGAAAGTACAGCACATTTCCATATGGATCTACCCTGAACTTAGCAGGATCAAATCCAGCATTCCTGCATGAGAAGCATAACTAGATAAGCTTGTAAGTTCTATCCAATGATAAAAAACACAACATGATATCCCATCTACGGGTTTCGACTTCTGATCAGGATGCCTCACTTTAAAGCTTGGCTAGCCACAACAAATAACAGAAGCCAGGCAGTCCTGGTGAACTGAGATTCTGACAGTACACCTAATTGCAGGGGGAGTCACATTAAAGCCAAAATAGTCTCACCTCTGCACAAGGGGGCCGGGGCAAGAGTGTTTTCCCCTCCCAAATAGGACTAACAAGACTCCCGGCTGTTCATTAGATACACTTTATTGACAAATAGCGGAAGTCCTAACAGTAACTGGTATAGTGAGGCAGGGGAGCATTACCCAAGATGATCAAGTTGCTTCCAGATGACATCAATAAAATTTTCAGCATTTGGAGGATCTGTATCAACCGGTGAGGTGACTGGAAACAGTTGGTTGAGCTCCTTCACTTTCTCCATCTGCAGACGAAGGGAAAAGAAAAATGCTCCAACATCTCATTCAAAATCTCTAACAGGGGACACAGTCGACTTTTTGTGATGACAATAGCTGCTGATAACCCGAATAGTATTTCCTTTCAAATTCATTATCAACGTAGCTAGAACTTTATCTACATACCAGAAAAAGAAAGGGATTGACTTACATTGTGTGGGTTCAATGTGTATGGAAGGTAGGTGTAGGGAGGGCCTTTGCTGTAAGGCATCTGCAAGTCAATGTGGGTGCTGTTGCTGCAGAGTTTAGCATAGGCTCTGGGATAGCCCAGTTGCTCATCCACCTCCATTTCCATTTCATCCTTCGACCGCACTAAATTCTGCATAGTAAGTACTCACTTTCTCTTTCTCTGTTTTTTCTTTTCCTGTAACAAAATGGAGCCGTTATTGGTTGATTGCTGAAACAAGAGCAATCTTATTGATTGATTGCAGAAGCGAATGCAAGCTCTCCATTTTGAAATGATAAGGGAGAAAACAAAGATTGTACGGTGGAAATACTGTCAAACGTTTACTTTTAATCCGTAAAATTGAAATAGTAATGAAGGCTATTGATATTTTAAATGCTGAAGTTGGGAGCGGGCTCCAACGGCTACATCACGGAACAGTAATAAAGTTCGTTTAAATTGTTGAACTGTTCAGTTTGTGGATGTTTCGATAATGCTGAAGAGAAAAACATGGCCCAACAGCTACCAAACCCAAACAAAAGAATCAATTATTTAATAGTTTATTAACTAGAGATTAGCTGCCTAGAGGATTCTAGAAATTTTAGGAAGCTAGTGATCTAATGGATTTTATAGATGAGTTTTCAAAAAAAAAAATTTGAAATTTCAAAAATATTGGTATGTCTTTTAATGGCATTAAGTGATAAAAAAATCTTTTAATTGTCACAAGTATTAAGTACAACAATTTTGTTTTTTTTAATTATGAAAAAAAGAAAATTTAGAATCTTAGAAATATGGAGCAACTACATATTGTCAAAAATGTCACATGGTTCAACAAATTTCTTTCCTTCTTTTTTAACATTTGCTTTCAATTTTTTTCTCTAAATTTGAACTCCACAAATTGTCATTAATACTGTTAATGTAAATTTAAGATGACACTTCAAAATAAGCAAAAAAAATAAATATTCATGGGGCCACCAACTCCACAAATAATTCCTAATTAACTTGAGCAGTGATTGCTAGCCAAAATAAGCCAAGCGATCACATGGTGACTTGTCCTAAGTGCAACAAAAAAAAAACCCTTTAATTGTAGAGAAAATTTCCTCCCTACATCATATGGAATTGTTGATTTTGAGAGCTAAAAAATGACTTCTATTTTATAGAGTAATATTCTAGTTTATCCTATAACAATTTATCATGATTGTATGAGACTTGTCGCTCTTTAATCATAGACCCTCCAACACCCTACATGGGATCACTTAGTTAAATAAATCTCCTTTATTGCTACATAAATTAAAAAATATACCATTAAATTTCTTAAGAAAAACAAAAAATAAATTTAAAACCATATGCAGTTGGTGATCCAAACAATGGAATAACCATGCTTTATCCATTAATGATATATGTTTTTAATTAAGAAACATAATGTGTGTTGGTATTTTCGATATATGGATCAAACAAGTTTAATCATCTAATAAACATATACAAATTGTTATAGGGGATCTAACAAAATCACTTAACCTACTACCTAAGATTGGATACTAAATTCCTAATACTCTTTTGAATATCCAACTTGTGAATGTTCACTTCAGTTAACCTTCCTCTAAAAAAATCAAATTTAGAAAGTCTTTACGAATCCATCTACAAGTTGATTACTAGTAGAACACTATTGAATTTGTATACCTCCATTTTGAATCTTTTCTATAATAATGTGGCAATGGAATTCTATGTGTTCTGATCAGTCATGTATGGTTAGATTCTTTAACATCTTCAAAACACATCAATTATCACAAAATAAATCTAGTTGTTGATTTGGCGGTGTGTCCATATGACTCAAGACTTTCTGAAGTCATGTTGCTTCACATATAATTCCTTATGTCCTACTCAACAAGTTTATAAATGAAATAACAATTTTTTTTCCTACTTGAGAGATAAATTAAAAAAACCCACATTGAATGTATATCTAGATATTGAACTTTGATCATCAATAGATTATGTCTAATGTGCATATCTAGCCACAAATTGATACTATAATTCAAAGAACTTCTTTATTCCCTCTTAGTTGTCTAATATGAAATTCTAGGTCTGTCATGAACCCTGAGACATAGTTAATTGAAAATCCTATAATTGGTAACATAAATGAGGCATTTATCAATTGCTTGTTGAGTATTTCATGTATTTTTTCTTATTCATTATATATAAATTGGTGTGGCCTGTAATCAAGGGAAAATTAGATTGTAAGCTTATTAAATAATAAACAATCAAAAATCCAAAGAAGCTATCAAGAACAATGGAAAATCAAAACAAAGAACGATTATACCTTCCTTTCCTTCCATGCTTCACCTCCATAGCACCTTCTAGTTTGCAGCAAGTCAATGAGGCCCTCAGATTTTGAATGAGCAACCTAAAGTAATGTCTAAGCCCTATGCAAATGTTGAAGGATTTATAAAATTATTACTATGTCTATGACAATTATGATAAAATGAAAAAATGACTACTAATGCCAAATGACTATAATGCCTAAATTCAAAAATGAAGTTGTCAGGATCTGAAATTATGAGCAAAATCGTCTTTTATAGAAAACACAATTTTGAGTGGACGGATGAGATTAAATTCTAAGAAAGACCTAGAACGAGAGGTCCAGATTAAATCTGAGAATCCCTAATTAGGGTTAGGGAAAAATCCATTAATCGAACGGTCCAAATAATATCTCAGATAATTGGATCGACGGTGGAGAATAAATGAGATAAATTAATTAGAAAATAAAGATTTTCGAAAATCAAGAGGATAAAGACTGCCTGATTTGCGAGATTCGAAAAATCAAGAAGATAAGATTTAGACTGAAGATCAGATTTGGAAAATCAAGAATCTGCCCGATTACTTGATTTTTAGAAGATTAGTTACCAAATTGAATTCGAAATTCACATTATGGATTTATGAGACAAAAATAATCTTTTTCAGATTATTTCCAAAATGGACTGACAGTTAAGATTGTGATGACATTTTAAATAATTGATTTTTTAAAATGAGAGGAATATTTCTTGACAATTAAATTAAATTTTAATTTTACTTTTAGAAGATAAGATTAATTAATTAAATAAATTAATCAATTCATTTAATTATGACAGTTAGTGACATATTAAATAAATAAATAAAACTTATTTATTTAATAATCAAGAAAAAATATATGACAATAATTAAATAAATTAAGAAATTTATTTAATTAAGAGAAGACCTAGACAATTAATGACGTATTTAATAAATAAATAGAATTTATTTATTTAATAATCATGAAGAATAAAAGGACATGAATTAATTAAATAATTATGAATTATTTAATCAATAGTCGAATGTGGATTCAAGGACATAATTAAATGTATTAATTATGTTAGGACAAAAGTGGTAAAATGAAGCTGTAGGCCTAGGTCATTTTTAAGTGTCTACATTTTGCCCCTCTTGTCATAATGTGCTATGTCACATTGTGACAAAGAAGCCAAAAAATATGCCCCAAAGGCAAAAATAAGATGAGGAAGAATGACGAGGAGGGTTGCGGTATGCCCCCTCGAGAGGACAGACAGGTTCGAAGAACATGGGTGTGCTCTCGAAATTGGTTAGGAGACTAGAATATGAAGAGACGAAGAAATTTTAGTGCAAAAGACATGAATGCAATGCCTATATGAGATGGGTGAGAGAAGATGACAAGACTAAAGAAGATGCATGTTAGTTCCTAGACCAAATCCTTCAAAACATTGCCATAGGACTAATATTCATTGCTCTTAATCATCATTGGGCGGTAAAAATGACACAAATGGACAACAAACACCATGATATGACGTAGACCAAGGTGTGCAAGGTCATCCACTTGAAAGATAGACAGTCACAGACAAGGAATGTCCTAACTCATACTAAGGGTGAAGTTGCCCCAGTCTTTTTGTCAAGACAATCCACAGACAATAGTCAAAGAAAATAAAATAGGCCAGAAGACGTCATCGCACCTCTAAATCCTTCATGGGACATCCTCGAGGTAGCTAGTAACATGACCAAAAGACAAGACAATAAAAATATAAGACAAAATAGCCAAGATAGTCAAAAGATAAGACAAGATAGACCAGAAAGATTAACAACCATTTTATTTTGTTTGCCAATGAAAGATTGAATTCTTGTCGGTTTGACAGTTTTGACAATTTAAGAGCTTTGCCAATTTGACGGTGTTGACGGTTTGATAGGGCCTATTATCAGGAAGGACACATCCTGAAAAGGCAAAGGACATTTTGACGAGGTCTAACTCCAAGAAGGACACATCTTGAAGAGGACCAAAGAGTGACGAGACTGACATTGTTTTGAGTAATATGTTTTGGCAAGTTGACTGATGTTGACTGTATGATTGATTGGCTTATGCTGCCTAATTTTGACCAATTTTGACATTGACGCTTCAAATGATCCCTGGGTGGTTCTGAAGTTTGACTATGTCTCGCTTTATTTGGATCGATGTGACGATTGTGACAAATGCCATGATTTTATTTGGACCAACCTAAAAGGACTGACCTAATGTTTCGGGACTCATCGACTGATGGCCTTGCCTACGTAGCAAATGCGCAGAGACAACGTAGTTCGACAATGACATGGACTGATTGACATGACTGAATTTGACTCCATTTATAAGATTTTGACATTGATTTGGATACTTTTGTGTTTTTCTTCAGGACGTTTTATGATTTTTAGGTCTTTCTTCAGGACATTTTATGATGTTTTTGGTCTTTCTTCAGGACATTTTATGATTTTTTTTGTCTTTTTTCAGGACATTTTGTGATGTTTTTAGATTTTGACGTTTAAGAGAATCGTGACAAATGCATATGACTGATGCCTACACATGAGAATCCAAGGAAAAACATGATTGTGCCCCTAGTCAAGATGAATACCAATTGATAGGTGATGACAACGTTGTTTGACGTGGGAAGGACGCATCCTGAAACAATGTGAGGACAATGACTATAATGTGATGAAAGTATGGAGGTCTACAGCCGGGCCAAGAACACAATCAAGTAAAATTTTAGATAATGTGCTTGTATGGATTAGACTTGTTGCATTTGGAATGACTTGGTTAGGGCTAGATGGGATGATGGAGTTTCCTTAGACCGTTTGACAAGGGAAAGCCAAGATAGGTGACAAGCATAAAAGGACAAAAGGTGGCCTTGGTAAAGGATGGGAGACATGAGACTAAGGGAATGTCATATGGTTTTCAAGGACTATGTCATATAAGGACAATAAGACTATGACAGTCAATGACATGATGTTTCATGAATCGTGTATGACCGAAGGATAGACATGTCAAGAGTTTTCCCAAAGCATGATTTATGTGTGCCAGTTTTATGTCAAGACCAAGGTAGGTGGGAAAATGGACGGAAATGATAGGGCTTAGATGGATGTCAATGTCATGAGGAAGGCATGGGAAATGAGACGACTTGCCCCCAAGTGTAAGAGTCCACATAGACGATTTATTTTACACATGACGCCTGTTTGCGGTTTTCATCATGGTACTTATCCAGGCTGTTTGCGGTTTTCACCATTGGATGAAATTTTTCTCTTTACTATTTTCTTGAATTTTTGATTTTTGGTGTCACCAAGGCCTTGTCTGCCAGGTTTTCATTAGGGTGGCGATTTTTTGATTTTTGATTTTTTGTATTTTTGATTTTGTGGATAGCCGGATGCTTTAGATAACCACTGACTGTTCTGAATCCACTGACGGTGCCGATGTAGAGACTGGTGCCATGATATGCCAATAATGACCTTGCTGAAGGAGTTGTCTTGTCAGGATCATAGCACTTGTATACAACTGATCGATGTCATTGTGATCCCTTCTGATACTAGAGTTGGCCTTATCAAAATACGCACATCACAATAGAGTGCCATGAGAGTCCTTGAGGTAAAGAGTTGCTGCCAAGATGTGACGGATTTGTGACGTAGGGTTTTTGGACTTTAGGCGAGATGTAGGATTATGAAAAATGATGGTGGACATGGAAAGGTTGTTTGGACGTTTGGGCGAATCACTTTTTATTTTCCAAACTTGGGATGGTGGATGACGGATTTTGGAGGGATGGTGTTTGGAACCAACACTTTTATATGTCTTGATTGATGAACATTTTGAGGGAGGTGGACATGTGTTATATGTGGGAGTCCTCTTGTCTTGTGGCTCCACATTGTGATTGAATTTTTCTTTTGACATATTTTCTTTGCTTGATCCACTTTTCTTTGGGATCCATTTTAATTTCATTTGTCCACTTGTCCTTTTGTTTGATTCAATGGCCTTTGACATTTGATTTTGATCTTTTGACTTGTAAGACTTTTGTTTTTGTTGGTTCCAAAGGGAATTTTTATTTATGATGGAATGACGGTTCATGGTGTGGGTGGAGGGGGTGTTGGCAACAATCTTATGACAAAGATTTCTCATGGACTCCATTTTGACATTTGTATCTGACAAGGTTGCCCCCAGTATCGAGGAGGTACCACTGACATTGTTTGATTTGCTATATGAAGAATAGCCAAGACCTTGATGTCTATAATTTGCCTGAAGTTGTATTAGTTCTAGAATGCCTTGCTCGTGTATGCCTAGTCCTTTGCCTTGATATTGCATGCTTTGAAAGATTCTGTTTGTGATGGGGTATTTGTTGCTTTGAAAGCAAGATGCTAACCCATCATGATGTCTATGGACACTATCACTTGTAATATTTTCATCTGTGAGAAAGCCTGCTCTGACAAAGATAGATGACCCTAGTTGATAACATGTCTTAGCTTCATTGTCATGTTGGACATATTCCTGACTGATATCTTTGGATTGATCATGCGACATGTTAGGTTCAAATAATTCTGTTTGTGCTTCCAAGGCAATGTTGAAGCCATCATTATTTTTAATGTCATAGAGCCCAATGGTTTTAGCTATAACTTGATCATATGCAAGCATGTCCTTAGTGGAAGATTCTTGTTCTGGAGGAATATCGTCTATGTGTCCCATGAAGGCAAGTGTCTCATCGTGGGAAGTGTCAATAGTCAAGGCTTTTATAGGGTCGGCGAGTGTTTGATCATGAATGGCATAAAGGTCAAGGAGTGGATCATTTGGGATTTCTTTGTCCATGGTAGGGTCTTGGTCCAAGATGGGGTTGTCATGGATTTGGATTTCTTGGTCAATGGTAGGGTCTTGGTCAAAGATGGCGTTTTCGAAAATAGGGTCATGGGATAGACTACTTTGTTCTTGACATGAGGGTGACGCTATAATGTCATGCTTTGGGCTTTCATTTTGACATGTATCCTCAAGTTTATTAAATGGGATTTGACTTTGGACTATGATAGAATTTTCATGACTAGATGTGGCTTGTGAGGGGGTGACTTGAAAATGATTAATGACCAAAGGACTAGGATAGGACGTGGGAACTTGGACTGGACTAGTATATGAAGGACTAGATAGGACATGGGGACTTGGATTGGACTAGCATGTGATGGACAAAGATAGGACATGGAGTCTTGGACTGGATTAACTATTGAAGGACAAGGATATGACATGGAGACTTCGACTGGATTGGTGTAAGGTTGATTGAAAGAGGACATGGAGACTTGGACCGGATCGGTATGGTATGATGTGGGGACTTGACATGAGTTGGCAGATGATTGATAAGGGATGCAAACTTGGACAAAATTAATAGGTGAAGGGTTAGAATATGACATGGAGGTTTGGAATGGACTATTGGACAGTTGGCTTCCCTTGTCAAGGTTAGGATAAGGGTGATAAGTGGACGTTTGTTGTGAATTAATGGCAGGATTTGTGACAAGTGACTGTTGATTGTGAGGGTAGACAGATGGTGGCAAAGTATTTATGTCAAAGCCTTGTGGTAACTTAGCCCCTTCGTCCAAAAGCATGGCTAGATACCTTTGAGGGTCACGTAAGACTGATTTTTTTACAAAGGAGAATATATCAGGATTTTGAGCTGCAGCTTCTATGTCTTTGAAATATACTCGTCCATGTTGGTCTCTTTGTATGAATGGTTCATAAATTTTTTGTGATGAAGACGACATGTTCATGGAAGATTGCATGTTCATGTTGTGAAATGGGTTAGAAAAAGTCCAATGTTGGTTTGTGTCATAAGTGTTATTGTCGATGTTGGGATTGGAATCTTGTCCAAAGTTTTCCATTTGTCGTTGTTGTCTTTGAAGCCTAGTCTCAACCGTAAAAGGTATTTGCTCAAGTGAGGATGATGCCAATGACAACTAAATGTGAGGATGATGACAACCTATGTTTTTCAGATTTTTTGGATAAAGGATGACAATGCAAGACTATGTTTTTGGATTTTTGACAACAAGGGATGCAATATGACAATGTTGTCTAAAGAAAATGACTAATGCTAAAGGAAAATTAAGACTAAGATGACAAGTCATGTCACTAATTTTTTTTGTATTTTTGGAATAAAGGATGACAATGCAAGATGATGATGACGTTTTCCTAAGGAAATGATTGATAACAAGGTTGTGAAAGCCAATATGAGGACTAAGATGATGATGTTTGACTAAGGACTTAATGTTATAAATGCAAAGTCTAGGTTCAAAATGATGACTAAGATGAACAATGCAAAGTCTAAGTTCAAAATGAGGACTGAGATTGTTTTATAATGTTTTGTTGAAAAGTCTGAGTTGTCCAAGGTCGATTGTTTGTGTCCAGATTTGTGACTATTGTGTATATTGTTTGAGTAATCCAACAAGCACTTGACAAGCACAATGTTTTGAATGTAACCAATCGTACATCAGATAAGTACAATCCTATGTTAGGCCATGACAATATTCACTAGATTCCACGCGGGTTTCCCCAACTGCATATCTGTAGCGTGTGAATTTAGAAGCTTGGCTGCACGGGCTCCCCCTTATAGTGCACTCTCTTCTCAGGCCAACCAAGCTTCCAACCCACATGAAACTCCCATGGTGAGCTGATCACATCTACTACAAACTGCGAAAGTGTGGATGCCTTCACACCGACCGGTGCTGCGCTAGCAAATAGAAAGATTTTGGCTTACTACACAAACTTTTTTAGTTAGGGACCCCCGTTCGAGTGGCCATACATGGGGAAAGAGATTAATCACCATTAAGGTGGCACTCCAGCCTGAAGAGGTTAAGCTCAACAGGGTTTAAGGGAGTACAACTCCGTCCGTATGACACGTTCGCACAAGCAACCTTAGGTTTTCCCTTAAGGTTTACATTTATATACCGGTCGGGGGTAGCCTGGATTTAGCTCCGTTTCCGGTTTGAGTCGCGTTGGGGTGATGAAATCCCCAGGCAGGCCCAATTTCTAGAGTTGGTAACCGTTTCTCTTACACCCAAGATCGCCCGAAAGCGCGAGGGAAGAGGATACTCCGATATACCAAGTCAGGGTAATAACAGATAAAAATGGGTTTGGTTTTCTGATCACCAAGTTTTCACCAAGTGAGAGCATACTCACCTACCATTTTGCAAACACAGTCAAGCAAAGCAAACATGAAAGTTCTTTTTATGTGCCCCAAAATGAAATGTTTGCTAATCTATAAAAAGACAATCACATTGTTTTCTTATTCCATCTTTGACATTCAAACCTGGAGACAATGAATTAGTAGTCTTCTATGAAATGATCTTCGACACACGAATAGTAACCGCCACACGCTGCAAACGAAGATTAGTCACAACTATTAGAGAGTTAGCTAGTCACAACAAATCTGATTTTTATAAATTTTTTTGATAGTAAAATGAAAAATATAGACAATAAAGCCTATCTAAAATCTCAAGAGGTTTCCAAAAATGTAAATAAATAAGAAAAATTTGCTGTTTTGCACCTGAAATTAATTTTTTATGAAAAATCATAAAAAAATCATAAAAAATACAAAACAGCTCCAAAAATTCTGATTTTTTTACTGGAGTCGTCTGATGTCATCCCAAATCTGCAAATTTTTTTTTTTGAGTAGACCTACAACCGTGAGTGAGATCTCAGCAAAACTTTTTTAAACCTAGATTTTAAAAGATCTATTTTTTGACTAATAATCCCGCATCCAAATTTAAAATATAAAGAATAGACCCCTATTAAAATTTAGAGAGATTTTCAGAAATGTAAACATATCAGAAAAAATTGATCATTTGCTCTCGAAATTGATTTTTTTATTAAAAACAGAAATTTTTTTATAAAAAATGAAAAACAGATCCAAAAAATCTGATTTTTGGAATGAAAGTGCGTGATGTTGTCCCAAAGCTACAAAATTTTTTTTGTGAGAAAATACGTAGCCGTTTGAAAGTTATGGTCGTGTCTTTGGAAACTACGGCTTTATCCACAATGATGCCAACTTGCAACAAAAAGCAAACAAAACCTACAACAAAAAGAAACCAACTCCAAAAAATGGTTTTTTATTTGTCCAAATATGTCGGGTTCACCAATGTAACTGAGGATAATTTCTAAGGATTAGATTAGATCAATCAAATCAATATAAAGAAGCTATCAAGAGCAATGGAAAATCAAAACAAAGAACGATTATACCTTCCTTTCCTTCCATGCTTCACCTCCATAGCACCTTCTAGTTTGCAGCAAGTCAATGAGGCCCTCAGATTTCGAATGAGCAACCTAAAGTAATGTCTAAGCCCTATGCAAATGTTGAAGGATTTATAAAATTATTACTATGTCTATGACAATTATGATAAAATGAAAATAATGACTACTAATGCCAAATGACTATAATGCCTAAATTCGAAAATGAAGTTGTCAGGATATGAAATTATGAGCAAAATCGTCTTTTATAGAAAACACAATTTTGAGTGGACAGATGAGATTAAATTCTAAGAAAGACCTAGAACAAGAGGTCCAAATTAAATATGAGAATCACTAATTAGGGTTAGGGCGAAATCCATTAATCGAACGGTCCAAATAATATCTCAGATAATTGGATCGATGGTGGAGAATAAATGAGATAAATTAATTAGAAAATAAAGATTTTCGAAAATCAAGATGATAAAGACTGCCTGATTTGCGAGATTCAAAAAATCAAGAAGATAAGATTTAGACTGAAGATCAGATTTGGAAAATCAAGAATCTGCCCGATTACTTGATTTTTAGAAGATTAGTTACCAATTTGAATTAAATTAATTCACATTATGGATTTTATGAGACAATAAATAATCTTTTTCAGATTATTTACCAAAATGGACTGATAGTTAAGATTGTGATGACATTTTAAATAATTGATTTATTTAAAATAAGAGGAATATTAAATTGACAATTAAATAATTAAATTTAATTATTTAACTTAGAAGATAAGATTAATTAATTAAATAAATTAATCAATTCATTTAATTATGACAGTTAGTGACATATTAAATAAATAAATAAAACTTATTTATTTAATAATCAAGAAGAAAATATATGACAAAGGGATAATTAAATAAATTAAGAAATTTATTTAATTAAGGGAAGACCTAGACAATTAATGACGTATTTAATAAATAAATAGAATTTATTTATTTAATAATCATGAAGAATAAAAGGACATGAATTAATTAAATAATTATGAATTATTTAATCAATAGTCGAATGTGGACCAAGGACATAATTAAATGTATTAATTATGTTAGGACGAAAGTGGTAAAAATGAAGCTTGCAGGCCTAGGTCATTTTTAAGTGTCTACATGGCCTACTTCTATAGGTGTTGTCACTAAATTGCATTCAATTATCTTAAAAATTTCAAGCAATTCCTTGTTATACTTTGTTTCAGAAATAAAAACATAAATGATGCAAAATCCTACTATATAATTATAAATCCAACTAAAAAATACATAGTGTAAGTTAATGGTTTAATTTTTCCTTGTGAGACAACACAAAATGGAACATTATGTAAGGTAGAACCTTTTATTCCAATTAGAAGGGAAAAATTCCTTGTTATAGGAAATATAACTAAAACCCTAGAGTGTGCAAATTGCACATGTTGAAATATTCACAAGATTTTCTTTAGGGTTTTGGCATTCAATGCAAACAAACTAAAATAACCCTATCTTTTGTTCTTGGGTATGAGCACAATAATTTAGCAATGCTTCCATGCACATTTGAGATTTTTTCTTTCTAACGATCACTATTAGCAACCTAGTCTATGACAACACAATCACACACTATTTCTAGCTAAAAAGAAAACAAAAGAAAGTGAGTGCACACATTAACTAAATTTGAGATTCAAAACAAGATTATATAAAGTAGATGCTTGAGAATTGCATACAAAGCTACCACTCAAATTAATAATGATCATAATATAAAGCATAAATGGTGACCTCTTTGTCATTATAGGGAAACTTCAAGCATTGATGATATGTTGAAGGGATGGCTTGCATTGTGTGAATCCAAGGGCATCCCAAGAGAAGGTTATATGGTACTTCAAGATCCAATACTTGACAAGTTGTTTCTGCTATTGCTAGTCCCACTTGAATAAGATATCCGATAGTGCCTTCAGAATCTATGTCATTGTCATCATAGGCTCTAATAGTAATGATTTTCTACTTTTGAATAACCTCATCAGAATATCCTAACTATTGTACAAGCTTTAAGGTACAAATGTTTAAGCTTGCACCATTGTCTATAAATACTCTCTTTATTTTGTGCTTATGGATGCAAACTTTAAGGTATAAAGATTGGTTATGATAGGTGTGTCATGGAATATCCCTTTTAGAAAATACAAGGTGGTGAGTTAAAGCGATATGCCCCACCATGGCTTGAAACTGACCATTGTTAATATCATTCTAGCACAAACGAGTCTAAGAGGGATTTATCCAAAAAATATTTATGAGCTGGGGATATCTTGAGAAGTTTGAGGATGGAAATATGTGTGGGAGTCTTTTTAAGATGATCAATAAGGTTATGATCAATAAGGTTGTACCGACTTGCAAAGGTTTAAGAAAAGCTTTAGATTGCGGTGTTCCCTGGATCGTAATCTTCCCTCATCGTTTAGTAATGTTACACTTAGGATTTTTACCAACTATAGTTACAACTGTAATGTGGTGATTGGCTTCAAATGTAGCACCCACTACATTGTCATAGTTGTATGCGGTTTTATTGAAATCCCTTCCCTTACCTTGGTCATTTCCTTTATATGATTAGGGATTGGATCCTTGTAGATTCCCAAGCCCTTGTTACGAAAAGTTCCAGGACGATGTTCTATGTCAACCTCTCCCTTATCAATTAGATCTTGTATGAGGTTCTTTAGTTTCATGTAGTTATTCATTTTATGTCCCTTGGTTCTATGGAATTCACATTGGTCATTCTCATTGTACCAAGAATTTTTGAATTGTGGTTCCTCATAGTTTCTTTGTTCGGGTAGTTTGATAAGGTTCGATTGTAGAAATTTTTATAAAACCACTTCAATAGGTTCTCCCAAAGAAGTGTATTTCCATCTAGTTTGATTGAAAGTATTGTTATTAGGTCTCAATGGTCCTATTGGAGGATTGTGATTTTGATTGTTTAGTTGTGTAGACGAGGGGATTCGCCACTCCCAAGTATTTAGGACACAAAAGAGCCTAGAGGGAGCAAATTTCCTTCAACTACCTCAAGACTACCTCAAGACTAAAAAGGCTAAAAAGGAAGGGAAAAATAAGCTCTACTATTTTATGGCTTTTGATGGAGGTTTTTGGGAAATGGGTGAGTAGACCATGGAGGTCTCAGATTGTGAATTGATCAGATCTCATCTAGAGGACGTGCTAGCGCGTAAGTCGAATGATAGAGCATTGTGCTATCATCTCAGAGGTGTGCAAGTGTCTTGTACGGACAAAGAGTTGGGTTCATAGACTGAAACTCATAAGGCATGTTGAAAACCCTATAGTTTTAATCTAACAGTTTAACAATGAATGAAGAAATGCATGAAATGAAAGAAACAACAAGAAGAATACTATGACTTGAAAGATAAACTATCTAATAATGAAATGACAAGAAGAAAGGAGAAGAAACCAAACTTATAGAAGCTCCAACCTCCCATAATCTCCTCATGAAAAAAGCGTACCTACACACAACAACAAAAAAGTGTTCTGGTTGTGTTTTGGAGTTTGCCTTAGTCAAACATTTGTTTTGGTGTTTCCACATCCATGGATAGCCAATAGACCACATTATAGAGAAAATGATAAAGAAATGGAAATAGACACAACTAATAAAATGCAACGACAATCTAAATGCTATTTTATAAACGAGACAATGTAAATAAACAAATGTGTTACCCTCCTTTCTACGCGCTTGTAGGAGCCCAGAGAGGAAGGAAGACAACAAGATGATCGTGCCAATGGTATGAAGCTTGAAAACCTACAATAGGAAATGGTGTAGAAGGAACAAAAATGGTGTAGAGTGTGAAGTGAGAAGAACAAGAATGAAGGTTGAGTGAGTGGAAGTGAAAAAATTGAGAGAGAGTTGATAGAATGAATAGAAATGAAGTTAAAAAGGAATTTTTGGAGGTAAAAGGATGTTTTTAGGTAGTTAGGGTTCACAGGGGGCGTTACAATTCACAAGGTGGTAGAGAATGTAACGCCTCCAATGTCCATTGACTCGAGAATCCTATCAGGATACTAGTGTGGCACTTAGAAATCTACATAGAGCACATGAGTCCTTGATGAAAATTCCCTCACCGACAGAAAGAGACAAAGGAATGTGTGAAAGGTAAGGCAAGGGTGGTGGATCTTTGCATTGTTGGGTTTATAAGGCTAAAATGGGGTGATATTATAGGAAATCACACTAGGTGTAATTTTACACCATAACAATTTGATTGCTTGGAGGATTATTTTGTTGATTGCTTTGAACATTATGTTGACGATGGTTAGGAGGAGGTTGTATGTTTTGCACAAATTTAGCATCCATTAATCCATCATTTGTAATGTTTTTGTTCTTTTCCCATAGATGTGGCTTATCATTTGAATTAGAAGGTTGATCTCAGTTATTGTATAGCTTGATAAATCCCTTTTCAATAAAATCCCTTTCAATAGCTATGCCCTTTTCAATGATATCATCAAATGTGTTAGGACATAACATGGTTAATTGGAAGCTTAAATTGGTGTTTAGATTTCTCATAAAATTGTCAACAAGTTGTTTTTTTGAAATAAGCCATTTGAATTTACTTGCTTTATGTCACTGTCATTGCAAGAAGAAAGAAAAGGACTCCCCTTGGTTTTGTTCCA
The DNA here is from genome assembly GCA_007258455.2 of Sequoia sempervirens. NCBI lineage: Eukaryota > Viridiplantae > Streptophyta > Pinopsida > Cupressales > Cupressaceae > Sequoia > Sequoia sempervirens. The sequence continues at coordinate 69,211,905 of VDFB02047230.1, read as the reverse complement.
CTTTGTACAAATCAGTTACGGTGATTTCTTGTTCTATATTGTAAGAGAAGTGATTGATAAATTTTTCTAATAGTACATTGAATGTTTTAATTCCAAGAGGTAAATGAGAAACCATTCTATGGCTTGTCCACCAAGGCTCCTAGGAGAGAGTCTCATCATGTAAGAGTCATTGTTAACTACCTCCATGCATGCCACAAAATATCCTCATATTTGTTCAATGGGATCTCCTCTTCCTTTATACTTGTTGAATTTAGGAATTTCAATTTTTTTAGGGAAGGGAATCATGGTAATGCTTTGATCATAAGGATGAGAAAAAATTCCTTCCAATGCATAGCTCTTCTTAGTCTTTCTGAGTTGTATGTCCACTATCCTTTGGTTGAGACTTTCAATTTGTAATGCTAACTCATTTCCTTATGGAGGGTTAGGCGGATTATAGTTTTGTTGTCCAAGGAAGGATGATGAGTTGTAAGATAGATTTTGAGTATGCATCGGACCTTGAGGGACATTATATGTTTGTGATGAAACATTCAATCATTGAGGAGCATGTATTGATATCAAATATAAGAATTTGGACCTTGAGGATTTACGTTTGATTGTTGAGATAATTTTTTTTTTTGTTGAGGAACAAGCTTTTGTTGTTGAGGTATAAGATTCTATTATTGAGGAACAAGATTTTGTTGATATTACATATTCTTGTTTTTTTGCCATGGAGTTTGAGTATATGAAGGACCATATTGATAGTGCATTGCATTAGGATCCTGATTTTGAAAGTTTAACCCTTGTTGATATTGAGTGTTATGTGAAGGGTCTTGGTATGAAGGTTTTTGTTGAGCATGTTGTTGTTGAGGAGTGTTATGCTGTTGGTACATATATTGTTGTGATGGAGGGTTAGATTGTGTACGTTGATAGATTGATGTTTGTTGTTGTGATTGAAGAGGTGCAATGGTTTTTTGTGGTTGAATAGGTGGATTGTTTAAATTTAGAATGGTATATATGGGTGAAGCCATATGTTGTAGTTGTAGTGGCATGCTAACATGCAATAGTGGATTTGGTGTTCTAGGAGGAAGATTTTTCATGTTTTGCATGTTAGATTTTTGACCTTGTTGAGGTGCATTTTGTGATGAAGAGGATGAATATAAGTTCTTGGATACATGTGGTCTCCACATACTAGTTGAGGCATTATGAGGTATGAGTGGAGTTGTAAAAGGGTTGGTTGTTTATTGTGGAAGGTGTTGGTTATTTTTTAAGAACCAAACTTAATCTCAATCCTTACCTATGAATTTGCTAGAACTCAATTATCAACAAGGTTGAGGATTGGCCAACACTTAAGTGAAGCATTCATAACTTCATTTCTTCTCTTTGGGCTCTACAAGACCCAGGAGGGTAATCCTACTTATGCTCATAACATCTCAACTTAATTAAGAGCATTTTCTCATAGATGTATTCCTTAAGAAACCAACATCATCTAAGGCTTGGCAGACCTCTTATGAAATTGCTATTTGTTTTAGGGAATACGCTGATACTTGAAGGTTGGTACAGTGCAATTTAAAGTATATTTAAGAATTCATTTCCATTTCAAATCCTTGACCAAATTCATTGTTATCTTGGCCAACCATGAGATAAACTAATAAAACAACCAGTGCCCTATTTGAGGGAATAATGGAGTCATAACTTGCAGCAAATCAGTAATACAATTATGATTGAACATCATAAATTAATGGACTATTAGCATGCCATTTTGTAGCATCTAACTCACGGTGTTTTAAAATATTACTTCCTTAGCAAATCCTCTATCCCTTTCCTACAAACTAATGGCCTCATTTTAACATTTAATCAATTCATTGAATCAAAGCAAAAAAACAAGTCTATTGGTGCAAATGACAGAAGAAAAATGAAATTATGCGTAATAACTTCATTCATAATTTAGAAGAAAGATACACAGGAGAGTAATATCTTGAAACTAACATTCTTTTCATTGCTGATATTAATTTGTAAAACCATATTTAAGATCTTCATACAATATAACTTTAGCCCTAGATTAGCTTTTGATATATTTGCTAATGTATCTATTTACATTCTATTTTCTCTAAGAGCATAGCATTCACCTTGACCTATATTGGACTCAAAATTTTTGAACTCTCTCCTTAACAGCAGCCATGAAATCCCCTTTATAAATAGGGGAGCAACAAGCATCCAATTGAGTTACAATTTCAATTTCATTTCATTTCAAAAACCTAATTTCAACTGATTCCTTGAAGAACTCCCCAAGTGGTTTTCATGCAATTATTTTGGAACAGGGGAGGAAAAAAAACAAAATACATGTGCAGGATACCATTAGTCATTGTCATCGCGTCTATGTTGAACAAAAAAGATTCCATATCATATCAGCCGAAGGACTTCCACATCAACATGGAAGAGTAAAAGAGAAAACACAAACATATTGAAACAAATACCTCCTATGCAAAGACCATGGTGTCATTAAAAACAAAAAAAAGGAGGTGACCCTATTTAGAGTCATCGACATCAGAGAATGCCCGATCACTCCTTGTCCTCGATGAAATTGGAGGGACCATCACCACGTCATCGTTAGAGCTCCCATATGGCACCAGAGAAAGAAGGTATTGGCCATATCTTGAGTCAATGTCACCTTCAACGCTCGAAGGAGTATCAAAGAGCACAATAGGAGAATTGTGTTTTCCCAGGCAGGCCCTATGACTTTTTTTTTTTTGGCCTTTTTCACTGGCTGAGCCAGTTCCTTTCCTTTGAACTTGACCATTTCTCTTGGAATGGTCCTATTTCTCAAGTTGTACATACTCTGCACAATTGATTTCTTCTTATGACCTCTAGCCCTCCTTTTACCCTTTGAAACCTTAGGAGAAGCCTGAGCTTCTTGCTTAGTTATATCCTCATGACACTCAAATACATTGAGTCAGCTAGACCTTCTAACAGGCTAAATTGTCACACCAGTTTTCCCCATCTCCAGAACAAGCAAAATTTAACAATTAAAGACAGAGCTACAGGGAGACACACCTACAAACCTAGACAATTGTAACCAACCCAACACAAAAATTCCTATCCAGACTAGAGAACCCAATTTAAAACCAACTTACTCAGGACAAGAACACTCAATATTCAACTCAGGAAAAACAAACAACCTCTCACTCTTCTTCACACTACGCCTTACATTCACTACAGAGAGGAAAGATGGTGAAAATGAACAACGATCAACCTGCATTAAATAAACAATTTGGAGCATGCAAAATTAATGGTTCAAGAACTCTTCATGAGAGCGAGTTGATAAGTTAACAACTCGGCTTTGAATCTGGGCCGTTGATCTTAAAACAATTAAAACTTCATCTAAGGTGACCATGAGCATCATTTTTCGACCATTAGCAACTTGCTCCTAGAAAACAACAATGCTATCTCAACTAGTGCCACGTTCTTCTTTAATCTTGATTACTCATACGTGATCTGACAATTAGCATGTATCGCCAACCTAATCCATGTTCCTTCATTAATATCGGTGAAGTACATAAGACCCATGTTTTTTTTAGAGAGAATATTTCCTTATACACTTCATCACTCATTGCTGATCTTCCCCAAATTTTAGGGTGCAATCATCGAGAAAAGTATTGCCACGATGAAGTTTGGTCCATTGGATCATCCTGTTTTAAAACCACATCAATGGTTATCAATTCACCTTGCTACTTTCCTTTATAGGATGTCCTCAGGATTCTGCCACGTTGCCTTCTCCAGTAATAGCCATCACTTATCATGGATATACCTCATCCTTGTCCAACTCCATCAGCGATGCAAATGTTTTATGTGATGAAATATCAGCCCTTGGATCTGTGACTTGTCCTTTGATCACATTCATTCCCCATCGCTCCTCACTAATCCAACTTTGCACCCTGGCTCCTATTAGTGATGAGAGATGCAGTGAAGAAATCATATTTAGACACATACACCTGTATGAAAATCAATGACACAAAAGACATCGCACATAATATCTTATCATATTAGCGAAATAAACCATTAAGAGAATCTCATCGCTCATCTTGGTTTTGAAAATTAAGCTTAGGAATGAATCCGTGATGAGCGATAACAAATAGAAACATCAGGCCATCGCTCATCGCTAATTCTCCTCATACAGTTTGCAAGCAATTAGCGATGAGAGATCTTCATAGTGACAATTGCGTATCGTGCATCACTAATGCGAAACTTAGCACTTAAAACATATCCGCAATATGCGATGAAAATAAGAACATAAGGCCGAGGGTATCGCTCATCGCTATTACAAAACTAAAGGCTCAAAAGCCATTAGTGATAAGCGATCCCTCAATAATATAAGGAACATCGCTCATCGTTGATCTAAATTAAGAGCTCCGACAACTATTTGCGATGAACGATATCAAAGAAATATTGCTTCATCGCTTGTTGCCAATTCAAAACATGCACTTATGAAGTAATCAACGATGAGCGATAAAGTAAGATGGCCGATGGGACTTAAGTGAAAACCTTAAGCACGTGTACTTAAGTTGTTCTGGGGAGGGGACCCTCTAGGATGATGTGAGAGAAGGGGATTGAAAAAATCTAAGTCACAAAATGCAGAGGATGTAAAGGCCCAAAATGCCCTTTACTTAACCTTATAAAATTTAGACATTCAGTCCTAGGCGAGAGGGACCGGTCACTTGACGACAATGATAGACATAAGAGATTTTTAAAATGATTGGCAACAGATAGTAAGAAGTCAATGACCAAATAGAATGTTGCAAGAATTTATAACAAATAAAACCTTGAACCCTCAGATAGTAGCCCTACATCTAAATGTGACAAGGGTTCAAGATGGAACAATTTTTTTTTGAGGGTTCCATTAGTGGCTCCAGTTGGGGATGTTTGTTCCTCAATGAACAGAGTGAGAATCCAAAAACCTAGGTGAAGCAGACCTAGAACAAACCCTGTTTTCCACTGTTTGCACCATGCCCAAGCTGAAAAGATTACCATGAAGAGTCCACCAACTGATCATGCTGTAATTGCTATGTTCAACCATTAGAGACTTGTACCTGATCTTGTACTTATATCTCTCATTTATATCCCTATGTGTGTTGTAATTAGGTGTTAACTGGAATATATGATTAGTATAGCATTCCACCTGATTCAACTTATCATTATTTTTCATCAAATGCTAACTTAATTGGTTTGGGAAAGTGAAACATTCATAGTCCAGCTGAATGATATTAGATTCATTTGGATCAACATCATACCCATCTTGTGTAATAAAAAAGAAGCACTGATACATAGGCTCCTCTTCAAGCTGATATTCATATGCATTAGAACAATATAAATCAATCATGTTGCCCCATGCTTCATTTTCTTGAAAAATCAATTTCTCGTAATTCGAGGTAGTTTCATTGTCACCTAGAGCACAATCCTTCTTACAATGGGCATCACTCACATGATTCCAGAGATAAATAATTTATGTTGCAGAACCCATACCATAATTTGATTCTTCCTCTCGGTCATCATCTTTCAACTAAAAACAAAATGTTTCAAAAGATGGATCAATTAACTTAGAATTGAGATGATCAGGAGTAGGGTTTTGAATTGTGTTTTCAACTAATATGTCTATTGACTCATGATGGCAATTTGAACATAGCTCCTGTTCTTCTATGTAGACTGTTTCTTCTCCTTCCTCAATAAAACTTTGATCAAGAACAACCATATCTATCCCAGTATTCAAATCTACACATCCCATTCTTGCTTCATATAAACATTTAGGAACCCAATCCTGCTGGCTCCTTGTACCCATCTTATCATTAAAATTAGGTTCTAGAGTCTGAAGATAAGCACTATTGTCTTTAGATTTAAAACCAATCAGATCATCGGGATGTTATGATTTTGGAACAGTTAGAGTATTCTGCAAGAGTTGATCATTTGAAATATGTGTATCTATTAGTACATGCATAACTTCATTAGTATTGACACAGTCAAAATCTTGGAGCAACAAAGGTACTTTCAGGTTTTCATCACATAGAAATTTGTATTCCTTGTGAGAGTAATTAAAATTTTCACCTTCATTACCTTGATTACTAGCCTCAAAAAACACACCAACAGTATCTGCAAATATGACACTATCATCACTTGTACAATTACGCGTATATTTATACTTAGATACATCCCCATTTATCCCTTGAGTGAATTCTTGATCTTTGTTACTAAGGGTATCCTTTTTGCCATTTTGAAACCTCACAGTTTGTTCATAATCATGTTTTGCTTCCTCAACAATTTTGATCCAATCAATTATTTGATCAAAATCCTGAGGTTTTAATTCCTTAGGCAAGGTACTAAGCCCTGGCTCATATATGTCACAAAACAAATCAATGCAATCTAAATCCTTAGGTCTCAACCTTTTAGGGATTTCTAGCAAAGAATATAGAAACCTTGCTAGTAATTTATATGGTGATTCCTCTTTAATCCTTTTCATAGTAGATAATCTTTGAATTATCAGTTCCTGATCATTATTATCTGAACACTTTTGAAAACAATCTTGATTCTACTCAAGATTAATATGTCGCGGGGATGAACAAAATGGAACATCAAGATTACTATTACATTGATCATCCTTTTCTTTCCTATTTGCTTCATCTTTATAATGTGTACCAAGAGGAAAAACACTTGTAGCCATATATCCTTTCATCATTGAGTATTTAATAGTATTTTCTATATACATAGCAATAGAATATGCCTGCTGCAATGTTGTGGGTTCCTTATCCCTTATCAAATAACTCATTTTATTGTCAAAAGAACCTAGATATATAAGTAAACATTATGCATCACTAGGTCTCAAATACTCAGGAATATTATTTACTGCTTTCATGAATCTAAGATTAAAAGTGTTGGAATACGGCTTGGGGAGATTGTTTATGGCTTCTAGTGTTGTCATTGATGGCAACTAAAGTCATTATCTTGGTCCGCAGATCAAGATCTACTTATACTGACAGGAAATGTAGAAGAGAGTGTGTTATTGACAAAAAGCATGAAGAACAGGGTATCTAGTCAGTTAGTCGATCTGTATGCTCCACCAGATCATCATTTTGTGTTGTAGATCCCCAGGAAAGTTTGTTAAGCATGTATGTTACCTTATTGGTAAGTTTTGTGGTGTTGTAGCAATCAGTGTACGAGTTAGGAGATTCAGTAGAATGATTTTCTATTTATTTGCTCATTGTGACCGACTCAATGAATGTAGCATGTCACAGATGTATAAGGAGTAGTTGTTTAATTTTTTCTAAGTTAGAGAATATTGTTTTGGGTCCCAGCTATGTCTTAGCCGACCTTTATGGGTGCACACTAAATATAACTTATGATTTGAGTCGACGGTTGGAGATTATTTCATGTTTTGTTGAAGTTGACTTAAGTGATTAAAATATTTGCTAGCAGATATATATACATGAGATCGGTAATTCATTTTTGAGATAGAGGACAAAGTGGTGAAGGTGTGAATGTGTGAAAAGAGTAGAACAAATGTATGAGCGAACATCAAAAGATCAGTTGAGTAAATTTTGCTTAAGTAGAAGAAGATTATTGTGAATTAAGGCAGAGCAGAGCAGAGCGAGTTGCAAGATCAGACATAAGGTTTAGAATCTATTTTATGTGCTTCACCAGAACTGAATCTAGGAATTTGTAGATGCTATCTTCTTAGTTCAATTTTTGTTGTAATCACAAACATTTTTTAAGGCAATGAGCCTTCCTTATCTTGAGCAGTGAGCTCTAGGTAGTGTGCCTAAATGCAAGTGCATTCCCTTTTTCATACTTTTAACAAAGTATAAATTGTGGATTAATCTCCACCATGGTTTTTCCCCTAACAAGGTTTCCACGTAAAAAATATTGGTGTTATGGTGTTTTGATCATCTTGCTCATGTGCTTGCATATTTATTTTTGTTTATGTGTTGGAAATGGTTTAAGATCTGAATTGAAAGTCTAATTTGCTGAACACTGATTCACCTCCCCCTCAGTGTTCCTCGAGTCCAACAAAAAGAAGGGACTTACTCTTCTTTATCTTGTTTGAATTCCCTAAATCTTCTTCTTATCTCATTTGGACTAATCCTTTCACCAAATTGTTCTATAAATGTTATCATAAAAGCATTCCATGAAACTATAGAACCTTCTGGTAGATATGAGTACCAGTCTTAGACATCCTCTTTTAATGACTAAGAAAACAACTTCATGACAACATCCTCACAATTTATTTCAAAGTCACCCAACACATCTATGAATGCATTTAAGTGTTTGGAAGCTGACTCAAATTTTTTCCCTGTAAACTTTAGTAAATGTTTCCTAATATCATTAGGAATCTTGTTAGGGAAACCCATGATATCTCCAAAGCTTAAAGACTTATATCTCTCAATAGAGAAATTCCTTTGTGGGTATTCTGGGAGTTGCATGACTGGCATATTTGTATTCGAAATTTACTAGAGAAGACATGGGAACAATACATCTCTCTTATATCTCTATTCATTCTTCAAATACTAACCCTATGGTAAATGAACAGCTCAAATGTATTTTATGTCTTAACACCTTTAAAAGACATACTACAGAAATAAGCATACTTCTTTCCATTCCATTTAGGTATTATAGATTTTAACTTAGATGTATGCAACATAACCATCACTATTCCATTTCCGTAGTGCTTTAACTCACTGAATTAGGAATAAAGTATTTCTTCCATATCTCTAAAATGGCTCTTATGCACAATTATTTATTTTTTTAAGTCACAACAAGGAAAAATACTTGGATATATTGGCAGATATCACACTTTATCAAATTGTCTGTATAGAGTCACCGCCTTCTTTGTAGAGAATCAAACTTAAACCATATGGAGTTTCTTACACCATTTGTTTTTTTCTTTAAGATTCCTTGTTCTTCAATTTTGTCACCGGTACAAAGTTCTTTAGAGTTGCCACTCACTATCAATGAGAACTTTGTATTACAAACTTCTATGACCCTATCAAGGCAAACAAATATACTACAAATATATTCCCAAGCAAGGTCCAAAACAGAGTCTCCATTTCTGTTGGTTATTTTTTAAGAACCAAACTTAATCTCAATCCTTACCTATGAATTTTCTAGAACTCAATTATCAGCAAGGTTGAGGATTGGCCGAGACTTAAGTGAAGCATTCAGAACTTCACTTCTTCTCTTTGGGCTCTGCGAGACCTAGGAGGGTAATCCTAATTATTCTGATAACATCTCAACTTAATTAAGATCATTTCCTCATAGATGTATTCCTTAAGAAACCAACATCATCTAAGGCTTGGAAGACCTCTTATGAAATTGGTATTTGTTTCAGGGAATATGCTGATACTTGAAGGTTGGTACAGTGCAATTCAAAGTATATTTAAGAATTCATTTCCATTTCAAATCCTCGACCAAATTCATTGCTAGCTCGGTCAGCCATGAAATAAACTAATAAAATAACTAGTGCCGTATTTGAGGGAATAATGGAGGGAGCAAAAAGCATCCAACTGAGTTACAATTTCAATTTTATTTCATTTCAAAAACCTAATTTTAGCTGATTCCTCAAAGAACTCCCCAGGCAGTTTTCATGCAATCATTTGGGAACAGGGGAGGAAAAAAAATGAAATACATGTACAGGATACCATTAGTCACTATCACCACATCTATGTTGAACAAAAAAGATTCCATATCATATCAACCAGAGGACTTCCACATCAACATGGAAGAGTAAAAGAAAAACCATAGACATGTTGAAAAAAATACCTCCTATGCAAAGACCATGGTGTTATTAAAAACAAAAACAAGGAGGTGACCCTATTCAGAGTCGTCGCCATCAGAGAATGCCCGTCCACTCCTTGTCCTCGATGAAATTGGAGGGACCATCACCACGTCATTGTTAGAGCTCCCATATGGCACCAAAGAAAGAAGGTACAGGCCATATCTCGAGTCAGTGTCACCTTCAACGTCTGAAGGATTATCAAAGAGCATAATAGGCGAATTGTGTTTGCCTAGGCAGGCCCTATGACTTTTATCTTTTTTCTTGGCCTTCTTCACTGGCTGAGCTAGTTCCTTTCCTTTGAACTTGACCATTTCTCCCAGAATGGTCCTGTTTCTCAAGCTGTACATACTTTGCACAATTGATTTCTTCTTATGACCTCTAGCCCTCCTTTTACCCTTTGAAACCTCAGGAGAAGCCTGGGCTTCTTGCTCAGTTATATCCTCGTGACACTCAAATACATTGAGCCGACTAGACCTTCTAACAGGGTGAATTGTCACACCAGTTTTCCCCATCTCTAAAACAAGCAAAATTTAACAATTCAAGATAGAGCTATAGGGCGACACACCTACAAACCTAGACAATTTTAACCAACCCAACACCGAAATTCCTAACCAGACTAGAGAACCCAATTTAAAACCAACTTACTCAAGACAAGAACACTCAATATTCAACTTAGGAAAAACAAACAACCTCTCACTCTTCTTCACACCACGTGTTACATTCACTACAGAGAGGAAAGATGGTGAAAATGAACAACGATCAACCTGCATTAAATAGACAATTTGGAGCATGCAAAATTAATGGTTCAAGAACTCTTTGCGCAAGCGAGTTGATAAGTTAACAACTCAGCTTTGAAACTGGGCCGTTGATCTTAAAACAATTAAAAATTCATCTAAGGTGACCATGAGCATCATTTTTCAACCATTAACAACTTGCTCCTAGAAAAAAACAATGCTATCTCAACTGTTGCCACGTTCTTCTTTAATATTGATTAATCATACGCGATCTGACAATTAGCATGTATCGCCAACCTAATCCGTGTTCCTTAGTTAATATTGGCAAAGTACATAATACCCATGTTTTTTTTAGAGAGAATATTTCCTTATACACTTCATCGCTCATCGCTGATCTTCCCCAAATTTTAGGGTGCAAACAGCGACAAAAGTATTGCAGTGATGAGGTTTGGTTCGTTGGATCATCCTATTTTAAAACCACATCAATGGTTATCAATTCGCCTTGCTACTTTCCTTTATACGATGTCCTCAGGATTCTGCCACGTTGCCTTCTCCAGTAATAGCCATTGAGTATCACGGATATACCTCATCCTTGTCTAGTTCCATCAACGATACAAATGTTTTATGCAATGAGATCTCAACCCTTGGATCTGCGGCCTTTCCTTTGATCACACTCATTTCCCATCACTCCTCGCTAATCCAACTTTGCACCCTAGCTCCTATTAGCGATGGGAGATGCAGTGAAGAAATTAGATTTAGACACGTACATCTGCATGGAAATCAATGGCACAAAAGACATCGCACATAAGATCTTATCGTATTAGCGAAAGAAACCTTTTAGAGAATTTCATCGCCCATCGAGGTTTTGGAAATTAAGCTTAGGAATGAATCCACAATGAGCGATAAAAAATAGAAACATCAGGCCATCGCTCATTGCTAATTCTCCTCATACAATTTACAAGCAATTAACGATGAGAGATCTTCATAGTGACACTTGTGTATCACGCATCGCTAATACAAAACTTTGCACTTAAAACATATCCATGATACGTGATGAAAATAAGAACATAAGGCCAGGGGCATCGCTCATCGCTATTACAATACTGAAGGCTCAAAATCCATTAGCGATAAGCGATCCCTCAACAATACAAGGAACATCGCTCATCACTGATCTAAATTAAGAGCTCTGACAACTATTTGTGATGAGCGATATCAAAGAAATACTGCTTCATTGCTCATCGCCAATTCAAAACATGAACTTTTGAAGTAATCGGCGATGAGCGATAAAGTAAGATAACTTTGCACTTAAAACATATCCACGATACATGATGAAAATAAGAACATAAGGCCAAGGGAATCGCTCATCGCTATTAAAATACTGAAGGCTCAAAAGCCATTAGCGATAAGCGATCCCTAAACAATACAAGGAAAATCGCTCACCACTGATCTAAATTAAGAGCTCCAACAGCTATTTGTGATGAGCAATATCAAAAAAATACTACTTCATTGCTTGTCGCCAATTCAAAACATGAACTTCTGAAGTAATCAACGATGAGGGATAAAGTAAGATGGCCGACAAGACTTAAGTGAAAACCTTAAACACATGCACTTAAGTTGTTCTGGGGAGGGGACACTCTAGGATGATGTGAGAGAAGGGGCTCAAAAACTTCTAAGTCATGAAATGCAGAGGATGTAAAGGCCCAAAAGGATCTTTACTTAACCTTATAAAATTTAGACATTTAGACCTAGGCGAGAGGGACCGGTCACTTGATGACAGTGATAGACATAAGAGGTTTTTAAAATGGCTAGCAACAGAGAGTAAGAAGTCAACGACCAAATAGAACATTGCAAGCATTTATAATGAATAAAACCTTGAAACCTTAGATAGCAACCCTACATCCAAATGTGATAAGGGTTCGAGATGGAACAATTTTTTTTTGAGGGTTCTATTAGAAGGCTTTGTGTTCCCAAAACATTTGGGTCATGTTTATTTTGTTGAGTTGTCATTACTTAATCTATTTGGGATGGTTGTCTATACAATGGGTTTTATACTTATTTTTCTTGAGGATCACTTGTTTGTGCAAAAAAAATGGAACCTTAGGTGGTATAGGAGGTTTAAAAACTTGTCTCACCACTGTATCTTCATCCCTAGAAATAAGGGTCAAGGATCCTTAATATTTTCAACGTTATTATCATTGGGTAACTTGGAAACATGTGCAAATCTATAAAAGTATGTGTTGGGATCAAAACTAAGAAATTTATCCATGACCTTCAACATTTTGGGATTATGTGTCATTTGTAAAATCTTCTCTTTGGTAAGGTCTTTATTAGAATCCTCTTCTATGTAACCATCTTGTCCTCTAGTTGGTTGATTCTTATGTTGAGTGAGGTAGTCCTGATATAAATGATGAAGATCTTGTTGTGAAGGATCAACATTTGGTTGTTGTGAAGGATTAACATTTGGTTGGAATGAAGGATTTACGTTTGTTGGTTGAAATGAAGGATTTATGTTTATTGGTTGAAATAAAGGATTTAGGTTTGTTTATTGAAATGAAGGATTTACGTTTGTTGGTTGAGGAGTAGAGCACCACCATGGAATTTTAGTTGGAGTTTCAATGTTTGTAGTATGAACATTTGTTGTGTTGATGTTTGTAGTGTTTGGGACATTAGAGCTATTAGTGTTGGTTACCATTTTCTTCTTATGATGTGATCTTGTTGTAGCCATAAAAGTTCTAATAGACCTAAGTTATGCAAAAATCTATGATGCGTGATGTTGCTTGGATTTCAAAGGATGTGTAGATAAATATTTTTGAAAAAAGAATGATTTTCAAGTTGATATGGGATTGGATGACATTCAAGTTGATTTTGGATTGTATGGTTAACATTTGGAAAAAAAGGATAACAATTTTTTTTTATGCTAGTATCTCAAGTTGTTGATGAAAGATTAGTTGATGTCTTTGTTTGGAGTAGACTCACAAATTCAAACAAAGAGAGATGCTAGTGATGATTTGTAAACCTAGGAGGGAGATAGTTCCTCTAAGTTAACAAGTTCACGAGATATAGAAAGATGAGATCAAAAGGTACTAGAAAAGTTGATAGGTTTGATATGTTGATGTCCAAAAAGGATGTTTGATGGTTGATCCAAAAGGATGGTAATGATGGTCTCAAAAGACTAAAGATGATTGATGGTTTCCAGTGTTTGAAGATATTTGATGTTTGATCCAAAAGACTATGCTAATGTTTCCTAAGAAGACCAATGTTGGAAGATAGTTATGAAGTTTGATGACAAAGGATTGTTCAGAAGTGAAGGGCCCACTTGATAGATGTTTTAATGGCAAGACTAGGAATTATAACAGGTTCAAGTTCAAAATTTCTGCAGGTTTGAGAGAATTTGGGTTATAGACAAGTGTGACAGTTTTGAAAAACATGGTTGTTGTTTTTGGAAAACATGGTAAAGCACTAGGCAAATGTGACAAGATGCAGAGAAAATGCAACATGATGTAAATAAAACATAGCAGAATGTAGCCAAAAGTGCTACTATGCAAGGTTCGAGTTTGGCAAAGAACATTATGACAAAAGCGACAGGTTTAACATAAGTGACAATGTGTTGAGCAAAGACAACCAAATGTAGGAAAAAATGGTAATGTGTAAATAAAACATGGTAGATTGTGTAAACATGATTGACTATTTTGGAAAATGCATTTTTATTACTGTATCTGTGTTCCTTGAAGGTTTTGGTGAAATTTGATGTGATGTTCAAATCTGAGTGTTTGTTTTGAAGGTAAGTGATATGAACAAAAAACATAAACAATCAAGACTGACTCAAATAGATTGATAGAAAAAAACAAGTACAACCTAATTAGTAGTAGGTGTGTGAATTTAAGTAGGCCCACCTCCCATTTAAGGGGTAAATACTAAAAAAGATTGGGTAGTGAATTACTTCAAAACCTTTTCTATACAAAGGCAGATAGTAGATGTCTAGTGACACATGGTCATCGATAGATGCCATAGGCACACCTTCTTTCACTTCTTGAGAGGCTATTGTTAGCAACCCAAAAATATTCTATCTCAACCTAGAGAGTACATGGTTAGTAGCTTCAAGGTATGATCTGCATCCCTTGCAACACTTTATAATATTATATTCAAAAGGTCTTAGGCTTCTAGTACAAATTGGTTCTTAGTGGGTGGATCATCGGTGAACACCGCCAACTACATAAACATCTCCTCGAGGTCCAAAAAACTGTAGTCCCCTAGTGAAATTATAGTACACTACATGCAAAGATAGAACTACAACTTTCGCTCTTGTCCAATTTATATATTGCACCTAAAAATACCACTTGAGGTTGATCCCTTTGGTTCTCAATTAATATGTGTCTTAAGGAAGGCCTCCTACTTAAAAAAATGAAGACTTGTGTGCTGCTATTTCTCTTCACCCAATATCACACGAAGCTTAAGGGGAGAGGATACGTAGCTAACACACCTTCAATTAAAGAAAAGAAAGTGTAAACAAGGAGTATTTCTCTTCACCCGAGATTGCACAAAGCATAAGGGGAGATGATACGTACTTCCAAGTTCACTATACATGTCAACCAAATTGATTTTAAAAGAACCAAATTCAAATATGTTTTAAAATACCAAACAAAGAGAGCATATAAGTTCAAATGATAAAACATTACATTAGGAACTTGCAAACAATGTATTAGTAGTTTCAAATAGCTTTATCTTGGACCGCTTGAAAACCCTACAAGACAAATGATGTTAGAAGTTTAAAGTAATTGTCTTCCCCCAAATGAAAGGATGTACAAACATGTTAGAAAAAAAACAACAAAAAACCAACAAGACATGTTAGGGTTAGGGATTAGGGTAAACTGAAATCAAGAAGTGACTATCAGATACATAATAGATCTAAAAAGTAACCAAACGTGGCAATGTATACTTGTAGATGCGGCTCTATGACAATGTAGATGTGACAAAGTTGATAGACGTGACTCTATTTTCTAGCAGACACGACATGATGCATTAGAAGTGGTCCCATTTCACACAAATGCGATAAAAAAACCCTACACAAACATAAAAACATAGTTAGAAACCCAAAAAATTAGAAAATAGATGCGGTAAACTCATCAAACACGACTATATGCAAATGTCAAACATGGTAGGATGTATAACAAAGGTAACAAAAATAATAAATGCACTTAGAAACTTGCAAATTATCAAAAACTTATAGGAATTTGTTAGATCAGGGACATGGGTTCCACTAAGCGTGCCAATTATGTGAAGTGGAAAATGGAATTGAGATCTGTGAGATGGGGTTTCTTAACTTCTAGCCTAGAATAGTGACAACTAACACCTCTAGACTAATAAGACCTCATTAACAAGAGAACATAAAATAATGGAGAGAGCTAGAAATGCAAAGCACAAAATAAATTACTCCCCATATTGGTTGATTCACTTCCCTTGCTCTCCTCCTTATGCAATTTTTTCCCTCAGATTTGTTGTTGAAGTTGTGCAAATACCTGCAAATAGTAAGCAAGAAAGTTGGAGAAAGTTAGCTGTTAAGGCGAAAATGAAGGAGAAAGGTTGCTTTTATAGACAACCTTTCGAATGGATGGCTGAGATTAATCCTCTAGAAGGATTCCAAGATCAATGGTGGAGGATGCATGAGAGGGAAGTTACAAAATGGATGGTCAAGATTAAACTTCTAGAAAGATGCCAAGATCAATGGTCCAGAATTGATGCACCAAGAATATGCTATTCTTGGAGGAATCATGACAGACAAACATGCAAGCTATGGCATACATGTAGGCTATGACATGAAATAAATAATTTATTTTAAATAATTTATTTGAAAAAATGGAGGAAAATGGAGAAAGGGGACAAGTGGCAAATAAATAATTTATTTGGATGAAAATAAAAGATTGAGCATTTAATTATATTTATTCAATTTAATTAAATGTGAGGATGGAAATTGGAGGGGGATTAAATAATTTCAACAATTATTTAAAAAGTCAAATAATAATAATAATTATTTGACTATAGAAAAATAATTAAATAAATGATGAATTATTTAATTATAGAAGAAAGGGGGTGTAACGCCAAGAAAGTGCAGAAAGAAAAGATCAAAAGCAAGCATGCAATACAGATCTAAATGCAATCTAATGCTAAGCAACAAAGAACAAAGGAAAGTAAAAACGTAAATAAAAACTTGAACAATCTCACCAAATTTGTACGTATTTCCATGATTCATCTTGATTGCCCTTCTCCATTTTGCTATTGTAGTATAATTGCCCTCAGATTTTCAAGAGTTCGTGCAAGTATAGCCTAAGATAGTGATTTAGCAAAACATCGAAGATTCAAGATAGGTGCTCCAAAAAGTCATAGGATTTCCAGAGAGATTGGAATGATGAAGACCAGATTAATTTATATAAAATTGATTATTCGAACGACATGCCAGGATTGAAAGATCAACAGACGGTTGAGATCGACTGATTAGACATGCATTCTGATAACAGTTAGTAATGACATGAGTGATATAAATTGGAAATAGAATTAAAGATTAAATAAATGATTTAATCTTCAATTTTGGTATTCGAAAACAAAAGAATTATCTTTGCATTGACAAAGATGAAGATGGATTAAAGCAACTCTTTGTTCAAATGCACGCACAAGGTTTAATTAATTAAATAGGAATATTTAATTAATCCGCATGTACATGCAAATGAGTTAGAACTGGATGATTGAATGATTTGACGAAGAGATTACTCGAGAACACCTCTCAGACATTAAATCAAGAGTTAATTGAGCGATTTAAATAGATCTCCGAGTTGAGTAAAAGTCAATACTTAGATAACTCACACAATTATCTAAATATAGAGGAATGCGTTAAAATAGAATTCATGAATTAAATAATTCATTTAATTCAAGATTTGATATTTGAAGTATAATTAAATAAATAAGATTTATTTAATTAAGTGATGAAGGGATTTAAATGAATAATTAAATAAATAAAGAATTTATTTAATTATAGTTGAAGTATGATAAAGAGTAAATTAAATAAGAATTTATTTAATTTGACAAGAAGGATAAGGTTAATTAGTAACATAATTAAATAAAAAGCGTTTATTTAATTAATCAGATAGAATAAAGAAAGTGTGAATTAATTAAATAATTAAGATTATTTAATTAATAGAAGAAATGAAGACTATAGAGAATAATTAAATAATTGACATTATTTAATCATGAGCATGAAGAATACGAATTATGAAGAAAATTGAAGTCGCAGGCTTAGACCAGATTTCGGTGTCTACATTTGCCCCTCTTTGATACAATGTCATTTCAGCGTTGTGTCAAAGAAAATCGATAAGAAATATGTCCCAGTAATGCCCCAGTGTAAAACAGGTGAAGGTATGCCCCCTCGGGAAAATTGACAAAGCTGCGAAAAAGTTTAGAAAAATTTGGAAATGATCCCGATTAGTCCATTGGATAGTCAGAAATGTAGTGGAGTTGACGAAATTGAGTTCGGAAATGTTATTGACGGGTACGGGGAAATTGAAATTAGAAATTGACGCGGCCAGTAGAAAAAAATGCCACCAAAACCCTAGGTATCTATAGAAATTGGGGTAAAAACTAAGTCATTTTCACCCACCTAGCTTTAGAATTGAGATTTTGCTCTGCACCCACAGCGACGATGTCTCCTGTTCCGAACACCCACCATCGCGCTTACAGGATCCAGACCTTCAGGCGGCCAGCCGACGCGGACCCCCCGGTATGTACCCCGAACTTGACTTTTGAAATTTTAATTTGCTCGTATTTTTATGCATTTAATTCAAATTTTATTTATGAGTCATTTTGATAAAATGCCGCATGTGAATGCACAAACGACGCATTTGCATATGGATCAATGCATATGCAATAACACGTAGATAGTTAGCGTAGATTTTGTGCGGTTCATCGCATTTGTCATTTAGTTGAACGCATGTGTTATAGTGCAACACATATGTAATTTAGTTAGCTGCATCCGTTTATTATTCAACACATTTGAGTTTCCCTCGACGCATTCATATTTATTTCAACGCATATGCATATTTTCACCGCAATTGCATTTTATTCAACACATGTGCATTTAATTCGACGCATTTGCATTTCACTTACGCAGTTGCACATAATAATGATTTTCGCCGACGCATTTGTGATTATGCATGCATATGCATAGTAAAGTTATGCATTTGACAAATAGTGACGCATATGTTTAATTAAATGACACATTTTATTTTTATGTACCACATATGTAAAATAACGACACATGTGCAAAAGAATGATGCATTTGCAAAACAATGACGCATTTGAATATCAGTTAATTTAGTCATTTTGTACTAGGATAGATGTTTGATGCTGACATAAGGCATGTATAATGCCATTGCAGGTTGTGTTGGACAGTGTATATACGCGAGAGTCGAGACCGACGACTTTTCGATTCAGAGACAGCTTGTGGAGTGCAGAACGACGGTTTCTATGGCACCTAGGTCTACTTCATGTTACAGATATGCCCCAGATTCGGGTGAATCAGGGTTTATTGGCAACACTGTACAAGCGGTGGCACTCAGAGACATCATCCTTTCACCTGCCTACTGAAGAGGCCACAGTTATGCTAGAGGATGCGTACATGATCCTCAAACTTCCGATCAGAGGCACACGGGTGAGCTATGATACCCAAAGGGGTATTGCTGAGATGTGCCGATACTACCCACATGCAGAAGTCAGACAACTAGGGTTTGACCATTATGAGATTAGATGGCACATATTAGCGCAAAGGTATAGGCAGTTGGACTGCCTATTATGCACACTGATAGGTGGGATAGTACTTCCTGATCGTCGAGGTCATGGTTTTCCCGTGGGGTGGGGGGAGATGCTTGTAGGGATGCTAGAGAGATGTGAGGTATATGCATGGGGTCCCTGTTTGCTTGGGATGTTATATTTTCACTTACATGATATTGCCTACTAAGAGGCACAATCCATGAGTTGTGGTACCACGCTCCTGATGGTATGGGCGTGGGAACACATTGCGATCTTTCAGCCACCTGTGATAATAGATGTACCGCACGGAGCTTCTTACGCCTTCCGTTATGCGAGGGTGAACACTCAGCACCACATAGGAGACATAGGATATTTTAGGCATGCCATAGACACGATGGTGCAGTTTACATGGAGGCCATACTTGGGATGTGCAGACTGGTTCGATGAGGATGAGCACCTGCCTTTTTGCTAACAGATATAGTACTTGATTGGGTGGACAGTGTCACATGTCCACATCATAAAGCGTCACTTGCCAGATCGTGTCCTGCGGTAGTTTGGTGAGATACAGGACGTGCCGAGAGGACGGGTTGAGTTCGCGAGGTCATCGCGAGAGGTCCCTCTGTGGGGTCTAGAGATTCTAGTGGCTACAACTGAGGCATACATTGATGCACTGCAGGCAGTTCCTTGGGGGTGGAGAGATGGTCCAGCAGACCCAGGTACCACAGAGGAGTATGATCAGTGGTGGGCCATGCATAGGCCGATTCCTTTGATAGATCCATATCAGCCAACACCGGTAGAGTGGCGAGGGATAGGACCATGAGGCAGGCGTGGCAGAGGTAGAGGTTAGGGAGGTAGAGGAGGCCGGGGTGATGATGGAGATGATGGTAGAGGTGGTTGGCGAGGTGGTAGGAGAGGGAGACGTGGATGGAGGGGACGAGGGCCACCACTGTCACTGATTTGGGAGGAGAGACAGAGAGAGGAGGATGTGGCCATGCCGGATATTGGCCGAGGTGGTGAGGAGGTTCATGCAAAGATTGGCAGAGAGGAGGAGCATCCCAAAGAGGAGGCCATTCCAGATGTTCCTGCAGAGGAGGAGGTAGAGTGAGAGGAGGCAAAGATTGATGCCCTAGGTTTGCTGGGTGCCTATCAGGAGGACGATGAGGAGGATGATGATCATGAGAGAGAGATTCAAGACTGGATTTTGAAGGAGTTGGATGAGGAGGAAGATGGCGTACTGAGGGCCAGGTAGGATGACACAGGGGAAGTTGATCCTGATACCGCTACATTACGTGCTCAGGTTGCATCCTTGGAGGAGCAGATGAGAGTCCTGATGTTCGAGAGGGATGTGTATCAGATGGAGAGGGACAAAGCTATCATGGACAGAGATCAGGCCATAGCTCGGAGACAAGAGACTGAGCAGAGATTTACAGAGCTCAGAGCTTTATGTACCGAACCATCAATTGCCTTTTCCAGAGAGTTAGTCAGAGCTGGGGAGAGGGAGACTTATTACCGTGATTTATACGAGGCAAAGGTTCCTCCAAAGAGAAGGGCTCCCAACTTCTCATAGGCACGTAGCAGCAGGTCACAGACCAGGACCCACACCAGAACAGTTAGCACAGAGGGTGTGGAGCAACCACATAGAGCAAGTCCGTATGATGGGCCTCACTCAACTCATAGGTCATCGAGTTCTCGGCATCAGTCATTTGCACACTCCAGTCATGATAGCAGTGGCAGTTCAGGATAGGGATACTTCTTGATATGCATCGATACATTGTATTATGATTCTATAGCATGCGGGCTTCCATGTTTATTGAGACATTATGACATTGTGATGTGACACAGTTGAGTGATATATATATATATATATATATATATATATATATATGTGTGTGTGTGTGTGTGTGTGATTTTGGCGGCGATTCCCATGATATGCATTTCTATTTATTGATTATGTTGTCGTTTATTTATACATGTGATGTTTGTATGATATGCCTATGTGATGGATGCTCATATCTATTTGATGATGTGTTTATACAGCTAATGATATAATGTTGATTCTATGTGATGTTGATTCTATATGATATATGCAGTTTATAATTATGAGATGCAATATGATGTGATATGTACAATGCATGCTACATGTGATGCTATACAAATGTAATGTGATGCATGTATTTACATTTGTTTTGTACATGGAATGCTTATGATATGTATCGTATGATGATGAATGTCTATTATGCCATGATGTCCTAAATATGATAAATGCCTATATGTATGTATTTTTCTAACATGTATGTGTATGCAGGATGAGTTGTATTGTTGTGTGTCACAGGACTCTGTCATAATGCCAGAAAGAAGAACTGTTATTGCAGAAAGAAAGATTGAGAAATAATAAAAGAAATGAGATGGATGTTAGTATTAGCAATCTTCGATGTTTTGCTGTATCACAAAAGGTATTGCACTTTATCATCATTGGGCGGGACTAATACAAATGGAGAAAAACACCATGATATGACATAGATCAAGGTGTGCAAGGTCATCCACTTGCTAATAACAAACAATCACAGACAAGGAGTGTCGTTAATTCATACTAAGGGCACAAGTTTCCCTAGTATTTTTGTCAAGACAAACCACAGACAACAAACAAAATAAAAGATGGGTCATGAGACATCATCGCTCCTCTAAATCCTTCATGGGACATCCTTGAGGAAACTAGTAACATGACTCAAAAATCAGATTTAAAAAGATAGTTGACAGACAACAGTCAAAGAAAATAGAATTCTGATACATCGTGGCTTCTCTAAATCCTCCATGGGACATCCTTGAGAAAGCTAGTAACATTAATTCCCATCATAAAGTCAAATAAAAAGATAAGATAAATAAGCCAGAAAGTCAAAAAGCCAGTAAAATATTTTCCAAAACTTGATCTGTTTGTTTGATTTGTTTTGACTGATAGAATGATTGATTGATAAAGCCTGATTTTAGGAGATACACATACTAGATAAGACTGCGAGTCTGGTTTCGATGTTATGACTATCTGTATAAGGCATGACAAAGCCTGGTTTCAGAAAGACATGTATCGTATAAGATGTTGAGTCAGATGCCGTTGATGTGATAACCTGTGTAAGGCTATGTTTGATTGTTTGACAATGTCGATTATGCAGGAAGGACTCATGCTGTATAAGACATAGATTTCCATGGTGATAGCTATATTCAGGAGGGACCCATCCTGGATAAGATACCAGATGGTTTCTGTGATGATGTCTGTTTCCAGGAATGACACATCCTGTAGCAGACATTTTTTGATCCATTTTGATCATTTTGTTTGGAAAGTTGTTTGATTTGACTTAGAGACATTGCTGACTTGTTCACCAGATTGATGCATGACTTGATACAATGTGTTGACAATGGACTGTGTGTGATGAAAAACCCTAAAGGACTGACCTAGTGCAGCCTCGGGGGCTCATTGATTGATGGCCTTGCCTACGTTATACACGCAGAGACCTCATAGCTCGACTTGACTTTGAATGACAAGACTGACTACAAATAGAATACATGTGTGAAAGTGAATGTGATGAACCCTAATGGACTGACCTAGTGCGGCCTCGGGGGCTCATCGATTGATGGCCTTGCCCACGTTATACACGCAGAGACCTCGTAGTTCGACACGACTAATGACCTTGTCATATAGACATATGAATTGAAGCATGATTTTATACAGACAAACCTAAACAGACTTACCTAATGCCTCGGGGGAACATCGACAGATGGCCTTGCCTACGTCCAGTCACAGAGGCAATGTAGTTCGACAAACGTCAAAAATTGACAAGTGTGACTGACTTTGACTCTGTTTTTTGGAGTTTTGACATGTTTTGATTTTTTTGTCCTTTTGAAGTTTTTTGATGTTTTTGTGTTTTCTTAGGTCATTTTGTGATGTTTGTGGATTTTTCTATGCTTTTACGTCTTCAACACAGCCAATGGAAGAATCAATATGACACACATCAAGTGTTTTCCCCCAGTCGAGTATAAGACCAATTGATTATGAATAGGGTAAAATGGGGGATATGAAATGCACTCAATGTCAATCGTTCTAGGTTATGGGAAAGACTGCCACTTATTATGAATGGTATATACAAGCGATGAATACGAAAGATAAGGGATATGTATAGGGATAGGTAGTATGTACAGGGGTAAGGACTATGTACAGGGTAGTGGACTATGTACATGGATAGGTAGCATGTACAGGGATAAGGACTATGTACAGGGTAGTGGACTATGTATAGGGATAAGCGATATGTATAGGGATAGGTAGATTAGAATAATAGTAGACAAAGGAGCAGAGTCAACTACACAGGGCACCTGTTTGCCAGGTTTTCACCATGGTACCTATCCAAAGCGCCACCAAAGTGGTTTTCACTATTGGATGAATTATTTATCTTTACTATTTTCTGGATTATATAATTTTTTTTGGTGTTACCAAGACGCCTGTTTGCCAGGTTTTCACCTTGGTAATAATTTTTTGATTTTTTGATTTTTTTTTTTAAATTAAGACAAGGCTCTCTGAAGCTATGCTTAGAACTTCTTCAGATGCAGACTATTGATTGGTGAGGACAATGGTTCCCCTTCAGGAGTAGAGAGTTGGTACGCTCCTAATCCAAAAGCTTCTATAACAATATAAGGCCTTAATCAGTTTGGTTCAAACTTTCCTGGTTTGTCTCTTTCTGCTTGATTCTTTGGGTTCTCCATTAAAACCAGGTCACCAATGTCAAAGTTTCTGTTCAAGACCTTCTTGTTATAGCTACGATGAAGGTGATTTTGATATGCTTGGAGATGGTCTAGTGCCTTCTGTCTTCGTTCATCCAGGAATTCTAGCTCATGGAGTCTCGATACTTGGTACTCTTCATCATCAATGTGGCCTTTCAAGGATACCATTAGGGAAGGAATCTCGACCTCAATAGGAAGAATAGCTTTAGAACCAAATACTAGTGAATAGGGAGTGGCACCAGTGGGAGTACAGATACTTGTGCGATAAGCCCATAAGGCAGGGTTAAGTTGTAAATGCCAGTCACGACCACCATCATTGATAGTCTTCTTGAGGATTCTAATGATGGTTTTGTTAGATGCCTCTGCTTGGCCATTACCTTGTGGGTAGTATGGAGTAGAAAAGTGATGTTGAATATGAAATTCATCACATAGATGGCAGACTTCTTGATTCTTAAAGGGGTGGCCATTATCGGTAATTATGGACTAAGGTACACCGTATCGATAGATGATATAATTCAGGATAAATTTAGAAATCTGTGTGTTGGTAATGTATGTCATAGGAATGGCTTCAATCCACTTCGTAAAATACTCAGTGGCAGTGATAATGAATTTGTGTCCATTAGATGATGTGGGGTGGATCTTACCTATGAGGTCAAGTCCCCATTGGGAAAAGGGCCATGGTGATGTTATAGGATGGAGCTCCTGTGCTGGCGCATGTATCAAGTCTCCATGAACTTGTCATTGGCGACATTTTGTTACAAAGAAATATGAGTCTTTTTCCATAGTAGGCCAGTAATAACCCAGTCTCATAATCTTTTTGGCTAAGGTAGGACCGCTAGAATGGGAACCACATATACCCTCATGCACCCCACACAAGGTTGCTTGTGCTTCAGTAGAATCAAGACATCTCAATAGGGTATTATCTAAGGTGCGTCTATATAGGGTGTCTCCGACGATGGTGTATTTGGTTGAATCGCGGAGGAATGTCCTACGTTGGTTATTTGATAGGCCAGTGGGTGACTTCGACATGAAGGTAGTCATATATTTCTTTGTACCATGGGGAATTAGGACCACCAATGTCACACACCATTTAAGAATTTGGGATATTGTAGGCTGGGACCAAAAGCTGTTCTACCAAGAACTCAAACTTAGGCACGTTGTTAGGAATGTCGAGAAGTGATGCAATTGTAGCCATAACATCTGCTGCCTTGTTTAAAACACGAGGTATCTGATGAAATTCAACCTTGTCAAAGTACTCTTTAAAGCTATCAGCCATGCATTTATAGGGGGCAAGCTTCTCATCCTTAGTCTCATAATCATCATTTACCTGTCTGATTACTAGTTGAGAATCACCATATACCTATAGATGCTTAATTTTCCACTTGACTGCCATGCGTAACCCTGTCACCAGAGCTTCATACTCCGCTATGTTGTTAGTACATGGGAATGCAATCCTGAATGACTTAGGGATGGAATCACCCTATGGTGTGAGAAACAGTATACCAGCCCCTGAACCATGATTTGTATGTGAGCCATCAAAGTACAGTTTCCATGTTATGTTTGTGTCAATTGTAAATATAAAATCATAAGGAAAGTCTACAACTAATGGTTGATCTTCCTGTATTGGTGCGTCGGCTAACTGATCAGCAATGACCTATCCTTTAATAGCCTTTCTTTCTACATACTGGATATCATACTCACTATGTATCATAACCCATTTGGCCAGTCACCCTGTTAATGTTGCCTTGCTGAGAAGATATTTCAGAGGATCTATTTTAGCAATCAACATTGTTTGATGGTTTAGCATATAATGCTTTAGTTTTTGGTTAGCAAATACTACTGCAAGATAGGCACATTTAATGGTACTATAGTTGAGCTCATAACCTACCAAAGTCTGACTGATATAATAGACTGCCCTTTCATGACCTTCATCGTCATTCTGTGCAAGCAATGCTCCAAGTGATGAATGGGTTGCTGTGATATAAAGAATTAATGGTCTTCTTTCAACAAGTGGCATTAAGACTGGTGGTGTGAGTAAATATTCCTTAATCAATTGAAAAGCCTCTCTACACCTAGTTGTCCATGCAAAGGGTACCCCTTTCTTAAGTAGATGTTGAAAAGGATGTGTCTTATCTGCTAACTGCACTATAAATCTTCTGATAGATTGCAGTCTTCCTTGTAGTGTCCTTAGTTGACTGAGATTAGTGGTGGAGGCATGTCTATGATTTCTTTTACCTTAGCCGGATCCACTTCAATGTCTTGTCTGGAAATGATATAGCCTAACAACTTTCCTGACTTCACTCCAAACACACATTTCTTGGGATTGAGTCTCACTTTATACTTCTCCAACCTTTGGAATATCTTGTCTAAAACCTGTAAATGTTCTGCCCTTGTCTTGGATTTAACAATAAGGTCATTGACATAATCCTCCATAAGAGTGTGTACTAAATCATGAAAGATGGTGGTCATGGCACGTTGATAGGTTGCTCCAGCATTCTTGAGTCCAAAGGGCATAACATTCCATCAATACGTACCCCAAGGACAAGTGAAAGCTATCTTAGGTTGGTCTTCAGTTGCAATTATGATCTGGTTATATCTTGAAAACCCATCCATAAGGGACAACATCTCATATCCTGCTATCATGTCAACTATCATGTCTATGTTAGGCAAAGGGAAGTCATCCTTAGGACAAGCCTTGTTGATATCTCTAAAATCGGTGCAGATGCGGATTCCCCCTGTTGGTTTAGTGACTAGTACAAGATTGGAAATCTAATCTGCATAGTCGATTGATCTAATGAAACCAACGTCTAACAGTTTCTTGAGTTCTGCCTTGACTAGTAAAGCAATCCGTGGATGCATTTTTCTCAATTTCTGTTTCACTGGCTTGACACCTAGTTGTAAAGGAAAGTGATCTAGAACAAGTTTAGGATCCAACCCCGGCATGTTTGCATATGAATAGGCAAAATTTATCTGTCTTTGTGCAAAGGAGTTGTGGAACTCTGGCTGCTTTGCTGTTGTCAATGACGCTGCAAAATAAACCAGTCGAGGATTCTCTTTTGTGCCTATGTTGACTTCTACTGATTCTTCAACGAGCATGGGTGACTTTTCCTGTGCAATGGGGAGAATGTTCAAACCTTCATCCTTAGGTTCCTAAGAGAGGTTTTCACCTTTGGATGCATCCTTTCTTTTTACTTTTTCATTGTCTAAAGGTACATTTCAGTTTTCACCTAGAGACTCGTCCTTTTTATCTTGTTTATTCTTTTTCTCATTTTTGCGACTAGAGGGTTGAACCGATTCCCCAAAATATGCTTTGTTGTCCAAGTCAATGGTAAAACCAGCCTTGTGATCACCATTAGGTATGCCTTCTCGTAATCCCAGGAACTCAGAAATTGCTTCGTCCTTCTCAAAAATGTCTAAGACAGGTGTGTCTTGTTGGTCCCAATCAATGAGTTGGGGATAAACTAAGGGCATGTCATCGTCGGAGTTATCAAAGTTTACTGGGGTCAAGGTAAGGATTGAGTTATTCATATGGTCACAAAAGTATTGTACTAGGTCATGTTTTCTCTTAGGTTTGGATCTAGGTGGATTGATAGGTGGGCCTAATGCCAAGGTTTGACTATCTGAAACAAATGGCTCAGGTTGCCAAGAGGTAGGATCAAGTGATTCCCAATAGTAGTGTTTAAACCATTCCTCTTTTGTCATGTTCTTTGGTGGACATGAATTCAATGGATTTGGTGAGGATCTTAACATTAAGTCAAGTTCTCCAAATAACTTGTCAAGGTCCATGGAAGATGTAGAAGATAGGGAATCCCACTCATAATCGTTGGAGTCGGGGGAGTCATAGTGATATTGGTCCAATGGTTCGTGAGATGTCTTAATATCTTCTGAAGCACTCACTTCCTCAAGTAAGGGTGAGGTGGTACTAGGAACGCCAATCTGAATTGGTTGAAACCCTAGCCCCACGCCTTTTGGCCACTGAGAAACAAATATTGGTTCAATCCTCCCGTCTTGGTTTAAGCCTAAACCACTCTGTCCATCATATCCCTTCCTTTGCATGATTGTGAAACCCTTTCCATATAGATCTGTAGGAATGTGAGCAAGTGAGAGAGATTCTTCATCATCTTCCCTATACAACCAGGAAGTGACATCTTCTGTATTTACGACCTCTTTGCTTAATTCTCCCCATTTAATGAAATTTGTTGTGGGAGGAACATGTATAGTGACCATAGACTGTCCCCTATCTGATGTAGGTAAACCATATGACTTAGGAGGAATCAAATGGCTAAACACAATAAGATGTCGTCATGTAATACTCTCCACAACCCTTGTCTTGGATCTCAACCCTAGGAGTGTTAGGAATTGAGGGTGAAATAGATGTTCGAGTGAGTGTGGATGGATCCACATAGAAAGATGGATTGGATGATGAAGCCTCTTGGTTTACTGGCACTTGGCGTTGGGGGATCTCTTTTAGATTGGTACAATATTGAAATGGATCAGGATCACCATCTATAGTTATCTCTGTGCCATTGTAAGGGAATTTAAGACATTGATGATATGTGGAAGGGACCGCCTTCATGGCATGAATCCATGGTCTACCTAGCAGAAGGTTATAAGGAAGGGTGAGATCCAAGACCTGGAACTTTGTTTCCATTACTGCAGGACCAATTCTGATAGGAAGTGTTACCACCCCCTTTGATTTTTGTTCCTCATCATCATAAGCTTTAATGACAATAATTTTGGTCATGTCTACGCATGTGTCTGAGATACCGAATGCCTTAATTAGTTTTAAAGTGCACAGATTTAACCCTGCTCCTCCGTCTACCAAAACTCGTCTAACTTTGGTGTCATCAACAAGGACTTCTAGATGTAAAGGGTCATTATGGTTTGTCTTTTTAGTTGCATAGTCTTGTTCAGAAAACGTGGCATGATGATTATTGGTCAAGTAGCCCACCATTTCCTGGAAACGATTGACATCAAGGTCATTAGGGACTGTGGTGTTTTGTAAAGCCTTATCGAGAATAGATTGATGCTTAGGGGAAATACGCAACAGTTCCAAGATTGAGATTTGGGCTGGGGTCTTCCCCAACTGGTCAAGTAGGTTATATTGTAACTTGGAAGGCTGTGGTGTTTGTTGTGATGGAGGGCCTTGGATAGTGATCTTAGTACGACGAGTATTGACCGCGCACTCAGGATTTGTATTGATAGTAATGGTATTGATATTCTCATCAGCCGCGCGAAGGTGATGAATGATTTTTCCACCATTATAATCATGCTTGATACTCATATAGTTGGCTGACATATTGGTCTTAGTACTCGAACTGGGAACAGTTCCTTTTCCATGATCATGTAGTGGATCAGAAAAGACTTGATGATCAGTGTTTGATGACTTTTTTTTCTGTCCACTAGCTTCAATTATACTCCTTTCGACAAGATCCTGTATGATATTCTTCAGTTGTCGATAGTTTTCTAGGTTATGTCCCTTAGTTCTATGATAATCACAAAAGGCATTATCATCCCACCAAGCTGGTTTAAATTGTCCTGGATCGTATTGTCTTGGTTCCTACAGTTGTATAAGATTATGTTGTAACAATTGTTTGAATACAGACTCAATGGGTTCCCCTAAGGGAGTGAACTCACGTTTTTGAAATCTCCTTTGTTGTTGTGGACATTGGGTATTTTGGACCATGTTAGGAGGTTGATTGACAACATTAAGCGTGTTGGAAAAAGTATGAGGTCCTTGTAATGTGATGAGTGGTCCTGCTTGTAGCGTTTTAGCATCAACTACCCCATCATTGGTGACATTTTTGTTGCGAGACCAAAATCTGTTTCTGTCAGTGGGGGTGTTTTGCATGATCAGATTTCTATTGGATGTTGATGTCTTAAGTTCTCCTTTTTCAATGAGATCCCTTTCTATTATAACCCCTTTTTCCACTAGTTCTAAAAAGATGTACAACAATGTACCCTTAAGTTACTCCTTAGTTTTGCATGAAGGTTTTGTTGGAACATAGTAACGTTTTGTTTTTCAGGTATCTCGACAGGACACCGGCTAGCTATAGTCCTCCATCTCTGGAAGAAAGCGATGAATGTTTCACCTTCATCTTGTGTTATGTGACACAAGGTTTGCTATATTTATCTTGTGGTCTATGTTGAAAGAGAATTGCTCCACAAATTTCTCAACCAGTTCACCCCAAGATCTAATGCCAGAGTCTAGACTTGAAAACCACTCTAGTGCAATTCCTACAAGACTTCTTGGAAATAGTCTCATAAGATATGTGGGGTCATAAGCGACATCTATGCATATGGTAGAAAATTCCCTTATATGTTCTATTGGATTCCGTTTGCCATTGTACTTAGGGAGATTCGGTATGACATATCCGTGAAGGAAAGGGGTCATATACAATGATCTATCAAAGGGAAATGGGCATATGTCCTTTGTTGAAAAGGATTTCTTAGTTGACATCGACATGTTATCCATTTGCGTTTGTAGTGCCTGCATTTGTGTTTGTAAGACGTCAACTTGGGTCAAGGATGTGTTAGGGGGATTATGCGGATCCGTGTATGTATTCTGAAATCCAAAGTCTCGTGATGGGTTTGGATTTAGAATGTTTGTAAATGTGTTCTGGGTCAGAATCTGCATCAAATGGTTTTGACTCGGGATCTGTGTGAACGAATTCTGACTACCAATCTAGGAGAAAGGATTCTGATTCAGAATCTGTGTAAATGGATTCTGATTGCTAGTCTGGGAGAATGGATTATGATTGCCATATTGGAATGAGGGAATGCCTCTTGTTTGTGTAATCCGTGGTATAGTACTAGTGACTTGAGCACTAGGTATGACCATTGATTGTGGTATGGTGCTCGTGACACTGGCATTAGGTATGGCTGTTGACTGGGATGTTGTGCTTGTGACACCGACATATGGTGTAGAGGCTGACGTTTTAGGTCTTTTACTCCCAACAAGAGGACTAGAGGGAGTGGATGATGATCCTCCTACAGTGAAATTAAATCCTGATGTCATGTCGGATGTACCAAATGGAGATGTATGGACTGTCGTACTCTGTGTAGGTGTGCCAGATGGCATAGTTGTGCTAACCTGAGGTATAGTAGTACTAGCAGTCGTTGTATTTTTCCCTTGTGTAGGTTGAGTTTGTAAGGTGCTGATATCAAATCCTATAGGTAAGGTAGCGCCTTCAGCTAGCAATTTGGCTAAGTATCATTGACGATCGTTTGCTAGGTACTCATCTACGAAAGAGGTAAACTCAAGGTCCTGTGCGATAGCCTCTATGTCTTCTATTGTAATGTGACCTTGAGTGTTTCTAGTGGTGAATTTGTCTAATAGAGTCTTGTGAGGTCTTGAGGAAAATGGATTGATGAATTCGTTTGGGTTCAACATCTTTTCCCTCTCTCTTCTCTTAGACCTAGTCTCAACCATGTAAGATTAGCTCAATATGCAAGGAATGCAAAACTACGTCTATGGAGAGTATGACCTTAGTCTAGGGATTTTCTATGCAAATGATGATGCTAGTCTAAAATCTAAAGATGCAAAGTCTAAGTAAGGCTCTAAAATAATCAATTCTATAAACCCAAGATGGAGGGACCAACTACCTAAAGTCTGGCCAAGGCGTCAATTTAGTTAAGTCAAGGAACCAATGTAGGATGAGGATCAAAGACAAGTTGAGTTTCCTAACTAGACTGATGAGCTAGGAGGACTCTCTGTAGGACAAAGGATAAAATGATAAGACTAGGTTCAATGATAGATTCCGTTAACACTATGATTTTTCTAGAGTGTAGATAGTGGACCTATCCTAAAGTTTGTAAAAATGACCTTCCTAGAAGTTTACTCTAAAGGAAAAATGTATTCTAAGATGAGACCAAACTCTGAATTAGGACAACTATGGTAATGACTATATGAACCTAAAGGATGCAAAATTGACCAAAATCGTTTCCTATTTCCGTTCAAAGTCTGCTTGTGGGGAGCCAACTGAAAGACTGGTATAATCGTGTTGACTAGACAATGATCGTGAATTTTGGTTTTCTAATCAGGCAAATGATTTGCAGGATTTCACATATGCGGTTAAGTTTACCAGTTGCGGTTAAGTTTCACAGTTGCGGTTTTGTAATGATCAATTACGTGTCCCTGATAAAGTTTAATGTCTGACTCTGGCAGATGCGGTTAACCTTCTAATAGATGTGACTCGTAATGACAATTGCAACTCAAAATATAACATATGCGGTCTTTCTTAAAGCAATTGCGAGCTAATCTAGTAGATACGACTCTACGCTAAACATATGCGACTAAAAATGAAAAATGCGACTCTAAAAATCAATTGCGACCTTCTGGTGAATAATTATGACTCTCTGTGTATTTTCAGGGATTTGAGATTTAAAACTGACTTTGTTTTCTGTGATCAAATTCTGGAAAACAAGGACAATCATAAGACAAAGTGTTTTCAGTTTCATTTTGGACTCAAAGAACGTTTAATTTGACAACAGAAAAACACATCCTAATAGGCCAAATGGCCTAGGGTTTGTATGCTTGGTAGAGCCCACCTAAATACCCTAGATTGGTGATAAACACCTTTCCTTCTTGAGAGCGGATAGCTTAGAAATTTGGTGGCATTGGCTCCCCTCCACGCCTCATTAATGTCTTTTGAGCACACCAATTTTGAATTCTGTGGGAAATGACCTCCCAAGAACCGCTATCTCTACTCAAGGGGATCAGTAGTGAGTGTCTTCGGGCATGATACTGTACCCTGCACTATACCAAACAACGACCAAAAATGGTTGGTCTGTAATACAAAAGGTGTTTAATACAGGCATTCCGTTCATAGGGCATGATCCATGCGGCAAGAGTCCCCTTTCGGATCCATCTCATTGGAACCATACGCGTGATTCTTGGGCTTTCCCCAAGAATCCACTTTTATATACCAGCTGGAAGTCCCTCGGGTTCAGGGTGCTACCGGTCTGAGTCGTCCTGGGGTGAGTACTTTTTCCCACCAGAACAAGCCCAAGTTCTATAGTTGGTAACCATTTCTCTTACACCCAGGATCGCATGGATGCGCAAGGGGAGAGGATACTTCGATGTACCAAATCGTGAGGGTAATACACAATTGTGCTTTCGCACCAAACACAGTAAGCACTTGTTAATTTTAAACCAAATGAAAGATTTGCTACACTACCAAACGATCTGTTTCAAAAATTGAACTAAGGTCTTTGACATGCGTTCTACAGAAAGATTCATTAGTAGTTTTTAGTATTGTCTTCATCAATCGTCCTGCAAAAACCCGTTAAATCCAAAAACAAAAATCCCACACACTGAAATTTTGATATTAGTAACACACAAATCAATTGAAAATTTCATATTTCTGAAAAAAAAAACAAAAGGACCATACCAGTCAATGGCGTCGTTGTTTTACTAGTCAGATGCATCGATGTTATCTACAATTGCGTTCTCGGTATTTTACCAGTCAGTTGCGGTTAAGGAATTTGCAGATGCATCATAATTTTTTAGATGTGTCGTTTCTGGTGTCAGATGCGGTTTAGAAAGTCAATTGCGTCGCTTCGTCACACTGATGCGTCTCAGAATGTCAATTGCAGTGTTTTGTCAAGCCAATGTGTCGTTCCGTACAAAACCAACGAAATTAAAATATGAATTGCATCATTTTGTTATGCAAATGCGTCACTTTAAGTCAAATGCGTCATTCTGGCTCAAATGCGTCACAAAAAGTCAAATGCGTTATTCTGTCTTGCAAATGCGTCACTTTAAGTCAAATGCATCACTTTAAGTCACAAATGTGTCATTTTCGCTTGCAAATGCGTTGCTTTAAGTCAAATGTGTCATTTTAAGTCACAAATGCATCATCCTGGCTTGCAAATGCGTCACTTTAGCTTGTAGCCGCAAAAAAATCATGTTTTTCTTGTAAAAAATGCTTCTGTTAATGAAAATATGCAGTATAATATATGAATCTTCATCTCTCAACCCTTTCAGACGCAACCATGCTATGTATTTGACTTCAAAAGACTGCCAAAAGTGTTATTTTCAAGATTCTTCAAAATTATCTACACCCTTCAAGACAAAAAACACCAAAAACTTCCAAACAAAGAATGCCAATCAAGAGGGTTAGTAGTTCACGTCAGGTTCACCAAATGTAAAACCAAGAAAGTGCAGAAAGAAAAGATCAAAAGCAAGCAATGCAAATCTAAATGCAATCTAATGCTAAGCAACAAAGAACAAAGGAAAGTAAAAACGTAAATAAAACTTGAACAATCTCACCAAATTTGTACGTATTTCCATGATTCATCTCGATTGCCCTTCTCCATTTTGCTATTGTAGTATAATTGCCCTCAGATTTTCAAAGGTTCGTGCAAATATAGCCTATGATAATGATTTAGCAAAACATCAAAGATTCAAGATAGGTGCTCCAAAAATTCATAAGATTTTAAGAGAGATTGGAATGATGAAGACCAGATCAATTTATAGAAAATTGATTATTCGAACGACAGGCCAAGATTGAAAGATCAACAGACGGTTGAGATTGACTGATTAGACATGCATTCTGATAACAGTTAGTAATGACATGAGTGATATAAATTAGAAATAGAATTAAAGATTAAATAAATGATTTAATCTTCAATTTTGGTATTCGAAAACAAAAGAATTATCTTTGCATGACAAAGATGAAGATGGATTAAAGCAACTCTCTGTTCAAATGCACGCACAAGGTTTAATTAATTAAATATGAATATTTAATTAATCCGCAAGTACATGCAAATGAGTTAGAACTGGATGATTGAATGATTTGACGAAGAGATTACTCAAGAACGCCACTCAGACATTAAATCAAGAGTTAACTGAGCAATTTAAATAGATCTTTGAGTCGAGTAAAAGTGAATATTTAGATAACTCACACAATTATCTAAATATAGAGGAATGTGTTAAAATAGAATTCATGAATTAAATAATTCATTTAATTCAAGATTTGATATTTGAAGAATAATTAAATAAATAATATTTATTTAATTAAGTGATGAAGGGATTTAAATGAATAATTAAATAAATAAAGAATTTATTTAATTATAGTTGAAGTATGATAAAGAGTAAATTAAATAAGAATTTATTTAATTTGACAAGAAGGATAAGGTTAATTAGTAACATAATTAAATAAAAAGCGTTTATTTAATTAATCAGATAGAATAAAGAAAAGTGTGAATTAATTAAATAATTAAAATTATTTAATTAATAGAAGAAATGAAGACTATAGAGAATAATTAAATAATTGACATTATTTAATCATGACCATGAAGAATACAAATTATGAAGAAAATTGAAGTCGCAGGCTTAGACCATATTTCGGTGTCTACAGGGGGTACATTAGCTATGCAATTAAATTATTTAATCAACTAGAATAGAATAAAGATTAGAAAGTGAATTAATTAAATAATTAAAAAATATCTAATTAATAGAGCAATAAGAACATAATTGAATAATTAAAATTATTCAATTATCGAATGACGAAGACCAAGAAAAATGACGCTCGCAGGCTTAGGAAAATTTTCAGTGTCTACATTTTGCCCCTCTTTGACATAATGCAGTTTATCGCGTTGTGTCAAAGAAACTCAATCAAAAGATATTCTATGATGCCCCAGTGATATCAGGGTACCAGTATGCCCCCTCGAGCAGACATGTGGGTTTAAAGAACACGAATGTGCTCTCAAAATTGATGATAAGACTAGAGGATGAAGGATGGAAAAAATGTTAGCATACAGAAGATGGATGTTAGCGCAGAAAAGGAAAGGAAGATGGAGATGAAAGATTATCAAGGAAATGATAAGGGAACCAACTTTTATGCTTACAGTTTTATATTTATCATCATTGGGTGTTAAAGATGTCACAAATGGACCACAAACACCATGGTATGACATAGACCAAGGTGTGCAAGGTGACCATTTGGGAGAGACAAGCAGTCAAAAAGAAAAGGAATGCCCCAGCTCATACTAAGGTCCCAATTGTCCCAGTCTTTTTGCCAAGAAAAACCACAAACAAAAAATAAAGAAAAGAGGCCATGATCCATCATCATCCCTCTAAATCCATTGATAGGACATCCTTGAGGAGACTAATAATATGACCCAAAATCAATCAAAAAGATAAGACAATTCCAAACCAATAAAGTGTTTTCCAGTGATGATGAGATTGTTTGATTGATTGACTAGGTTGACCAAGATGATCAAGTCTGATTGAAATGTTGACAAGGATTGATTGATAAGTTGACAAGGATTTATTGACAAATTGACAATAGTTGGAAAATTGATTTGATTGATTATACCTAGTTTCAGGAAGGACATATCCTAATGAAGGGAAGATTGATTTACCATGTTGACAAGATTGATTGATTTGATCAAGATTGATCAATAAAGTTGACAAAGTTTGAATTATAATGATAGTGATTGACCTCAGGAAGGACATATCCTGACTAAGACAAGATTGATTGACAAAATGGTTTGATTGTTTGACAAATATTGATGAACATGACCAAGTGATGTGACGATACCCAGCTGTAGGATGGACACATCCTGTTTTCGGGCAAGGGACACATCTAATAAGGTTGATCAAGTGATAAGTGTTGACAAGGCACCTAACTGCAGGAAAGACATATCCTGCTTAAGGTGAATGACCAAATTGACAAAGTCTAACCTCAGGAAGGAAACATCCTAATAAAAGACAAGAGATAAGACCGAATGAGACAAATGAAATAATGCCCCATTCCGATTGAATGACTAGTTTGATTGATTGATGAAAGATTTTATTGGTTATGTTTGTTTGCTGATTGGGAAAGAATATCCCGTTGATGATAATGTGACTAAATGATCAAGGTTTGCAGCAAGGCTAGGAACAAAGCCAAGGAATGTTTTGGATGATGCACTAGATTGCATAACGAGATTGTATGGATTAGGCTTGTTGCATTTGAAATGACTAACCTTAGGACTAGATGGGATTATGGAGGGAACTTGGATAAGCATATTAGAATCCTTAAACCAATGACAAGGGAAACCAAGTCCAACAATAGGTATGGAAAGATAATGAATTGATTTTGGAAAATGATAGGAGACAATGATTATTTGTTGAAAGAATTAGCATATGATCTCCAAGGACTATGTCACATAGGAATAATTTGTTTTCTTTGAGATATGGGTTTGGATAAATTCTATGAAGGTAACGACATGATATTTCATGGATAGTGTATGACCAAAGTATAGACATGTCAAATTTTTTCCCAAAACATGATTTATGTTTGTGCCCCATTTCTTATCAAGATCAAGGTAGGTGGGAGAATGGATGGAAACAATATGGATTGGATGGATATATGGATATGTCATGAGAAATGCATGGGAGATGAGACAACTTGCCCCCAAGTGTAATGGTCCACATAGATAATTGCTCTTAGACATGATGCATGTTTGCCAGGTTTTCATTATGGTACTTATCCAAAGTGCCATAAAAATGGTTTTCACTATTGGATGAAATTTTTCTCTTTACTTTTTTTTTTTGATGTCACACAAGATGCCTGTTTTCTAGGTTTTCATCAGGGTGACAATTTTTTGATTTTTTATATCGACTTGATGTTTTGGATGATCACTGATTGTTTTGAATCCTTTGATGGTGTTGATGTAGATATTGGTGTCATGATATGCCAATAGTGACCTTTATGGAGTAGTTGTCTTGTCGGGATCATAACACTTGCATACAACTGATCGATGTCATTGCGATCCTTTCTGATACTAGAGTTGGCTTGATTAGAATATGCACATCGTGATAGAGTACCATGGGTGTCCTTATGATACAGAGTTGCTGCTAGGATGCGATGAATTTTTGATGTGAGATTTTTAGACTTTAGGCAAGATGTAGGATTATGATGGATGATGGTAGGTGTGGATGGACTATTTGGTGTTTTGGATGTAGCAATTTTTATTTTCCAAACTTGGGATGGTGGATGATGAAGTTTGGAATTTTGATTAGGGTAGTGTTTGGAACCAACACTTTTATATGGCTTGCATGATGACCATTTTGAAGGAGGTGGACATTTTTTATATGTGGGAGACTTCTTTTTTTGTGGCTCCACATTTTGACCAACGTTTGGACTTGGAATATTTTCTTTGCTTTATCCATTATTCTTTGTGATCTATTTTAACTTCATTTGTCCACTTGTATTTTTTTTTGATTCAATGGCCTTTGACATTTGATAATTTTGAACTTTTGATTTTTAATAATTTTCTTTTTGTTGGTTCCAAATAGAAGGTTTATTCATGTTGGAATGACAGTTTATGGTGTGGATGGAAGGAGTGTTGGAAACAAACTTATGACAAGGACTACTCATGACCGCCATTTTGATGTTTTTATTTGATAAAGTTGCCCCCAATATCGAGGAGGTACCACTAACATCATTAGATTTGTTGATTGAGGAATAGCCAAGACCTTAATGTCTAGGATTTGCATGAAACTATACTGGTTCTAGAATTCTTTGCTCATGTAGGTCTAGTCCTTTTCCTTGATACTGCATGCTCTGAAATATTCTATTTGTGATGGGATATTTGTTGTTTTGAAAGAAATATGGGAACCCATCATTGTGTATGTGGAAATTTCTGCTTGGAATCTCCTCATGTGTAAGAAAGCCTACTTTGACAAAGGTGGATGCTCCTAGTTGGTAGTATGTTTTGGAATTATCATTCATCATGCTTGTTTCTTTTTGATCATTTGGAATGTCGATTTGATCCATGGTAGATTTTTATCTCTTCTTCTTTGACCTGATCCATAGTAGCTTGTTTATGTTCTTGATCTATAGTAGCCTTTTTGTGTTCTTTGAATTGATCAATAATAGCTCCTTTATGTTCTTATTTGATGTTATTTGTATTTTTTTGATTGTCTATATGTCTAAAGGAGGCAAGTGTCTCATCTTGGGAAATGGATGTGCTTGGTACTTGGATAGGATCTACTTAAAATGTTTGATTATGAATGGCATAAAGGTCGATGAGTGGATCATTTTGGACTTCATGTTCAAGGGTAGTATCTTGGTCAAAAATAGGTTTATCTTGGATGACATGATTGTGAATGGGATCTTGATCAAAGATATGTGCATTTTGGATACCATGATTATCTAGAAGGACTTCTTGGATGGACTTAGCGATGGGGTCATGGGATGAACTACTTCAATCTTGACATGAAGGTGAAGCTATGATGTCATGCTTTGGGCTTTTCTTTTGACATGTATCCCAAGGTGTAGGCAATGTGATGTTATTTTGGAGACAATGACGAAATGTGTTTTCATGAATAAATGTAGCTTGGGATGGAGTGAATATGAATGGATTAGTGAATGATGGACTAGGATAGGATGTGGAGACTTGGAATGTAGAAGTGAATGATGGACTAGAGTAGGATGTGGAGGCTTGGAATGGACTAGTGGA
Source organism: Sequoia sempervirens (assembly GCA_007258455.2). Lineage (NCBI taxonomy): Eukaryota > Viridiplantae > Streptophyta > Pinopsida > Cupressales > Cupressaceae > Sequoia > Sequoia sempervirens. Next base: position 69,172,365 of record VDFB02047230.1, on the reverse strand, counting down.
AGGTTGGTTTCCCTTGTCAAGGTTAGGATAAGGGTGAATAATGGATGTTTGTTGTGGATTGATTTCATGGATTATTCTAAGGGACTCTTGATAGTGAGGGTAGATGGATGGAGGAATAGAGTTTATGGGTGTTTGGTAAGAGGGATAGATGGATAGTTGACTATGGGTTATGGGTTTCTGGTATTTGGATTCAAGGTAGTGTCTTTTTAAGTCTATGGCTTGTTGGGATTGACCAATGCGAAGTAATTGGTATTCAACTGGACTAGAAAGCATATCAAGGTGAATGGAAGACATGGTTGTGGATGGTATGAAGCCTAAGAGATTCCAATGCAATGGAAGGTATGCACCTATGCTATGTTTTTTTTTTTTGGAATTTTTTTAGATATAAGGATGTACCTAAGACCAAGATTGAGGAATGGTAGAATGATAATGACCCTATGACCAAACGATATGATATGCATGGATGATGATGACCAAAGGATATGAGACTAAGCTATGTTTTTGGGTTTTTTTTGGATATAAGGGTGCAAGATGATCATGCAAGGATGATAATGACTAAAGGATGAGACAAAATGAGACTAATGGATGCAAATGATACCAAGGGTAGACCAATTGATGATAATGATAAGGAGACTAAATGATTCCAAGTTAATGATCAAAGGTAGTGATACAACTAAGGCTAAGATGGAATTAAGATATTTTTTTGTATTTTTGGGATATAAAGATGCAAAATGAAAGTGCAATGTGAATCCAAGACTAAGGATTGATTAGATGATAATGAAGCTATGGTTAAGGGGGGTATGATATGAATGATAATACTAAGGATATTAATTCTAAAATTTGAGACAAAGGATGGAAACCAAGCTAATGTAGGTCCAAGATAACAAACCCAAATGTCATTGAGCTTTGTGATGAACAAGATGATAGATTTAACAAGGTGAGTCTAAACGAGGACACAAGTTTGAGACCCAAATTTTTGATGAAGATGATAAAGACAAAGGTTAATAAAATGAAGAATTGAGGTCAATGAAAAAATGGATAAGCAACCAAGGACTGTCCAAAAGCTTAATGGTCTTCCTAAGTCTTAAATTCGAAAGGTATATGCAACCTAAAGGTCTAAGATTGATTATGCAAGGGAAGGATGCAACCTAAAATGTGAGGTATGACAATGCTAGAGTGGACTGGGAAAGCTCTACAAGTCTTTGGTTTGGAGGTCAAGATCACTGTTATGATGAATTGGTTCAATTTTGGACAATTATTTTTAAAATTTTGGTAATTAGACAGTTGTGGCTTTGTTTCAAGTGGTTTTGGTTCACAAAATGAGTTTGCAATTTTGATATTTTGACCTGGTTTTTAAGTGGATTTTGACTATTTTTGATGAATTTTGATTGGAAAACACAAAATACAATCACAAGCACTTGTTTTGGTTTGGTTTGATGTTTGAAAATGTTTTAAAAGACAAGCACAATCCTAATGTTGGAAAGGACTATATTCATTGGATTCCCACTTGGATTTCTCCAACCGCACTTATTCTTAGCAGGTGACTTAGAAGCTTGGCCACACTGACTCCCCTGCATGACACTCACTTCTTGGGTCAACCAAGCTTCGAGTTCTCATGAATCTTCCATGACAAACTCTTCACCTCTACTAAGAATTGTGAGAATGTGGGATGGCTTGGCAACAACCATTGTTGCACCAACGAATAGAAGGGATTTTGGCTTCTAAAACAAGAGGGTTCTAGTGAATAATTAGGGACATGGCACCTTGCGAGCGTACAACAAGCCACTTAAGGCTTTAACCACTCTACTATGGGCTCTTATACCTTTAAAAGAAAGGGTAGGTACCTTGTTTCAAATGAAATTGCATGGCTAAGGCCTACATACCATGAGGACTTGACAATTTAGTCTCATCCTTTTATATACCGGCTTGAGTGAAAAACCGGTTGGAGTCGTTCCCTCTTGCGAGGCAGACCCCTCTAAGGTATAAACACAAAAATAGATGGGTCTGGCTTTCAAATCACCGAGTTTGCATAAGGTGAGAGCATAATACCTACCATCCTTCAAACACTAAGACATGGTGTTCTTTACCCTCTAATTAAAGCTATGCGAAAAAGACAATAATTCATTTTAAGCACTGAAATGAAATGTTTTCTAATATAAAACAAGCAAAGTGGTTTCAAAATATAATTCTTGGACATTCGAACTTGCAAAACCACTTGTTAGTAGTATCAAAAGAAAAGCCTTGGACCAATGAAAAAGCTGCACAAACTCCAAGTTAGCACCAAAAGAAGGTCAACACCAAACCAAAACAAGAATCTAATAACTTAAGCTAAAAATGAAAGTAAAGAGATTAGCTAAACTAAAACTCAAACAAAACTAAACACTAAAGGAATCAATTTTTTTTGTTGCTCCAAGAAGCAATTTTGGGAGTCCCAACCTAAAGCCACACACTGCAGACAAAATATCAGTAAACCAAAAAAAAACTTGAATGAAAATAACAAACTAAAATAGTGATAACTTTTACAAAACTAAACAAAATTCAACCTCGTAAAAATCCATGGAAAGATAAGACATAGACCTTCAAAACCCAGAAAACATTTTGCAAAATCCTACAAGACAAAAGTGTTATAAACAAAAGAAAATTTGGGTCTTAACAACTAAATCTTAAAAAGCTGAGAGCACTAAAATGGCCATAACTTTCTCAAAACGTATCAAAATTTTAAACCGTTTGAAGTTTCAGAAAGCTAAAAGCAAGGCCTAAAAAACCCAAATAATCATTTTTTAAGATGTTATGTGCCCATTTTTCTGTGCTCAAAATAAGATGACGAGATTTTTTACGAATTCTTGGCTGTAACCTACAAAACAACAAAATCAAATGGATTTCTCTACAAAATTGTAAGATTCGTGTCGAGTTCACCAATGTGAGATGGGGTTTCTTAACTTCTAGCCTAGAATAGTGATAACTAACACCTCTAGACTAATAAGACCTCATCAACAAGAGAATACACAATAATGGAGAGAGCTAGAAATGCAAAGCATAAAATAAATTACTCCCCATATTGGTTGATTCACTTCCCTTGTTCTCCTTCTTATGCAAATTTTTCCCTCAGATTTTTTTTTGAAGCTGTGTAAATACTTGCAAATAGTAAGCAAGAAAGTTGGAGAAAGTTAACTGTTAAGGGGAAAATGAAGGAGGAAGGTTGCTTTTATAGACAACCTTTCAAATGGATGGTTGAGATTAATTCTCTAGAAGGATTCCAAGATAAATGGTGGAGGATGCATGAGAGGGAGGTTACAAAATGGATGGTCAAGATAAAGCTTCTAGAAAGATGCCAAGATTAATGGTCCAAAATTGATGCACCAAGAATATGCTATTCTTGGAGGAATCATGACAGACAAACATGGAAGCTATGACAAACATGCAGACTATGACAGACATGCAGGCTATGATATGAAATAAATAATTTATTTGAAAATGGAGGAAAATGAAGAAAGGGGAGAAGTGGCAAATAATTAATTTATTCAAGTTATTTATTTGGAGGAAAATAAAAGATGAAGAATTTAATTAAATTTATTCAATTTAATTAAATGTGAGGATGAAAATTGGAGGGGGATTAAATAATTTCAACAATTATTTAAATGGTCAAATAATAATAATCATTATTTGACTATAGAGAAATAATTAAATAAATGATGATTTATTTAATTATAGAAGAAAGGGGGTACATTAGCGATGCAATTAAATTATTTAATTGATCAAGATAGAATAAAAATTAGAAAGTAAATTAATTAAATAATTAAAAATTATCTAATTAATAGAGGAATAAGAACATAATTGAATAATTAAAATTATTCAATTATCGAATGATGAAGACTAAGAAAAATGACGCTTGCGACACTTTATTAAGCACTATGTCATCTCATTGGTTGAGATAATCTTGCACCTTTAGTATCAAGCTTGAGGAATCTTACATTTATATCCATGCTTATGGTTTTCTTTGGGAAAATATTATCTTTTTGACAAGGAACAAAATTCTAAAATTTCTCTATGTTGCATACCTATACATTAAATAACAACAAACTCCACAATGAAATAACTTGTTTGATTACCACTTGATTCATTTAAACTAGGATAGTTATTCCATACACTAGTAGCAAATAAATGGATTAACTTAGAGAACACAATTAGCTAACTTTAATCAAAATTTCTTGGAATTATACAAGTAACAAATGGAACAATCAAGAACACCTATTTCAATAGTAAAGCCTTAGTATCTAAGTGAATCCAACACTTATAATTTAAAGAAACATCACATAGTTCCATTGCATTGATTTTTAGGGCTCATAAATATAATCCTTTTTGGATAGGATCCCTTGAATATTGGCCACCTCCTAGACTATTGCATTTAGTCACTCCACCTCTTCAATAGTTTCCAAAGATTTAAAACATTAAAATTCAAACCTATAATGGGAAAAAAAGCATCTACAAACATGGGAACGGATTATTAAAATTAATCTTTAATCCTCCTTATGTTTCTCTCAAATGTAATTCTTCTTCAATGCCTTTGTCAATTTCTTGTCTTAAATAATTTTATAAATGTTCAAGAGACAAACATTAACATGGAAATGCTCTACAACCTCAAAAAAATCCCATCCTAGAACCTCTTTAATGTCATTGGTAATATCTCCACCTTATAAGAATAAGACCATGTTATCCTAGTAATCTATTATTTCTCCCAATAAATCCATTTAGAAAATCTCTCCAACCAATCAAATGTGGAGTTCAATTTTTATCTAAATAAAAAAGGTATAGTGGGTAGATGGAAAATAACGAGTGTAGGAAAAGAAGCTAGATATTTTGGCATGAATAAATCCTAGGAATCCAATTATATAACCTTTAATTATCATCCCATCATTTGCGATTCATTCATCCCACTTTAGGTTATTAATGGAATGAAGGGGAAAAAATCATTTAAGGAGTTACATGCCACATGATTGTATGATCTAGACAAATTTTCATATAATTTCCAATTATTGAATCATTCATGCTATAAATCCCTTGATTTGAAAAGAAACATGTTGTCTTGTTTCCTTCATGGTAGCAACATAGTTAGAGAATAATTTTGGTGAATCAAGGATTTTCCATGCCTCATATACTATGATGTTTTTCTTCTAATTGATCAATTATATTTTCATGATGATAAATATAGTTTCCATTGAATATCCTTCAATAATAACTATATTGATTTTACATGACCACCAATGTTAAGTAATGATGCTTTCCCTTTATTACTAGTTCTAGGAAATAAATCTTAGATGCAACCTTTATAAAGATTTTTTAAGTCTTTAATGGCACATTTTGTACTAGAGTGCCCTAGGTTTCCCCTCAAAAAACCATCAAAATTAAACTTTCACTTGGTTTCTTATGGAGGAATCCATTTAATATGATCTCTAGAAGGGTGATATTTGAACCTAAGAATTATAAATTGATAAATATATTAAATTAAATAAATAAAATGTTTAGAAAATTAACTAAAATAGTGAAAATGTTTTGATTATGAAAAACTATGATAGATGTTGAATGCTTTTTTGTTAATGGTATGAAAATGTTATTGATGATTAGATTAATTATTTGAACTACTGAATGCTCTATTTGTCATCCCAAGTAGCATTCAAATTACTAGTGATATTGTCTTGCATATACAAATCTAATCTAAGATCCATATTTTATATGTGTGCAACCTATAGGTTCAATATATATGTATCATGTGCACACTTGTAAATTTATTTAGAACTATTTTAGATTATGTTTTGTGTGCAATCTAGTGATGAATGTTTTGATTATGAAAAACTATGATAGATGTTGAATGTTTTTTTGTTAATGGTATGAAAATATTATTGATGATTAGATGAATTATTTGAACTAGTGAATGCTCTATTTGTCATCCCAAGTAGCATTCATTACTAGTGATATTATCTTGCATATACAAATCTAATCTAAGATGCATATTTTATATATGTGTGCAACCTATAGGTTCAATATATATATATATCATGTGCACACTTGTAAATTTATTTAGAACTATTTTAGATTTCTATTCCCTAGATCTAGATATATTATTTACCAAGGTCTCGTTACTCCTTTAGGTGTACATACATTTAACATGGAAAATGCATCTGTTCCACCTCCAGAAACTCTGTTTGCAAATACTACTAGTGATATTAGGAGATTGAGAGACTCATTAACATATGGTACAAACACAGGTATATATTCAGAAGTTTGCATGTCCATATTACAAAGCCTAGAAAAACTAAGTGATGAACTTGGGCATACTAGTGCATATTCCCCTAATAGAGTAGCTGCTATTCTTTCCCACATGCGGGAAGAAGTACATGGTGAGGTTCCCTATAGACAAATACATGATGTTGTGACCAAAGAAATGATTAAAAACACTTGTTTTCCATTCTATAAAAATCAACGTAAGGTGAGGGGATACCAGGTCACCAAATGTGTGGATCGTGTTATGGCCCCATTGATCTACCCGCAATTTCTTGCAACACATGGTCAATATCCAAACAATGACCAGATTCCATTATATTTTGTTCAGCAGTTGTATGTTGAGGTCCATTTGGGCCTCAAAGTCAACTACCTGGGCATTCCACCATATGCTGGTCAGGGGCATGGCAGGATTACCGATAGGCCCACCTATCATCGAGCAGATAGGCCAGCCCCAGTGTCTAGGGAATTGGTTGGTGGTAGGTCTCTTGCTCTCACCCCAGCTTTGGCCCCCTTAGCAGATCAGGTTGTTGTTGTTTCCCAAAAGGAAGCAATTGATAGTGTAGGTGACATTATAGCTGCCACCACTAGGATATCTACTGATTGTGTGGGTCAATATTTGATGTCTAGATGTTCAAGATCCACACCATTTGCAGTATAGCACAGCATCACAAATCCTTTTATAGCGGCAGGCATCCCTACAGCCACACTGCTCGATAGACTTACAGGAGCTATGGCACACAAGACTATGCATTATTTGGCTGAGGACCTCTTGGAGGAATATGCCTTCATTGCATCAAACTATGGGATCACTACAGAGTAGGTCAAAGATCATTTGGATTTAGGAGTTCATTCACATCCAAGATCCCATCACTCTCATCCCAACACTAGTGCACATCAAGATCCACCTACAGATCATTCAGCTGCTACACAGACTATGGGTTTTATGGAGATGTTGACCTATCTCAGTTTTTCATCATCAATGCCATCTCAGCTACATAGTCCCCTTCACTCATCATTTATAGCACAACATGCGATGAATCAGATGGATGTAGATGTTGACTCGTCGCTTGAGCGTTTGGTTGATTTGGTGGAGATGGCTGTTGTAGAGGACTTAGATCGTCTGATATCAGATGATGTGCATGTATGTGTGCATGTGTATGTTTCAATTCTTTTATTAATTATTTTTAAATTTTAGTTTTAACTAGATATTCATGTACTAATATATATGTATATATATTGTAGGTGGACAAACCTAATGTTACTCCTAGCCTTGGTTCAGATCGTGTATGCCATCATGACTCTGTGAATGATTTTGTTGCCAATGGACATGTGACTTTTAAATTTTTATATATACATGTGTATATGTACATGCATATGTATGCATAAATCTAGATAGACATTTAAAAATACATGTACATTCTTAAATAACTTTCATAAAATTTATAATATATTATATGTATTTAACACATTGTGTACACAATTTTATCTGCAGGGCTCGACACATCCATCAGAGCAGGGTTCTCATTTAGATGATCGTTCGACTAGGAGTCGACATTCATATTAGGCCCTACACTAGATTTATGATCTCTACTACATTTGCTTATATGATGATCTCTAGTAGTCGACATTTGATGATCTCTAACTTAAATTTGCTTATATGATATACATACACATTTTCTTATGTTTATATGTTTATTTTCATTCAATCTATATGTGCATGTACCTATATTTGCTTATATGATATACATTCACATTTTATTATGTTTATATGTTTATTTTCATTCAATATGTGTGCATGTACCTCTTTGCTTATAACATGTTTATGTTTATACATTGAATCTATCTACATGTATATGTGTTTGCTTATGTTTAAATGTTTATACATTAATAGATACATGTGTATGTATGTACATTTTTACACTCAATAACGTGTTTATGCAAATTTTAAATATATATTTAGAGAACTCATGCTCATGTATTTATGATTTATATATGCTAAACACATATTAAATATGCATTAAATAAGAGTAAGAGGTCAATGACTAAATCTATAAATGGAATAATCAATAAATATTTCAACATGAACCATTGAGGACTAGAGAACAAAATATAATTTTAGAAGGAACCCTAAGATGGAAAAAAATGGAGATTAATGGGATGCAAGATAAGTGATGCAAGTGGAAAATTAAAAAAAAAATGAAGACCTTTTTCCTAGAATATTTGCTAACCTAAAAGGTATAAAAGAAGAGGTAGGAACATTCCTTTTATAATTATATCATCCTTCAAACACTTTCCCTCTTTATAAAATTTTATGTTAAATTATTTCATAAATAATTTCTTAATCTACACCATTATTTAACATGATCGTGCATTCCTACAACCATATAAAATTATAGATTTTTAAAGAAATTCAATGCATTGTGATATGAGTTCAAATAGTTTCCCTAGATGGGCATTATACACAAGGGATTACTCTTGTTTTTGCACTGAGTGCATTGCGGGAAACTTTGATCATGCATGCAACAACCAAGAACTTGGATATGTTGGTAAATGGGATACGATGCCACTAGTTGTTTCAGAAACATATGATGAAAATGAGGAAGAAAGATTTGAAGACATTCCTTCGATTTCAATTGATTATGACCATATTTCAAGATTGGTTAGAAAAGGTACATGTGGAAGTTTTCAATAATTTAAATATTATATATATAGTTAATGATCTTTAAAGTCTAGAGACATTTCTAATTTTTTTAGAATTTTTTTGTGTAAATTTGGTGTACAGGAGATGCTTTTGCAGTCATAACAGAGCCTAGAAACATAGAAGGTATTAGCTATTATTTATTGTGTTGCACAGAAGAGAGGAATAAGCTAACACAACCTGAAACACGTGATGGAATGTTATTTCCCACAGGTGAGTTTGAATTTAAAATTATATATATACATTGTGTTCACATGTGCACATTACATTAAAAACATTAAATATATATTGTACAAACCTTGAGCACGAAAATGTTGTACATGTCTTACCTCAGGTTCATGTTTACCGTGCAGGTTCTGTTGTAGTGCAAGGGATATATCTAAAACAAGTCAAAGTTGTTCAACATGGGATTCATTTTGTTGATTATCAACTTGATAACAAGGTATATCAATATAGTCACCTAATAATTGCTACCGCCCTACACCTTCATGCAGTTCCACATGCACGTTGATGAAAAAAATGGAGACTAGATAGTGATGATCATAAAAAAAATTACATGTTATTGAAGAACAGACTGAACTAGAATGTTTGAGTTAGATTATATCCATGATTTTCAAGTTCACTTGTACATGTATACATGTTCAAGTGAGAACTTATAGTAACTTGTACATATTTGTAAATCATTTTGCCTAAATTCCAATTATATGTACATATTTGTTCCATGGAATTCTTAAGTTCAAGAATCTTTGATTTCATTTGAAAGTTCAAAGTTACATTTATAGCATCATCTCTCACTTTTTTTGCTTGCATGTAAACTCATATATATGCTTTCAATACTTGTTTGAAACCTAGTGAAGTTTTTTAAAATCATTTTGCCTAAATCACAATTATATACAACTTATATTTGTTCCATGAAATTCTTAAGTTCAAGAATCTTTGATTTCATTTGAAATTTCAACTCCACTTATAGCTAGAAAAGTTATTATAGAGGGGGAGACAATTCTATAGAGAGAGAGAGGTATATATACTAGCACTTGCACATAAAGGAGGTTCAAGGAATATGCCGATAGAAAACTAAATGCATGTTAATATGTTAGAGAGTATGTGTTTTGGATGTGTTGCAAATTCTAGTTGCATGTGGTGTAATTGAACAATTAATAATAAGTGTTAAATAATGGTCCAATGAAATAAATTTAGATATATCTAGATTTTTTCTTTAAAGAAATTAAGTATTATCTAATTATAAATTTTTTGCACACATATTTAAAACATAAATCAATGCAAATAAAAAAGAAAGTTGCCATCAAATTGACAAAAAATACTGCAAATGGGAATAGAATGTTCCCATCCAGTTGCCAAATCAATATTTATATGACTTCTATGTGAAAAGTGAGATTTTGGAGGCTCTTACCTAATATTTAAAGGATTTTACCATTAAAATGGAGTTGGTTTACCATTAAATGGCAGTTGAAACTTGTTTTCCAATGACTCAATAGTGTTTTTTAGGCATTAGACTTATTTCAGCCTCAAATCTCACGATATATGTAGCCTATCAGCTAATAAAGAGAGAAAAAATCAAAAGATCGAGAATAAGAGAAGGATAAAAATTAAGATAGATAGATATCGAGAGAGAGAGAGAGATGGAGATAGAGATTGAAAGAGAAAGGAATAGACAAAGATAGAGAACATGAGAGAGAAATATAAGAGATACATGGGAAAAGAGAGAGAGAAAATGGAAAATAACTTTTGATTGGTCATTTCATGTCAAAAATCCAAGGATGACATGTTTCCTTGGGGAGTTATGCTCAAGGTACCCTTAACCCTCTACCCTCTACCCTTAACCCTTAAACCCTTAAACCCTTAAACCCTCTACCCTCTACCCTCTATCTCTCTTTCACTCCCTCCCTCTCTATCTCTCTCCCCTCTACCCTAAACCCTTAAACCCTCTACCCTCTACCCTTAACCCTGAACCCTAAACCCTTAACCATCTACCCTTAAACCCTCTACCCTCTACACTCAACCCAATACCCTCTACCCTTAACCCTAATCCCTCTACCCTAAACCTCTACCTCTACCCTCTACCTTAAACTCTCAACCCTCAACCCTTAAACCCTATACCTCAACCCAAACCCTCTACCCTCTACCCTAAACCCTAAACCCTCAACCCTAAACCCTTAAACCTTCTACCCTCTACCTCTATCTCTCTCCCACCCCTCCCTATCTCTCTCTCAAGTCTCTCCCTCCTACCCCTCTCCCTCTCTCAGGTCTCTCTCTCTCTCTCACACACACTCAATCCTTCTATCTCGAGCTCCCTCTACCCTTAACCCTTAACCCTTAAACCCTCTACCCTTAACCCTTAACCCTTAAACCCTTAAACCATAAAACCCTCTATCCTCTACCCTCTACCCTTACACCCTTAAACCTTATACCCTCTACCCTAAACCCTTAACCCTTAAACCCTAAACCCTTAAACCCTCTACCCTCTACTATTAACCCTATACCCTTTATCTCTCTCTCACTCCCTCCCTCCCTCTCTCTCTCAAGTCTCTCCCTCCTACCCCCTCTCCCTCTCTCAGGTCTCTCTCTCTCACTCACTCCCTCTACCCTTAACCCTAAACCCTTAACCCTTAAAATCTAAACCCTTAAACCCTCTACCTTTAAACCTATACCCTCTATCTCTCTCCCACTCTCTCTCTCTCAAGTCTCCCCCCTACCCTCTCCTCTCTCAGGTCTCTCTCTCTCAATCACTCACTCACTCCTATCTCTCAAGCTCCAACTACCTCTACCCTTAATCCTTAAACCCTAAACCCTTAAACCCTCTACCCTCTACCCTTATCTCTCTCCCACTCCATCCCCCTCTCTCTCTCTCAATTATCTCCCTCCTACCCTCCTCCCTCTCTCCCATCTACCCTTAACCCTTAAACCCTAAACCCTTGTACCCTCTACCCTTAACCCTCTACCCTCTATCTCTCTCCCACTCCCCCTGCTCTCTCTCTCACTCACTCCTATCTCTCTCCCCTCTACCCTTAACCCTCTACCCTCTACCCTCAAGCCTTAAACCCTTAAACCCTTAAACCATTAAACCCTAAAACCCTCTATCCTCTACCCTCTATCCTTACACCCTTAAACCCTATACCCTCTACCCTCTACCCTAAACCCTTAAACCCTCTACCCTCTACTCTTAACTCTATACCCTCTATCTCTCTCCCACTCCCTCTCTCAGGTCTCTCTCTCTCACTCACTCCATCTATCTCTCTCCCCTCTACCCTTAACCATTTCTCTCCCTTTCTCTCCCTCTCTCTTTATCTCCCCCCTTTCTCTATCTCTCCCCATCTCTCCCTCCCTCACTCCCTCCCTATCCCCCTATCCATCTCTCTATCTCTACCTCTCTCTCCTTTTCTCTTCCCATATATCTCTCAATCTCTCTTTCTCTTCCCATATATCTCTATCTCCCCCTACTTCTTTCTCCCTTTCTCTATCTCCCCCTATTTCTCTCTCCCTCTCACCATCTCTATTTACCTATCTCTAATTCTATTTGTTTGTCTCTCTCTCCATATCCTGATATTTTACCTGCCAATTTTTTCTCATCCCCATCGTTCATAGCACGTCACTCATTAATTGGTTATCATAAAACTCTAAAATGATATTTACGATTCTTATGTCAAAGTCTTGTTTGTTGATGACTTTCTCAATCAATTGCATATTTTAATTATACGGCGAACAAGCACTACCTCATTATTAATGAGGGAAAATAATATTTACAAAATATTATGTTTAAACTAAGCATTTTATATTTAAACTAAATATTTTATTTTTATAAATTATAATATATTATTATTTTTATTTTAAATTTTGTTTATTTATAATTTTATATTAATTTACACAATATATTTTTAATGTATTTATTTCAAAAGTATATTGATATTATAATATTTATTGTAATTATTTATAATATATATGTATATAGTATATTATTTATAATTATTAATAATATATATGATTTATATATTATTAATAACTATTATATAGATATATTATATATTATAGAGATTAAAAAGTATATTATTAATATTATATATTATAAAATAACACTATTGCAAACATGGGAAAAAAATTAAAATAAAAATGGATTCATCGGCAGGGGGTTCGAGCAGACATCAGCTAAGAGTCCGCTCAAACCAGCCCGCCAATAATTTTTTAATATTATTTTGAATAGGTTCGATTGAACTGGGGTTCGATTGGACCCCTATTCGATCGAACGGGTTTTGGGGGGTTCAAGCAAACACTGGTTCGCTCAAACCCCCCCTTTTCCCCCCTTCTACCCCTTAGGCACCAAAAAAGTACAAAATTTTGCACTTCGAAGCTCGAGTTGAGGATGAAAATGGAGGAGACATCATAGACCCAACTGGATGATGGTAGTCCTCGAAACAAGCTATCCAACTAATATAATTTTAATATGTTTTGGCTTTATTATGTACTTGTTTTTTTAGTTTTATTTTCACTGAAAATCAAGTTCTTTGTCCTACACATGTGGAAAAATAGAAGATTATAAAAAAAAATTGAAAAATATGAGAGCAGGTTAGATTGTTACCAAATTTTCACTACAGCTCAATTGGTGGAGCTGATTGAATATTGTTATATTTGAAAGCGAAAATACAGTTATTTCTACATGTGCTTACGTGTTGTTTGCACTATATTTACCATTCATCAATGACAATTATGCAAGTGTTTTGAGAAAACCGAGTTTCAGAAGTATTGCTTGAATTTTTACAAAATCAAATGGAGTATAGAACTGAGTATACAAATGATTAAGAATAACAAAATTCTTTCATTTATTTCATGAAGTGATTCACATTAAATGTGTTCATTTAACTACAAGAATACAAATGACAAGTACAACTTTGCATTTCAATGCATTTCTTTCAAAATGGAAATGAAAGAAGAAATTTAAATATCCACACAAGTCGTGGTTTTAGCCATTTCCATTCATTACAAGAAAGGAAATATACAACTAAAAGTGAAAGCAAATAACATGGGACACATCCGTCATTTCCTGAGTCGATCTTTGGTCGATGCTTTGTAGCTTGCTCCATTTTGCTTCCGCTCCTGAATGTACCTGCAAAAGATTGAGAGGGGTGTCAATTAAGAGCTCGAGATATGAACTATACTACATTCCATACTAACAGAGATACATTTCAATCCTTGGAATGCATAGAATCAACTAAAGGAAAGAGTAGAAACATGAACTGAAAAGGGAAACATCATCATCACAGATTGTTTTTTATGCTAACATTGTTTGTTTCCTTGTGCAGGTATAGGAAAAGTCATGTAGCTTATTCTCTTACGAAAACCAAGCATGTGGGGAAAACGGGCTCCCACAAGGGTAGAGCTCGGCATGTTGTTCCTCAACAATCAATAAGGGGGTTGCGAAAAGATACATTCATTGCTGCTAAAGTAAAGGATAAGTCTAAAAGAGTACATTACAACATTACGAAAGCCCAAGTAATCCATCATTCAGGACATCCAAGCCAAATGTAAGAGAATGAAGATCATGAAAAATGAATTACTCAAGAGTTGCAAGCTATAGAGATGAATGATAATAAACAAGCATACATAATTCCTCATCAACAGAGCATTAAAGAAATAATGGACATAGTTGGAGTAGCTTCAAGTTCTTATTTTCCTTATTCCATAAGAGTGCTGAGCTGATAAGCATATTTTCTGAAGCATTCATGTATGTTAAGAAGAATTCCTCACAATTGTGAGTAAAACAAGGAGCCATCATATGCCACCGGTAGTTAATAAGTCTACAGGGGAAGCATTATACAGGAAAATGGTATTGTTGCATTTAGCTTGAAACAGTGATAAACTGTGAAGAAGAATATAGAACATCATGACCAATTGTCTCTATTTCAAAATTTTCTACTGTTGTTTGAAGAACAAGAGTTGAAGTGCATAAAGTGAATAGGAGTATGCATCAAATGTGATCAGTAATAGCGCTACTATGGCTGAAAGCCAAATGGTGTTTATCAAAGGTATGGAGATGGCCCTCAAAATAAATTAAAGACTGCAATTTCATTGAAGCTATAACAAAACAAGATGCAATACAATCAATTTTATTCCTTAAGGAACACATTTATGCTACAGCAGTGCCAATGACAAAGCAAGATTTTCAAGGGAATACAAATACATGGAGCCTATTTCAGCTTTTAGAGCTAACTTCACATGATCCTTCCATAAGGTTTCCAGAAGTATAAAAATGGGAGTATGTTCAAGTTCTGAATTTTCTTCTATTTTTACAAGTACCCATATGATGATTTCAGCTTTAAATGCAAATTATTTCATATCACGGTGTACCCATATGGGGTTTTCAACAAATAAAATAGGAATGAACATTATGTCTTCAAGATACCAAATATCCACAGGAGAGTTTTCTAGAAAATGCAAAATACATATATCATGGGTCGATCTAAGTATATGGAAAGATACAAGAAAATGTCGAGAAAGTAATAGGAGTTTCATTATTACAAAAATAGAGTTTTCTCTTTTTGAGTTCATGTGAAGGTTAATGAGAATACTGTAGTTTCAAAAGCTCGGAACAAACATGCCATGGCCATGCCATAGAGCCTTTCTTCTTCTCAAAAACTAGATACCCATGTGAGGGTTTGAGTAGAAAAGGTAAATACAGAGAGAGAAGATTAAGTTTCAAGTTAGAACAACATTGGAGCTCATAAGAAATGCAGATTGAATCCATACATGGCGCGGCCTGTAATGGGTCTATTTTTTTGTTTACAAAAGAGCAATAATTCTTTTACAAAGACAATCTGTGAAGGCTTTTGTTTTGTCAAAAAAAAAACCCAAAAGAGGGGATAAAACTCACCAAGCACGCGGTGGCCAAGCTCTCACAGAGCTTCAAGTCATGACTCGAGCTCAAGTATGGCGGCCAATGGTGGGTATGACAGCGTGCAAATAACACAGAAATACCAAAATACATCAGAAATAGCATTCTAGTCGAGGCCTTGAACCTCATTTTTTCCTTCAAAGTGAAGAGGAAAGCCACAAAATAGTTTGAGAACAACTTACTTCATCTGCCAATGGAGAGTCGCCCAATAGAAGCTTCAAGTGGTGGTTTTTCCAGCTGAAACCCTAGGCATGGTGGCGGCAATATCTTCTCCCAGATAGAGTTCACTCTCAAAGAAAGTGTGAAATGAAATGATTTTAGGGTTTGTTTTGAGTTTTTTCCATCTTCTAGTTGCCCTAATTCGAAATATGGATCTTCCTCATTTACATTCAAGTTAATATTTGTTTTAAGTTCCTTCATAATATGGTCATGCCCTAGGTCGAGCCTCTTGGGAATAGTCATAAGACTTCATAGGTCTTAGTTTTAATAATTTTAGGTTTTGATTAATACCTAAGGAATTTGATTTAAAAGTCAATACTTATGGTTATGCCTTAAGTGTTAAATGGAATGATAATTGCCTTAGGTTTTTTAATTGATTTTGAGGAAAAATCAATTAAAATATGAATGAAAATATTTATGCCTTAAGGTAAAACCTTTATGACTTAGGGTTCTATTTTCAAATTGATTTTAAGAGAAATCAATTAAATATTCACTGATGAGAGGATATTCATTATATTTTATGATTTTTTAAGAAAATCAATTTTGTATTGGAGAAATAAGGAAATAAGTTTTGCAAAAGATTTTCAAAAAATATTTAATTGCAAAAAATAGGTCAAATTGAGAAAATATAAAGTCTGCAAATCTTGTAAAGCAAGAATAAAACAAGTTGTTTTATCTCTTTGCTAATTTTAGCAGATTTGTGAGTGGTCTTTCCTTGGTCGGATTTGAGCTTCCTGATGGAGAGATAAGGTGTTTTTTTCGCTTTAAAAGCAGATTTGGCCTATTTTGAGAAGCTTTTCAGTATGTACATGCACAAAGTGTGTTTTTTCCACTTTTGTGCAAACTTTTTGGGGCAGTTTTAGATGATTTTCCTTGAGCTTTCTTCTTGAGCTCGGATTAGGGTTTTGGAGATATATCTTGAGAAAAACTTAGTGTTTTTCCAAGTTGAGATTATTGTTTCTTGCTCTGGTACACATTTTCAAGAGCTTGTAAACTTTTGTACTCAGTTTCAGACTTTGGCATACTCCTTTAGATGAATAAAGCAACACTCCTATTCCTTAATTTTGTGCCTTTTGTAGTTTTAGTTTGATGTTATATTGTGATTTCTGTTTGCAGAATCCTTATTATGTCCTAGAAGTGCAATTTTAGTGCAGAAAGTTCAAAGATACAGGTTGCATGTTGTATTTAAATCCGAATCTACATGCAAATTATTCATGTGTTAAGTGTTCATGAGGAATTGTGAAATAATGTTGTTTTCTGAAAGCTGTTTGTGGGAAAAAAACCAGAGTCATCATTTAGTCACCACTAAATTCTAAAAAATCATTTTAAGTCATAGGTTTTAATTTCAGTTTTTCTCTATCCATTTTCTCAGAAGAATCATTTAGAATAGGAATATCATTCGGAGAACCAGCTCACTCCGGAGATTCTCTTTTCACATAGATCACCCACATTTGAAAAGAGTTTCCATTTTTCAAAAGATAGTCTAATTTTGTAAATCTGACAAAGGGTGCATATCTGATTGTTAACAGTTTTTGGAATGCCCAGTGGGACTCTGAAAATCAATTTCAAAGAAGTTTTAATATTTTTAAGTTGATGTTTGGTACATGCAACAAGTTTTTCAGGTTTTGGAGGCTCATTTCAATATACCTGGCGACTTTGATTCTGATTTTACGTGCAGACTTAGTGCAATCTACACATGAGAAAAGTACAAACCAGATCAAGTGTTGGTATGCTCTTAAAGATTCTATTTTTTTGCTTGTTTTTAAGCCTTGAATGAACAAGCATGTCAATGTTTCATAAAAATATGTCATACCATCCATCATATCGTGAAAATCCTAAAAATCCTGCTTACCCATCCTCATATCAGCCATATCAGTATAATCATGCTGCTGGTTTCAATTTCATGGCTTTTCAAAACTAGCATACCTAGTATAGTTGCCACTCACCCACCCCTGCCCATTTTTCATCTCAGCCCTCATATGTTCAAAATAAGTCCCAAGAGATTCAAGACTTGAGCTTTAGAGATATAAGGCTGAACTATGCAAGGCAAATGAGTCAAATAGATCAACAAGAGGAGATTGCAAGTATAAAGAGCATGATGCTTGATTACACGAGTTAGCTGGAGGAGATCAAGAAGCAACATGAGTATAATCAGCACCAAAAGCAAGAGCTGGAGACCCAAAGAACACAGTTTGAGGAGGATTTGGAGAGGGAGGCAGCTGCACAAACAAAGCTTCCTCTTGCTCAATTTCAGAGGCATGAAGCCCAAATAGCTCCTGCCATTTCAGAACATCCTATTCAAGAAGAGGTTCGTGAGTTTAAATTTCCAAGTTTTATGAAAAATGAGCCTCCTAACCCTCCCAAGATCAAAATTCATGGTTTTAGAGTTCCTTTACCTTTGCAAGAACCTAGGTTGGAACATTCTGAACTCATTATGCTTCAAAACCAACCAATTGTAGAGCCTTTTCCTCTCCAAGAAATTGATTTTGGATGCAAATAGACTCATCAGAAAATCAAAACCCCAAGTTTCATAATTTTTGATTTTTCTGAGGAGCCTATTGGCATTCAATACCACTCCATTAGGAAACAAACTCTTTTCCTCCAGGAAACTCTAAAAATTCCCCAATTTTCCCAACCAGATAAATCTGATTATCTGCCACTAATTTCCTTTACGAGGATAGACCTATTGTCTTGTAAAATGACTCATCATTCACCATGGAAGAAGCTAGAAATGTAAATTTATTGCATATAGCTATGGAGGAATATCGGTTAGAGCAGCAAAAGAAAGAAAGGACTTCTCATGGTGAATCTATCAATGTTTGCACTAAGGAACTTCCTTGTTTGTTAAAGGAGGATAAAATTTTGGAAAATCAACTATTGCAAGAGGCTGATTCACAACAAAAGGTTGTTGTTGGTTGTTCCCCTTCATCAGTCGATCACATGAGCATTGCATGTGCGAAGAGAGTCAGTTTATTGGAACAACAGAATATCAACGACAATTTCTTTGAAGTATGCAACTGGTACAACGATGATGAAGAGCTTAAAAGTCAGAAGCAACTGGTTGTCGAGTTGCAGGTTCAAGAATCAAGACAACAGCTTGAAGAGGCTGAAAAGGGTGAGGTGAGTCATGATTTCATAGCTTCATTTGACGATCTTCCATGCTTCATTGAGCATGATGAGGAAAGCATAGATTTGGTCGTAAGTCAGCAACATGAGGTTGAGGAAGACAAGGCTGATTTGGAGTGTCTTTCTTTGAGTAGTAATGATAGTTATGAGCAACTTCCTTTTTGGTGTAGGAAAGAGCCAGAGGTTGTTACATTGATAGAAAGCATGCTGGAAGAGGCCATCTCATTGTTTGGGAATTTTCCTTCCTCCTTTGAAAAGGAATATTTTGATTTGAGTATTCAGGAGGTTGAGTTGCATGCAAGCATTGTTCAGGTTGAACAGGAGTGAAGGCTAGATACTACTCTTCAAAATATTCATTAGAAGGTCAATAATAGAAATTCATTTTTTGTCATTTCAAGACTGCCTCATTAGATACTTAGCCAGTTCATAGGCCACTGAAATATCGGAGGTCATGCTTGCACCCAAGTATGAGGATGCAATTGAAGAAGAAGTTGATTTTGGAGTTGCGGCTGAAGGTGGTCAAATTCAACTCACCTGTCCAATTCATGGCAGTGATATGCATGATTTTCTTCAAAGTGCAAGTAGGTTTCTTTGCATTTTTTATGAAATGCTACAACAGTCTATTGAACCTCTACATGTGTTTCATGTTTTCTTAGCAATACATAATCATGTAATGCATCAATTGCTGATTAAAAAGGGGTGTTATTTCACCCAACATGTGAATGGTTTTGTTTGACCAGCTACTTTGGCTGGTTAGAGTAGGTTAGCGTTAGTGTTTTAAGCAAATAAGTGTGTTACACACATTTCTTTTCAGTAGTTTTCTTTTCCCTAAGCATTGTTGCGCATGTTCTGATTGGCCATCAGGGCCTGTTAGTTTGCTTTCTGCATTGTTTTGTTTTGTTTTGCTGCTATTTGGAGTGTTGTTGTTCAAATTTCTGAGTTTCATGAAGGGGCAGATTTGACTCTGCGCCCAATGGAGTGTTCAAAGGCAACTGATCTAATGCTTAGTTGGCAAGCATTTAGCGGAAATCGCCAAAATGTTACCAATTTTTCGCTACAACTCAATTGGTGGAGCTGATTGAATATTGTTATATTTGAAAGTGAACATATAGTTATTTCTACATGTGCTTAAGTGTTGTTCGCACTATATTTATCATTCATTAAGTGACAGTTATGCAAGTGTTTTGAGAAAACTGAGTTTCAGAAGTATTGCTTGAATTTTTACAAAATCAAATGGAGTACAAAACTGAGTATACAAATGATTAAGCATAACAGAATGCTTTCATTTATTTCATGAAGTGATTCAAATTACATGTGCTCATTTGATTGCAAGAATACAAATGACAAGTACAACTTTGCATTTCAATGCACTTCTTTCAGAATGGAGATGAAAGAAGAAATTTAAATATCCACACAATTCATGGTTTTAGCCGTTTCCATTCATTACAAGAAAGGAAATATAAAACTGAAAGTGAAAATCAAATAACATGGGACATATCCGTCATTGCCTAAGTCGATCTTCGGTCGATGCTTCGTAGCTTGCTCCATTCTGCTTCTGCTCCTGAATGTACCTGCAAAAGAATGAGAGGGGTGTCAATTAAGAGCTCGAGATATGAACTATACTACATGCCATACTAATAGAGATATATTTCAATCCTTGGAATGCATAGAATCAACTAAAGGAAAGAGAAAAAACATGAACTGAAAAGGGAAACATCATCATCACATTTTTTTTATGCTAACATTGTTTGTTTCCTTGTGCAGGTATAGGAAAAGTCATGTAGCTGATTGTCTTATGAAGACCAAGCATGTGGGGAAAATGAGCTCCCACAAGGGTAGAGCTCGGCATGTTGCTCCTCAACAATCAATAAGGGGGTTGAGAAAATATATATTCATTGCTGCTAAAGTAAAGGATAAGTCTAAAAGAGTACATTACAACATTACGAAAGCCCAAGTAATCCATCATTCAGGACATCCAAGCCAAATGTAAGAGAATGAAGATCATGAAAAATGAATTACTCAAGAGTTGCAAGCTATAGAGATGAATGATAATAAACATGCATACATAATGCCTCATCAACATAGCATTAAAGAAATAATGGACATATCTGGAGTAGCTTCAAGTTCTTATTTTCCTTATTCCATAAGAGTGTTGAGCTGAGAAGCATATTTTCTGAAGCATTCATGTATGTCAAGAAGAATTCCTCATGGTTGTGAGTAAAACAAGGAGCCATCATATGCCACCGGTAGTTAATAAGTCTATAGGGGAAGCATTATACAGGAAAATGGTATTGTTGCATTCAGCTTGAAACAGTGATAAACTATGAAGAAGAATACAGAACATCATGACCAATTGTCTCTATTTCAAAATTTTCTACTGTTGTTTGAAGAACAAGAGTTGAAGTGCATAGAGTGAATAGGAGTATGCATCAAATGTGATCAGTAATAGCGCTACAATGGCTAAAAGCAAAATGGTGTTTATCGAAGGTATGGAGATGGCCTTAGAATAAAGTAAAGACTACAATTTCATTGAATCTATAGCAAAACAAGATGCAATACAATCAATTTTATTCCTTAAGGAACGCATTTATGCTACAACAGTGTCAATGACAAAGAAATATTTTCAAGGGAATACAAATACATGGAGCCTATTTCAGATTTTAGAGCTAACTTCACATGATCCTTCCATAAGGTTTCCAGAAGTATAAAAATGGGAGTATGTTCAAGTTCTGAGTTTTCTTCTATTTTTACAAGTACCCATATGATGATTTCAGTTTTAAATGCAGATTCTTTCATATCATGGTGTACCCATATGGGGTTTTCAACAAATAAAATAGGAATGAAAATTATGTCTTCAAGATACCGAATATCCACAGGAGAGTTTTCTAGAAAATGCAAAATGCATATATCATGGGTCGATCCAAGTATATAGAAAGATACAAGAAATTGTCAAGAAAGTAATAGGAGTTTCATTATTACAAAAGCAAAGTTTTCTCTTTTTGAGTTCATGTGAAGGTTAATGAAAATACTGTAGTTTCAAAAACTCGGAACAAACATGCCATGGCCATGCCATAGAGCCTTTCTTCTTCTCAAAAACTAGATACCCATGTGAGGGTTTGAGTAGAAAAGGTAAATACAGAGAGAGAAGATTAAGTTTCAAGTTAGAACAACATTGGAGCTCATAAGAAATGCAGATTGAATCCATACATGGCACAACCTGCAATGGGTCTATTTTTTTGTTTACAAAAGAGCAATAATTCTTTTACAAAGACAATCTGTGAAAGCTTTTGTTTTTTCAAAAAAAAAGAGGGGATAAAACTCACCAAGCACGCGGTGGCCAAGCTCTCATAGAGCTTCAACTCATGACTCTAGCTCAAGTATGGTGGCCAATGGTGGGTATAACAGCGAGCAAATAACACAGAAATACCAAAATACATCAGAAACAACATTCTAGCCATGGCCTTGAAGGCCATTTTTTCCTTCGAAGTGAAGAGGAAAGCTACAAAATAGTTTGAGAACAACTTACTTCATCTGCGAATTGAGAGACGCCCAACAGAAGCTTCAAGTGGTGGTTTTTCCAGCTAAAACCCTAGGCATGGTGGCGGCGGTATCTTCTCCCAGACAGAGTTCACTCTCAAAGCAAGTGCGAAATGAAATGATTTTAGGGTTTGTTTTGAGTTTTTTCCATCTTCTAGTTTCCCTAATTTGAAATATGGGTCTTCCTCATTTACATTCAAGTTAATATTTTTTTTAAGTGCCTTCATAATATGGTCATGCCCTAGGTCGAGCCTCTTGGGAATAGTCATAAGACTTCATAGGTCTTAGTTTTAATAATTTTAGGTTTTGATTAATACCTAAGGCATTTGATTTAAAAGTCAATACTTATGTCTATGCCTTAAGTGTTAAATGGAATGATACTTGCCTTAGGTTTTTTAATTGATTTTGAGGAAAAATCAATTAAAATATGAATGAAAATATTTATGCCTTAAGGTAAAACCTTTATGACTTAGGGTTTTATTTTCAAATTGATTTTAAGAGAAATCAATTAAATATTCACTGATGAGAGGATATTCATTATATTTTATGATTTTTTAAGAAAATCAATTTTGTGTTGGAGAAATAAGGAAATACGTTTTGCAAAAGATTTTCAAAAAATCTTTAATTGCAAAAAATAGGTCAAATTGAGAAAATATAAAGTCTGCAAATCTTGTAAAGCAAGAATAAAACAAGTTGTTTTATCTCTTTGCTATTTTTAGCAGATTTCTGAGTGGTCTTTCCTTGGTCAGATTTGAGCTTCCTGATGGAGAGATAAGGTGTTTTTTTTTGCTTTAAAAGCATATTTGGCCTATTTTGAAAAGCTTTTCATTATGCATGTGCATAAAGTGTGTTTTTTCCACTTTTGTACAAACTTTTTGGGGTAGTTTTAGATGATTTTCCTTGAGCTTTCTTCTTGAGCTCGGATTAGGGTTTTGGAGACATATCTTGAGAAAAACTTAGTGTTTTTACAAGTTGAGATTATTGTTTCTTGCTCTGGTACACATTTTCAAGAGCTTATAAACTTTTGTACTCAGTTTCAGACTTTGGCATACTCCTTCAGATGAATAAAGCAACACTCCTATTCCTCAATTTTGTGTCTTTTTTAGTTTTAGTTTGATGTTATATTGTGATTTATGTTTGCAGAATCCTTATTATGTCCTAGAAGTGCAATTTTAGTGCAAAAATTTCAAAGATACAGGTTGCATGTTGTATTTAAATATGAATCTACATGCAAATTATTCATGTGTTAAGTGTTCATGAGGAATTGTGAAATACTGTTGTTTTCTGAAAGCTGTTTGTGGGCAAAAAACCAGAGTCATCATTTAGTCACCACTAAATTCTGAAAAATCATTTTAAGTCGTAGGTTTTAATTTCAATTTTTCTCTATCCCTTTTCTCTAAAGAATCATTTAGAGTAGGAATATCATTTGGAGAACCAGCTGACTCTGGAGATTCTCTTTTCACATAGATCACCCACATCTAAAAAGAGTTTCTATGTTTCAACATATAGTCTGATTTTGTAAATATGACAAAGGGTGCATATTTGATTGTTAACACAGATATTGAAGTCATCGATCCAACAAAAAAAAAAGAATTTTGATGCATACAAAAAAAGTTACGTGTTATACGGTTTGCCTATGTCTGAATTGTAATTGGTTTGACTTCGAAACTTGATTAAGGAAAAAATATTCAATAAAACACTATGAAACCAATTGGAAGCACTAGATATCGTAGTTACAAATCTAAATTCGAAAAAATTAGAATTTTATCCTTCATGGAAAAAAAATTATGCGTTATACGGTGAGCGTGACTCCTTAAAAATGGTGTTTATTGAAAAAAACTAGTTTTCGAAGGAGATGGAAAAACAAGTGCAATTTGATTCCAAAAAAATTGAAAAAAATATATTTAGAATCTACAAACAAAATGTCATAAATCACTAGTTTGCATCATCTTCAATTTCCTCACGGTTTAGCCGCTATAGGTGTCCAAAAGTGAAGATTTAGTTAGAAAAAATTATTTCAGTGTCTAGTTTGGCCAAAAATTGTAAACCGGTATTATGGGATCACCCATGGATTAATTAAATAAATAATATAATTATTTAATTTTGAAGATGGGAAATGGATAGCCGGTATTGGCATGGTGTGATGGTTTATAGGTGGCATTGTTGTTCTTGCCACCAAGGTTCAAACCCCGTTGGGGTGGTATTGTTGAATGGTTGTATCCAGTTCATAGCTCTGGTCAAAAGCGTTTACCCCTTGAATAAAAAAAGAAAGATGGGAAATGGATAATTAATTAAGTAATGATAAATTATTTAATTAAACTTTGGAATAGAATAATAATTAGAAGATTTAATTAATATATATGAATAGATAATATGAATTAATTAAATAATATGAAATTATTTAATTAATAGTGGCAGGGGAATTTGATAATAATTAAATAATTTAAAATTATTTAACTATAGAAGATAATATTAGAATAATTAAATAATAGAATTATTTAATTAACATTAGAAGAATAATTAGTGCAATTTGATGTCAGGAATGTTGGTTGATTTTCAAGTGTGTATAGGATTAAATCTATGAATTTTATCGGTTTGCATGCTTGTAAATTCATCTCAACAAAACCCATTTTTGTTTATATGATGTACCCATGACACGTTAGATGTCAGAGGCACTTCATTCGACCTAAAAAGATCTAGAAGCATCCAAATATGACACTTAAAATGGTTGTCATTCTCCTTGTCTAAATATAAAAATAAAATAAAAAGGAAATGGGAGTTTACAATAAGATTAAATCTGATTACAACCCAAGGAGCTCAAATAACCAAACAATTTAAGGTTTAGATTCATTCTCGAGAGCTTAGAGTGTATTCCCACTATCCCATATAAAAATTATTTGAGTCACCTAATGTGATTCTATACAACTATATGTACATATGACACATTTGTGCATGCATTGCATATGCACATGTATATGTATATACATCATATAAATTTGTATGTTCTTGTACACATGAATGTAAATATATAGATTTACTTACACATGTGTATGTGTGTGTCTCTATACACATTTTTACATGTGTAATGTCTACATGTGAATTCAGGCATATAATAGTATATAAAAAAATCACTAACTAGCCATAAATGTGTATTAATTAAGAATTATTAAGTTGTGTCGGTTTGGGGAGTTTTATTTTATTAGATGTCAAGAACTTGGAAGTAGAGTTATATATCATTCTTGTTCTAGCCCTAGTAATCTTAGGCTTCTTGAAAGTATGTTTCGAGATCTATAAGTTCAAGTCCTACGACAATCCCTCAATTGATTAAGCCACATTTTAGAAGTTGCATCTTGTTCATAATAACTCATGCAAAACTTGTTTAGGATTTTGTGTTCAATGACCCTTTCTTAACCTACATCATTGAGCCATTTACAAAAGTAAAATTTCAAGAACCATAGAGTTGTTGAACCTTAAATTATTTTCAAAAGATAAAAGAAATAATTTGCGTATGCATATCCCAGCATCATGCCTTCCAAGTGTGTGCATTTTTATTTTTTAACTAGTTGATAATTAGTTGTAGGTTGCTAATGATAATAAATATAGAAACAAAGTTTCTTGTTGAAATAAGATGCCATAAAATAGATGATATAAAGCATATTTTAAAAAAAATTATAATTGACCATTTCAAGTCAATATTCAAATAAATAACTATGACATGAAATTCAATAATAAATCTACCCTTGTGCTTTAATAAGTATTATTATGGTCATGAGAGAATTAACACGTCAAGGTAAATTGTGTTAACTAAAGAAATTTTGCTTTGGCCAAAGCTATATATTCAAATTGTTGTATAGTTAATTGTTTGAGTTATCTCTCTACCACACCATGGTGTTAAAGAACATTGTATTTAGATACATGGTTGGTTGCTAAAGCATAAGATAGGAATGCATAAGTGTCAGTAACATCATGATAGCACAAATTTTCATGCATGTTGGCCACAATTAGCTAGACTCTTAGTGATGCGTTGAGCTTCTCCTATGTAGTAGCACGGGGAAGCTTAACACTTCATGGTAAGGTGGAATTCATTCTAATGATACTTTCTCTTCTATGGATTTGTGATAGAAGATTTTTTAGAAAAAGATAATTTAGATTTTAAAGACATTGACACATTATAAGTATGTATTATTTATTTAATTGAGAACTAGACCTATTGTGATAGAATGATGGTTCTTGTTGAAATTAATCAATGAATCCATTGTAAATACTAATTATTGATGAAGTGAAAAAATTATAATAGTTAATTAAGTCATTTGAGTTCATGTCTATAATTACATTTGATGAAGTTTATGATTAATTTGAAATTATGCATTTAAAATTTTATTATACTAATAAAACAGTATTATGATATTCTAATATTGATTCTTTTTATTGTTGAAGATAATATTTTATTTTATTATTACATAATTTATGTTGTTATATTATGAAATATTATTACATATGATATCAATATAAGCGTACACTAACTAATCCCTTTGTTTTAAATTAAATTCTTTAAACAACTTTTCTTTGTTTTTCTTCTCAAACTCTCTACGTTCTCCCACCAAAGGGCTGCATGGCACTTCAACTTGGACATGGCAATTTTCACTCTTGAATTACTTCTGCAAGTTGCAGTCTCACCATTAAAATCAGAAATAGCCACCTTGTCAATGCTTCAATAAGCCTTTCAAAGGGTTTCCCAAGTTCTGTTCTTCTGTGGACTCATCCAATTGTAATATAGCCTCTAGCCCTCCTAAACATTTCACCTGCATTTCTTCAAGGGCCTGCATTCCTCCCTTCTTCCCCACTTATGAAGATTCCCCTCAACCCCATCACTGACCACTTTGATACCAAAACTGATGTAGAGAAACCTCTGTTCAAGAATGTCATTCAGTCCCTGTTCCTAGAAATCGTGCATTTCAAGACGGTATAATATCATAGAACAAATTAACGCAAATTGAAACAAGGGAACTGACAGTAGAGTGGAGGACCCGCCACAAAGAGGTCGGTTACATCAGTAAGCCATCCAATTATACACCTCTCAGTCATCTTCCTACTATGCGTCTTGTCTCTCCTATTAAATAGTAGTAAAATCTGGTTTATTTTAGCTAATTTGGTAATTTCTACAAAACAAAACAAAACGAATTGTTTTATACTTGTTACAATTTAGAATCGTAAACCCATTTTGTAGGGTTTTGGCTGTAGAGAATAAGATTTAGCTACAGGGATTGGCTAATGCTAAATATATAGGATTGAGTGGATGGCCAGAGGAAACTGTGGACTTGTTATGTTGTTGAAAGCCGTCAATTTCTTTTGGTTTTCATGCTGAACAATGAAAAATCTTGTCAATTACAAGACCATAAGTCGCGTAGGACTTGCAAATATTAGTTTTGGAAGTTGGGAAAAATCGGATTGAAACATACAGCTTAAATGAAGGAAACAATGCTGTATTATATCAGATGGGCTTACAATATACATTTTTTCCTAAATTACTGTATATTCTAAAATATACATTTTTTCCTAAATTACTGTATATTCTAAAATATCTTCACAATACATATAATTGATTGCTTCTAAAATTGAAATGGAAAAATGCCTTGAATCACTCGAACAAGACAATTTTAGAATAAACCCACAGAACAATATTTTGCAAATTTGCATGATCATGTTGTTCCAATTGTTTTATTGCCACTTGCCACACATCAAGCAAGGCATATGGATGCATGATTCAGAGAAAACAGAGTCTCTCTATTGCAAGCAAACCCCATAGAAAGGAAAACTAGCAAATAGGCTGGCCCTTGGCACATTGCAGGCCAGAAATTGGCTCTTATCCATAACGACACAAGCAAATATAAACCACAGGGTCAACCTGAACATCTCCTACCCAATATTAGCTCCCATTTTTAGCATTGATGGCTAAAAGTACATAGGGTCAATTTTTATCCAAAATCCACATCATATTTTGTGCTTCATCTATCCTCTATTGCATTCATGTTTTCAGTGTTTCAGATATGTTGTTTTTGTGGGAAATCATAGTTGTTTGGTCTTGGATGTGGATACTTAAGGAATCCTTTTCTTAGCCTAGAATGGTGTCACTTGGCAGCTTGAAATAAATTTACACAATGTATAAAATTTTCAGGCCTTATGCTATTGTAAAGTAGTTTATTCATTTATGGTCTTAACGTTGTTGTATGTATATACCATAGTTGTCAGGGGACGCATCTCCTTCCCCTGAGACGCACTCGGAGATTGGTACGCATCTCTGGTACCGGAGATGCCCCCGGAAACTTCTACAGCAGCATGGAAACTTGACGTGCCGTCTCCTGAGTCTCCCAACGTCTTCCGGCAGAAATTTTGACGTCTCCCCTTAAATTTAAAAGCATTAAAAAATTATAACGTGAAAAAGTTTATAATGTCATGATATTTTCTATAAATTATTAATTTATTAATTTTTATTTATATTAAAAAAAGATGGCATCTCCAAGTACCCTCGTCTCCTATTTTCAGAAAAAAACCATACCAATACCGGTACTAGTCTCTCGTACCAATACCAATACCAGTCTTTGAGGACCAAGCCATTGCACAAGCTGGATTATGATAAGATCTTAATAAAATGTTATAATCACCCAAGGTTATATGACTTGGAAGCAGGAAATAGAACTACCCACATGGAAAGAATACAGGAAATTTTTTAACAAATCCAAAAACTATGAACCAAAGCACAAAAAATAGACAGTTATACATGGCAAATGCTTCATTTTCACATGTCACACCATAATAGATTATAGTCACTTGAATAGGCATGAACTTCTTACATCTTCGTTCATCACACAGTAGTTCATAAGCCTTGAACGCTGAAGTCTGTGACTGAATATTAGATTGTTTCAGCATTCCAATGATTATGCCAAAAACGACACACTGAAATTACATAGCATGAGCAGTGGATGAAAATTTAGAAAAACAGGAAGGGTTTGAGTTTGGACTCTCAAGTCATATAAAGCATTCAGAACTTGAACATCCGATCTTTAATGGAGTTGCTTGCCAGCTAGGATTTTTATCTGCACATTTTTTACCTGTTTCATAATCTGATTTGATGTTGGACGAATTCCATGCAGAGTAATGACTTCCATATCCCTAGCATACTTGTTTTATTCCCTAGAGTATCTGGTTCAGGTTTTGAAGAGGCAAAGGCAAATAAACACTCCTCCTCAAATGATTATTTATTGATATAGATCTTCCAAAGAAACCTTTGAAATCTCTAAAATTCCTGCAAACCATTTCCCAGCTGAAATCTTCGACAGTACTCGTCATCTTAATTAAGCATACAAAAAAAAGGGGGAAAAAAAGAAGTAATTATTTGCCTTCAAATCTTCCTTTATGTTCTCCATTGAAAGGTGAAACCAGATGTTTAGGAATAAAACCCAGCTGCAAGAGATGAGATTATGAAACAACCAACACAATAGTAGTTATAATGATCTGTGTGTTTTTTGGTTTTTGATCAGCACACCAAGTGAATCGATACAGCAAAACTTTGTGATTTTTGAAAGACTCGTGAGTTGACTTGGAAAAACTTGGGATTTCTCTAGAGATGCATGAGTTTGAGTGAGTTTGATTTGATTGGTGGAGTTCAACACAAGTGACTGTTAAACGTGATTTTGAGTAACCATGAGCAGAGATGAGTCACGTGGTTTGGTTCTTGATGCATCCTTAAAAACTGACGAGTCATGTGGCTTGGCTCTCATCCTTAAATCTGATATCATGTGTTTATTTCATTGTATGATGAATTCATGTGATAAGTAATGTCTATTTACTATGTTGGGCAACGATAAAATTAAAGTTGATGATCTCTATCTGCTCTTTGGTCTTTAATTGTCTTCTCTTTTCAGCCCAACTCAAGTTGCGAGTGATTCACCAAAACTCTTTGAAAGGCTCGTGAGTTGACTCACCAAAACCTTTAAGTTTTTGAAAGACTCACCTTTTCACTCATCACAACTTGTCACTATTCAAAAAAGGTGTGAGTTTTGGTGACTTTGATTCCAACGGTTGAGTTTGATACAAGCCTAGGTAGTTATTCACTCTCCACATATCACCTAATTCAAGCAAGATTCTTGAGTAACTACGAGTAAAAGATGAATCATGTGACTTGGTTGCCATCATTAAAATTTAAAAGCAATGTATTATGGATTCATGGGATAATAGTGATTGATTCATGATGGAATGATGATGATGATATGGTTGTATGAAGAGGAAAACATAATATGTAAAATGATGTGAATAATAGAGCATTGTCTAGGAAA
The DNA here is from genome assembly GCA_007258455.2 of Sequoia sempervirens. NCBI lineage: Eukaryota > Viridiplantae > Streptophyta > Pinopsida > Cupressales > Cupressaceae > Sequoia > Sequoia sempervirens. The sequence goes on along the minus strand of VDFB02047230.1, from coordinate 69,141,272 downwards.
TGAACTAGAGTTTATAGGTATGGACTTGAGTAGTTCAAGGTCAAGCCATACAAGTACTTCTTTTTGGTGCTAAGTGGTTATTTTCAACTCATGCTAATTACATAAATTCCCTTTAGGTCTGATTGGTGTATAGTTTATCTTGTTCATATGGATCAATAGTAATTAGATCAATGAACCCTTCTTTATTGATCCATTTTAAATAATCTTGAGAATTTTTGATGGATTAATATCGCAGCCTTTTCAGATTTAAAAGTATCATTCGAGTGATTTGACTATATACTATTTCAAATCCAACAAGAAGAACCAATCATGCTAATTACTTGAGTTTCCTTAAGGCTTAATTAAATATATAGTTTATTTTTTTCATATGGATCAATAATAATTAGATCAACAAACCCTTCTTTATGGCTCCTTTTTAAATCGTCTTGAGAGTGTGGGCTTCCACCTATTTAAAGTAGAATATTTGGTGCTATGACATATGAATGTTTATAACTTGAGATTCAAAAGTATCATTGGAGTGATTTGACTATATACTATTTAAAATTATTTATAAACAATTTTTTTTATGAATCTAACAAGGATGGCTATGACTTGCTTCAAAGATCTAGATGGTTGTGGAGATTGGCTTTACATCTGCCAATTGCATTTGCATCAAATTTTTGAAAGTATTTTTGACATCCCATTTTGTGCATATATGTTTTGAAATCATTTTTGACAACCCATTTTGTGCATTTGTTGTGATCATTGTATTCCATCAAACCACATTTGTTTGAGACATTTTTTTAAAATAGCCTTAAACCCTCATTAAATACACCCATTTTTTCATGTGACCATATCTAAAAAAAAGTGGGTGTATGGACCACAATCATTGCAACATATGTATAAAATTGTGTTTATGTGTAAAGTTTTGATAAATGTAAATTTAATAGCCACAATTTTTGTGAAGATGTGGTGAAACTAGAGCTTTGGAACAAGGCATGGACATTTAGCATAGCATAATAAAAACTAGTTTCCATATTTTTTTATTGGATATTATGGTTATAGGTGCCTTGGTGGACATGTTTGTGATATGTAAAAGTACATACTATGCAAGAAAAATACATCAAAATAATGTTGCTCCATTTATGCAAGGTGGCATTGCAAACACAAATTTTTAGAGCTTCTTGGCACCACATACTGGAAAGAGGCTAGGAACTAAGTCAACCCTTATCAATTACATAGCCTAGATCCCTTGACCTCTATGTGAAAAAAACTCTAAATAGATCAACTATAATTGGAAATCCATGTCTTTATGAGACCTCTTAACATTCCAAATGGTTAAGGTTATGGCCTTCTCTACCTATATATCTAGAAGAAGTTCAAGTATGCCAATCAGAGATCCATAGATCAAATCAAGGGTCCTATATCTATCTATCTATCTATCTATATTTGGGAACTACTATTGAATAGATCTCCCTAATCATTAAATGAGCATATATAGACCCTATCTCATATACTGGGTTCATTACATACATAAACCCATTATTTGAGGTAGGGCCCCTAAACGCTCACTTAATGACCAAAGAGCTATGTTTAGCAATAGTTTCCAAATATAGATAGATAGATAGATAGATAGATAGATAGATAAAAAGTCCTTGAATGATCTATGGATATCCAACTAGCATACCAGAGCTTCTTCTAGATATAGAGGGAGATTGGGAAATTGGGCCAATGAGTTTTCTTTCTAATTTTCCAAAACATTGTAATTATCCCCTACTTTACAAATCTCAAGAAAATATTTAATTTTTTATTTTCTACACCATGACAATGACCTACTTTTTCACACTTTTCAAAAGTCATTGTTTTCATCACTCTTTTCAAAATTATCATTTTCATCAATGTCAAAAATTTTGCACTAACTTTAAGCTATATAGGAAAAAATGTATATCAAAGCAAGAAAGAAAAAAGACTACAATATTTTTTTAGTCCTTTTGTTTTGAACAAATCATGTTGTATGTCATAATACCCTTTAATATTTTTTATAATATTTAGAATAATTGTAGTCTCCATGTTTTGGCATAGATGGTTGAGAACAAATCCTAAAGTTATGTTTTTATGCATAATCTATACTCTCTATGCTCTAGGTTAATTTTGATGCCAAGTTTGATTATTCTTAGGAAAAGAACTCATAAACCCCTTAACAATTAAATCATAACTTTATAATTATTAAGAATTATAGGCAATCCACATTAACCCTTCGAGGAGATTAACACATTAATTAGATCTACATAAATTGTAGTAGCAATTTGGTATGTAAACAAAAGTTACAAAATGAAAGAGAAGAAAAATAAACCACAAGAAAGAGAATGACACATATATACCTTGGGAAAACTCTTTCAAGAAAATCTAGCCTCCAAAGCATTGAACCAATGTATTATTCAACAACAATAAATTTGGTATAATACAATATCAAGTTCTTGTTTCTATTGAGATCAACATCCTCTTCCTTTGGTAGAAATTTAAAAGAATAACATTTAAAAAAATCCCATCTCTAATGTTTCCATTTCAAGCTCTCAATATGTAGACTCACAAAGGTCCAAAAAATTACCATAAGGAATTACCATGGACCCAAACAATATTCCAAAATACAATAAACAAAATCATATGATCCACACTCCATTGTTAGTCATTTACCACCTTTAGAAAGATGCCCTATTTCATGTCCTAGCATGTGTCATAAGTGGGTCAAACTAGTCCACTTTGTAACCTGCCTCTTAATCACACCCTTACACATCATAATATCTCTTATATTATATATTTGTCATAGACACTCTTACACATCTTTTATTTTAAGATATTATTTTTCAATATGTATACATGTAAATGTCAAAATAAAAATAAAAAAATTGCACATGTCATAAAGGCTAAGGCATAAATTGGAATATCCCATTTCATTATGAGATATAAAATATAATAAATTATTAAATAATTCAAACATTAGGACATACAAGGTGTACAACATACACTTATCATATACATTCGAAGAGAAAAATGGAACACCAACAAATAGTGAACTAACCATCAAAACCCATAACCATGCTTCACTAAATGTCTCTTATGTGCTCCGAGCTCAACTAAGCATCTACAATGTCAATGATAACCATCTTGACTATAAAACTCTCATTCTCCAAAATGTCTGAGTATGAAAGATAAGAAACCAAATCCAAAATCACACTCTGAATATTATGTTTCAACCTAAACATATACACCAAAGTCCATCTCCTCTAGATTAGGACTAAGTATTTTCCAAATACTCAACAATAGCACATATTGCTAACTCATCCAACTTACCATACCTCAAAAATGGGGTATACACATCACAAGTAGACCTTTTTCTATCAACATAAGCAACAAAAAAACTTAAAGACCTCTCAACCACAATCCAATAACACATGAGCTCAAATTTGAAATTGTAGCTCAAGATTAAAAAAACATAAGGAGATAATTAAAACCATAACCATGTATGTACTCCTCATAAAAAGTTCTTAGAACTAACATCAATAGCTCAACAACCAAAACACATGAGAAGACATGACATAAACGATGAATGCAATAGAAAACTAGATGGGCAATATCTATCAGATCAATTCACAACCAAGAAGATCAATAGTGGGAATTAGATTGCTCCTTTAAGATACATTGTCATAATGACTCTCTCCAAGAAAAATCTCCTCTATAGTTCCATGTTGAACTCATTTCTAACCTAGGTGTAGGCTCCTTGGTCTTTTTTCTCAAACCTCATCAAGAGTGTTACCCTTCCAACACACAATCTCCAAAAGAAAGAGATCTAGCCTCACTCAAAGTTGATATAGGTGTAAAACTAATCATCTTGTGCTAATTGAACTCCAATGCAACACCACGATAACTAGAAGCTCAGAAGTAAAATGATTTCACCACTCATCAATCATATTATCACAAACCACTATCAAATCTCTCACTATAAAATTGATACAAAATCTAGGAAGTTACCATGATATCATGATTACATCATTACCACAATTCAATCAAAGTCTCAAGAAGCTCTAAATGCCAACATGCTAATCACATCCTCATACACCAAGGATCATCCATCTAGATTTATAGTGTAGACATGAAAAATTGCCTAATTCGTATCACACATCATTAATCTTGCATTTTCATCATATTCATCCTCGATCAATGCATAATTCATCATTTTCATAATTTTCATTACTAATTCCCCTTTTAACATAGTTTTCTATTAATTATCTTAATTTCCTCTATTAATTACGTAATTTTGAATTATTTAATTAATTCATCCTATTTCATTATTTTTCCTCTTATCACCCCTAATTGAATAATTTTAATTATTTAATTAGCCATAAAACTAATTTTCTTCTAAAGTCCCATGATTAAATAATCTAACTTCTCATCCCATTCATTTGGAATATTACTTTTTAATAAAGAATATCTTAATCCTCCATAATTAAATAATCTTAAATTATTTAATTGTTTTAATTTCCCTCTCAATGGCGTATTCCCTTGGAATATTCTTTTTCAAAGCATCTCATTCCTCTCATTCATTCTCATCCCTCCATTTCTTGATCTAATCTTCACCTTCCATTTCAAATATCCTCAACCAATTTTCCTAAAATTTTGGAGATATTTTGAGTTCAATTTGATCTTGATCTCTCATCTTCCTTAATTAACTCAGATTCATGGGTCTTTGAAGATTAATCTCAACCATTGATCAAAAACATGAAAATCTATAAAACAATCATCCATCCTTTATTATTACCTTACATGGATCATTTGTGAAGCGCCTTGAATTCTTGAGAACTTGAGTATAGCAATATCATTTAGCATTTGAGGAATTATCACCATTTAGCTCATCAATCTTCATGCTTTTGCAATCACGGGAGCTTCTAAATTGAGCACTCCAACATCCCATCACCATTAAAATGGAATACAAGGTTTGCACATTGGTTAGCTTCATGTTTTGAATTATTTTTCATTGCTTATGTTGATCTCTAACCATTGTCTGCGCTCAATTTCATTTTGTAAGTGGGATTTTATCTTCTTTGTTTTGGTTTTGTTGATTGCTAACCCTTATTTGATCTTGTAGACACTAAAAAATGTCTTAAGCTTGCAAGCGTCATTTTTCTTAGTCTTCATCATTCGATAATTGAATAATTTTAATTATTCAATTATGTTCTTATTCTTTTATTAATTAGATAATTTTTAATTATTTAATTAATTTACTTTCTAATCTTTATTCTATCTTGATCGATTAAATAATTTAATTGCATCACTAATGTACCCCCTTTCTTCTATAATTAAATAAATCATCATTTATTTAATTATTTCTCTATAGTCAAATAATGATTATTATTATTTGACCGTTTAAATAATTGTTGAAATTATTTAATCCCCCTCCAATTTCCATCCTCACATTTAATTAAATTGAATAAATTTAATTAAATGCTCCATCTTTTATTTTCCTCCAAATAAATAACTTGAATAAATTAATTATTTGCCACTTGTCCCCTTTCTTCATTTTCCTCCATTTTCGAATAAATAATTTAAAATAAATAATTTATTTCATATCATAGTCTGCATGTTTGTCATAGCTTCCATGTTTGTCTGTCATGATTCCTCCAAGAATAGCATATTCTTGGTGCATCAATTTTGGACCATTAATCTTGGCATCTTTCTAGAAGCTTTATCTTGACCATCCATTTTGTAACCTCCCTCTCATGCATCCTCCACCATTTATCTTGGAATCCTTCTAGAGGATTAATCTCAGCCATCCATTCGAAAGGTTGTCTATAAAAGCAACCTTCCTCCTTCATTTTCCCCTTAACAACTAACTTTCTCCAACTTTCTTGCTTACTATTTGCAAGTATTTACATAGCTTCAACAAAAAATCTGAGGGCAAAATTTGCATAAGAAGAAGGAGAACAAGGGAAGTGAATCAACCAATATGGGGAGTAATTTATTTTATGCTTTGCATTTCTAGCTCTCTCCATTATTTTGTATTCTCTTGTTGATGAGGTCTTATTAGTCTAGAGGTGTTAGTTATCACTATTCTAGGCTAGAAGTTAAGAAACCCCATCTCACATTGGTGAACTCGACACGAATCTTACAATTTTGTAGAGAAATCCATTTGTTTTCTTATTTGTTTTTGTTGTTTTGTAGGTTATAGCCAAGAATTCGTAAAAAATCTCGTCTCTTATTTTGAGCACAGAAAAATGGGCACATAAAATATTAAAAAATGATTATTTGGGTTTTTTAGGCCTCACTTTTAGCTTTCTGGAACTTCAAACGGTTTAAAATTTTGATATGTTTTGAGAAAGTTATGGCCATTTTAGTGCTCTCAGCTTTTTAAGATTTAGTTGTTAAGACCCAAATTTTCTTTTGTTTATAACACTTTTGTCTTGTAGGATTTTGCAAAATGTTTTTTGGGTTTTGAAGGTCTATGTCTTATCTTTCCATGGATTTTTACGAGGTTGAATTTTGTTTAGTTTTGTAAAAGTTATCACTATTTTAGTTTGTTATTTTCATTCAAGTTTTTTTTTGGTTTACTGATATTTTGTCTTCAGTGTGTGGCTTTAGGTTGGGACTCCCAAAATTGCTTCTTGGAGCAACAAAAAAATTTAATTCGTTTAGTGTTTAGTTTTGTTTGAGTTTTAGTTTAGCTAATCTCTTTACTTTCATTTTTAGCTTAAGTTATTAGATTCTTGTTTTGGTTTGGTGTTGACCTTCTTTTGGTGCTAACTTGGAGTTTGTGCAGCTTTTTCATTGGTCCAAGGCTTTTCTTTTGATACTACTAACAAGTGGTTTTGTAGGTTCGAATGTCCAAGAATTATATTTTGAAACCACTTTGCTTGTTTTAGATTAGAAAACATTTCGTTTCAGTGCTTAAAATGAATGATTGTCTTACTCGCATAGCTTTAATTAGAGGGTAAAGAACACCATGTCTTAGTGTTTGAAGGATGGTAGGTATTATGCTCTCACCTTATGCAAACTCGGTGATTTGAAAGCCAGACCCATCTATTTTTGTGTTTATACCTTAGAGGGGTCTGCCTCGCAAGAGGGAATGACTCCAACCGGTTTTTCGCTCAGGCTGGTATATAAAAGGATGAGACTAAATTGTCAAGTCCTCATGGTATGTAGGCCTTAGCCATGCAATGTCATTTCAAACAAGGTACCTACCTTTTCTTTTAAAGGTATAAGAGCCCATAGTAGAGTGGTTAAAGCCTTAAGTGGCTTGTTGTACGCTCACGAGGTGCCATGTCCCTGAGTATTCACTAGAACCCTCTTGTTTTAGAAGCCAAAATCCCTTCTATTCGTTGGTGCAACAATGGTTGTTGCCAAGCCATCCCACATTCTCGCAATTCTTAGTAGAGGTGAAGAGTTTGTCATGGAAGATTCATGAGAACTTGAAGCTTGGTTGACCCAAGAAGTGAGTGTCATGGAGGGGAGTCAGTGTGGCCAAGCTTCTAAGTCACCTGCTAAGAATAAGTGTGGTTGGAGAAATCCAAGTGGGAATCCAATGAATATAGTCCTTGCCAACATTAGGATTGTGCTTGTCTTTTAAAAAAATTTCAAACATCAAACCAAACCAAAACAAGTGCTTGTGACTGTATTTTATGTTTTCCAATCAAAATTCATCAAAAATAGTCAAAATCCACTTAAAAACCAGGTCAAAACATCAAAATTGCAAAATCATTTTGTGAACCAAAACCACTTGAAACAAAGCCACAACTGTCTAATTACCAAAATTTTAAAAATAATTGTCCAAAATTGAACCAATTCATCATAACAGTGATCTTGACCTCTAAACCAAAGACTTGTAGAGCTTTCCCAGTCCACTCTAGCATTGTCATACCTCACATTTTAGGTTGCATTCTTCCCTTGCATAATCAATCTTAGACCTTTAGGTTGCATATACCTTTCCAATTTAAGACTTAGGAAGACCATTAAGCTTTTGGACAGTCCTTGGTTGCTTATCCATTTTTTCATTGACCTTAATTCTTCATTTTATCAACCTTTGTCTTTATCATCTTGGTCAAAAATTTGGGTCTCAAACTTGTGTCCTAGTTTAGACTCACCTTGTTAAATCTATCATCTTGTTCATCACAAAGCTCAATGACATTTGGGTTTATTATCTTGGACCTACATTAGCTTGGTTTCCATCCTTTGTCTCAAATTTTAGAATTAATATCCTTAGTATTATCATTCATATCATACCCCCCTTAACCATAGCTTCATTATCATCTCATCAATCCTTAGTCTTGGATTCACATTGCACTTTCATTTTGCATCTTTATATCCCAAAAATACAAAAAAATATCTTAATTCCATCTTAGCCTTAGTTGCATCACTTTCTTTGATCATTAACTTGGCATCATTTAGTCTCCTTATCATTATCGTCAATTGGTCTACCCTTGGTATCCTTTGCATCCATTAGTCTCATTTAGTCTCATCCTTTAGTCATTATCATCCTTGCATGATCATCTTGCACCCTTATATCCAAAAAAAACCCAAAAACATAGCTTAGTTTCATATCCTTTGGTCATCATCATCCTTGCATATCATATCCTTTGGTCATAGGGTCATTATCATTCTACCATTCCTCAATCTTGGTCTTAGGTACATCCTTATATCTAAAAAAAAATCCCAAAAAAAAAACATAGCATAGGTGCATACCTTCCATTGCATTGGAATCTCTTAGGCTTCATACCATCCACAACCATGTCTTCCATTCACCTTGATATGCTTTCTAGTCTAGTTGAATACCAATTACTTCGCATTGGTCAAGCCCAACAAGCCATAGACTTCAAAAGACAATACCTTGAATCCAAATACCAAAAACCCATAACCCATAGTCAACTATCCATCTATCCCTCTTACCAACAACCCATAAAATCTATTCCTCCATCCATCTACCCTCACTATCAAGAGTCCCTTAGCATAATCCATGAAATCAATCCACAAAAAACATCCATTATTCACCCTTATCCTAACCTTGACAAGGGAAACGAACCTTCCACTAGTCCATTCCAAGCCTCCACATCCTACTCTAGTCCATCATTCACTTCTCCATTCCAAGTCTCCACATCCTATCCTAGTCCATCATCCACTAATCCATTCATATTCACTCCATCCCAAGCTACATTTAGTCATGAAAATACATTTCGTCATTGTCTCCAAAATATCATCACATTGCCTACACCTTGGGATACATGTCAAAAGAAAAGCCCAAAGCATGACATCATAGCTTTACCTTCATGTCAAGATTGAAGTAGTTCATCCCATGACCCCATCACTAAGTCCATCCAAGAAGTCCTTCTAGATAATCATGGTATCCAAAATGCACATATCCTTGATCAAGATCCCATTCACAATCATGTCATCCAAGATAAACCTATTTTTGACCAAGATACTACCCTTGAACATGAAGTCCAAAATGATCCACTCATCGACCTTTATGCCATTCATAATCAAACATTTGAAGTAGATCCTATCCAAGTACCAAACACATCCATTTCCCAAGATGAGACACTTGCCTCCTTTAGACATATAGACAATCAAACAAATACAAATAACATCAAAGAAGAACATAAAGGAGCTACTATTGATCAATTCAAAGAACACAAAAAGGCTACTATAGATCAAGAAGAACATAAACAAGCTACTATGGATTATGTGTAAGAAGAAGATACAAAATCTACCATGGATCAAATCGACATTCCAAATGATAAAAAAGAAACAAGCATGATGAATGATAAATCCAAAACATACTACCAACTAGGAGCATCCACCTTTGTCAAAGCAGGCTTTCTTACAGATGAGGAGATTCCAAGCAGCAATTTCCACATACACAATGATGGGTTCACATATTTCTTTCAAAACAACAAATATCCCATCACAAATAGAATATTTCAGAGCATGCAGTATCAAGGAAAAGGACTAGACCTACACGAGCAAGGAATTCTAGAACCAGTACAATTTCATGCAAATCCTAGACATCAAGGTCTTGGCTATTCCTCAATCAAAAAATCTAATGATGTTAGTGGTACCTCCTCGATATTGGGAGAAACTTTATCAAATACAAACATCAAAATGGGGGTCATGAGTAGTCCTTGTCATAAATTTGTTGCCAACACTCCTTCCATCCACACCATAAACTGTCATTCCAACATGAATAAACCTTCTATTTGGAACCAACAAAAAGAAAATTATTACAAATCCAAAGTTCAAAATTATCAAATGTCAAAGGCCATTGAATAAAAAAAAAATACAAGTGGACAAATGAAGTTAAAATGGATCGCAAAGAAAAATGGATCAAGCAAAGAAAATATTCCAAGTCCAAAAGTCAGTCAAAATGTGGAGCCACAAAAAAAGAAGTTTCCCACATATAACAAATGTCCACCTCCTTCAAAATGGTCATCATGCAAGCCATATAAAAGTGTTGGTTCCAAACACTACCCTAATCAAAATTCCAAACTTCATCATCCACCATCCCAAGTTTGGAAAATCAAAATTGCTACATCCAAAACACCAAATAGTCCATCCACACCTACCATCATCCATCATAATCCTACATCTTGCCTAAAGTCTAAAAATTTCACATCAAAAATTCGTCGCATCCTAGCAGCAACTCTGTATCATAAGGACTCCCATGGTACTCTATCACGATGTGCATATTCTAATAAAGCCAACTCTAGTATAAAAAAGGATCACAATGACATCGATCAGTTGTATGCAAGTGCTACGATCCCGACAAGACAAATACTCCATAAAGGTCACTATTGGCATATCATGACACCAATATCTACATCAACACCATCAAAGGATTCAAAACAATCAGTGATCATCCAAAACATCAAGTCGATATAAAAAATCAAAAAATTGTCACCCTGATGAAAACCTAGAAAACAGGTATCTTGTGAGACATGAAAAAAAAAAGTAAAGAGAAAAATTTCATCCAATAGTGAAAACCATTTTTATGGCGCTTTGGATAAGTACCATAATGAAAACCTGGCAAACATGCATCATGTGTAAGAGCAATTATCTATGTGGACCATTACACTTGGGGGCAAGTTGTCTCATCTCCCATGCATTTCTCATGACATATCCATATATCCATCCAATCCATATTGTTTCCATCCATTCTCCCACCTACCTTGATCTTGATAAGAAATGGGGCACAAACATAAATCATGTTTTGGGAAAATTTTTGACATGTCTATCCTTTGGTCATACACTATCCATGAAATATCATGTCGTTACCTTCATAGAATTTATCCAAACCCATATCTTAAAGAAAACAAATTATTCCTATGTGACATAGTCCTTGGAGATCATATGCTAATTCTTTCAGCAAATAATCCTTGTCTCCTATCATTTTCCAAAATCAATTCATTATCTTTCCATACCTATTGTTGGACTTGGTTTCCCTTGTCATTGGTTTAAGGATTCTAATATGCTTATCCAAGTTCCCTCCATAATCCCATCTAGTCCTAAGGTTAGTCATTTCAAATGCAACAAGCCTAATCCATACAATCTTGTTATGCAATCTAGTGCATCATCCAAAACATTCCTTGGCTTTGTTCCTAGCCTTGCTGCAAACCTTGATCATTTAGTCACATTATCATCAACGGGATATTCTTTCCCAATCCTCACATTTTTTCAGGATGTGTCCTTCCCATATCAAACAACATTGTCATCATCATCACCTATCAATTGGTTTTCAGCTTGACTAGGGGCAAGATCATGTTTGTCCTTGGGTCCTTGTGCATGCCTGCTTGGTTGATTATGGGTATCTTTCATATGCATTTGTCATGATCCTTATAGTTATCATCCATAACAAAGTCTCATATGTCCATAATAAAGCTTTGTCATCCTTCTCACGGCCTAGAAACCACCGACATTTGGGTATCTCGATCATCCTTTTCATTCACCGCTATCCCTTTGCACATAATAAGTGGGTCTCGCACCTGACTGTGGGAAATTCCTTGATCTACGTCTTTATCAAAAATGGTATTAGCATCATAAAAAACTTCAAAAATCCAAAAAAAATGGAAAATTCTTCAAAAATCAAAAAACATCAAAATCCAAAAAAAATCAGAAAACATCAAAATAAAAAAAATAAAAAATATCAAAATAAAAAAATCATAAAACCTTCAAAATCCAAAAATCATAAAACCATCAAAATCCAAAAAATATAGAAAACATCAAAATCCAAAAAATAAAAACATCAAATCCAAAAAATAGAAAACATCAAAAATCCAAAAAAATCATAAAACATCAAAATCCAAAAAAAAGAAGAAGATCAAAAATCCCAAAAAAAGAGTCTGAGTCTAAGTCTGAATCAGTTTGTTTTAGAGTGGTCAACTATGTTGCCTCTATGTGTTTGCTACGTAGGCAAGGCTCATCTTAAATGGGCCCTTGAGGCATTAGGTAAGTCCTTTTAGGTTGTCCAAATAAAATCACGACTTCGTCTTTTATCAAATAAGGCACAGTCAAGTCGTGTCAAACTACGAGGTCTCTATGCATTGCTACGTAGGCAAGGCCATCTGTCCATGAGCCCCCGAGGCTCCCTAGGTCAGTCTTTTAGGGTTCGTCGAGTCAGTTAAAATAAATCGAACACTGTCAACTCAAACGCAACATCATCATCTAAACTTCTAACACAAATCCTGAATCAGCAAACAAACATAACCAATAAAATCTTTCATCAATCAATCAAATTAGTCATTCAATCGGAATGGGGCATTATTTCATTTGTCTCATTCGGTCTTATCTCTTGTCTTTTATTATGATGTTTCCTTCCTGAGGTTAGACTTTGTCAATTTGGTCATTCACCTTAAGCAGGATATGTCTTTCCTACAGTTAGGTGCCTTGTCAATACTTATCACTTGATCAACCTTATTAGATGTGTCCCTTGCCCCAAAACAGGATGTGTCCTTCCTACAGCTGGGTATCGTCACATCACTTGGTCATGTTCATCAATATTTGACAAAAAAATGATCAATCTTTGTCAAACAATCAAACCATCTTGTCAATTGATCAATCTTGTCTTAGTCAGGATGTGTCCTTCCTGAGGTCAGGCACAATCATTATCAATCAAACTTTGTCAACTTTATTGATCAATCTTTATCAAATCAATCAATCTTGCCTTCATTAGGATATGTCCTTCCTGAAACTAGGTATAATCAATCAAATCAATTTTCCAACTATTGTCAATTTGTCAATAAATCCTTGTCAACATTTCAATCAGACTTGATCATCTTGGTCCACCTAGTCAATCAATCAAACAATCTCATCATCACTGGAAAACACTTTATTGGTTTGGAATTGTCTTATCTTTTTGATTGATTTTGGGTCATGTTACTAGTCTCCTTGAGGATGTCCTATCAATGGATTTAGAGGGACGATGATGGATCATGGCCTCTTTTCTTTATTTTTTGTCTGTGGTTTGTCTTGGCAAAAAGACTGGGACAATTGGGACCTTAGTATGAGCTGGGGCATTCCTTGTCTTTTTGACTGCTTGTCTCTCCCAAATGGTCACCTTGCACACCTTGGTCTATGTCATACCATGGTGTTTGTGGTCCATTTGTGACATTTTTAACACCCAATGATGATAAATATAAAACTATAAGCATGAAAGTTGGTTCCCTTATCATTTCCTATATAATCTTTCATCTCCATCTTCCTTTCCTTTTCTGTGCTAACATCCATCTTCTCTATGCTAACATTTCTTCCATCCTTCATCCTCTAGTCTTATCATCCATTTTGAGAGCACATTCGTGTTCTTTAAACCCGCATGTCTTCTTGAGGGGGCATACCGGTACCCTGATATCACTGGGGCATCCTAGAATATCTTTTGATTGAGTTTCTTTGACACAACGCGATAAACTGCATTATGTCAAAGAGGGGCAAAATGTAGACACTGAAAAATTTCCTAAGCCTGCGAAGCGTCATTTTTCTTGGTCTTCGTCATTCGATAATTGAATAATTTTAATTATTCAATTATGTTCTTATTGCTCTATTAATTAGATAATTTTTAATTATTTAATTAATTCACTTTCTAATCTTTATTCTATCCTAATCGATTAAATAATTTAATTGCATCGCTAATGTACCCCCTGTAGACACCGAAATATGGTCTAAGCCTGCGACTTCAATTTTCTTCATAATTCATATTCTTCATGGTCATGATTAAATAATGTCAATTATTTAATTATTCTCTATAGTCTTCATTTCTTCTATTAATTAAATAATCTTAATTATTTAATTAATTCACACTTTTCTTTATTCTATCGATTAATTAAATAAACGCTTTTATTTAATTATGTTACTAATTAACCTTATCCTTCTCAAATTAAATAAATTCTTATTTAATTTACTTTATCATACTTCAACTATAATTAAATAAATTCTTTATTTATTTAATTATTCATTTAAATCCTTTCATCACTTAATTAAATAAATATTATTTATTTAATTATTCTTCAAATATCAAATCTTGAATTAAATGAATTATTTAATTCATGAATTCTATTTTAACACATTCCTCTATATTTAGATAATTGTGTGAGTTATCTAAGTATTCACTTTTACTCGACTCAAAGATCTATTTAAATTGCTCAGTTAACTCTTGATTTAATGTCTGAGTGGTGTTCTCGAGTAATCTCTTCGTCAAATCATTCAATCATCCAGTTCTAACTCATTTGCATGTACATGTAGATTAATTAAATATTCCTATTTAATTAATTAAACCTTGTGCGTGCATTTGAACAAAGAGTTGCTTTAATCCATCTTCATCTTTGTCATGCAAAGATAATTCTTTTGTTTTCGAATACCAAAATTGAAGATTAAATCATTTATTTAATCTTTAATTCTATTTCTAATTTATATCACTCATGTCATTACTAACTGTTATTAGAATGCATGTCTAATCAGTCGATCTCAACCGTCCGTTGATCTTTCAATCTTGGCCTGTCGTTCGGATAATCAATTTTCTATAAATTGATTTGGTCTTCATCATTCCAATCTCTCTGGAAATCTTATGACTTTTTGGAGCACCTATCTTGAATCTTTGATGTTTTGCTAAATCATTATCATAGGCTATATTTGCACAAACCTTTGAAAATCTGAGGGCAATTATACTACAACAGCAAAATGGAGAAGGGCAATCGAGATGAATCATGGAAATACGTACAAATTTGGTGAGATTGTTCAAGTTTTATTTATGTTTTTACTTTCCTTTGTTCTTTGTTGCTTAGCATTAGATTGCATTTAGATTTGCATTGCTTGGTTTTACATTTGGTGAACCTGACGTGAACTACTAACCCTCTTGATTGGCATTCTTTGTTTGGAAGTTTTTGGTGTTTTTTGTCTTGAAGGGTGTAGGTAATTTTGAAGAATCTTGAAAATCACACTTTTGGGAGTCTTTTGAAGTCAAATACATAGCATGGTTGTGTCCGGATGGGTCGAGAGACGAAGATTCATGTATTATACTGCATATTTTTGTTAAGGGAAGCATTTTTTACAAGAAAAACATGATTTTTTTGCGGTTGCAAGCTAAAGTGACGCATTTGCAAGCCAAAATGACACATTTGAGACTTAAAATGATGCATTTGACTTAAAGCAACGCATTTGCAAGCCAGAATGATGCATTTGTGACTTAAAGTGATGCATTTGACTTAAAGTGACGCATTTGCAAGACATAATAACACATTTGACTTTCTGTGACATGTTTGAGCTAGAATGACGCATTTGACTTAAAGTGACGCATTTGCATAACAAAATGACGCAATTCATATTTTAATTTCGTGGGTTTTGTACGGAACGATGCATCGGCTTGATGAAACACCGCAATTGACATTCTGAGACGCATCAGTGTGACAAAGCGATGTGATTGACTTTCTGAACCACATCTGACACCAGAAACGATGCATATGAAAAATTCTAATGCATCTGCAAATTCCTTAACCGCAACTGACTAGTAAAATACCGAGAACGCAATTGTAGATAACATCGATGCATTTGACTGGTAAAACAATGATGCAATTGACTGGTATGGTCCTTTTGTTTCTGTTTTCAAAAATCTAAAATTTTCAATTGATTTGTGTGTTACTAATATCAGATTTTTAGCGTGTGGGATTTTTGTTTTTGGATTTAACGAGTTTTTGCAGGACGATTGATGAAGACAATACTGAAAACTACTAATGAATCTTTCTGCAGAACGCATGTTGAAGACCTTAGTTAAATTTTTGAAATAGATCGTTTGGTAGTGTAGCAAATCTTTCATTTGGTTTAAAATTAACAAGTGTTTACTGTGTTTGGTGTGAAAGAACACTTGTGTATTACCCTCACGATTTGGTACATCGAAGTATCCTCTCCCTTTGCACATTCATGCGATCCTGGGTGTAAGAGAAATGATTAGCAACTCTAGAACTTGGGCTTGTTCTGGTGGGAAAAAAGTACTCACCCCAGGACGACTCAGATCGGTAGCACCCTGAACCTGAGGGACTTCCAGCTGGTATATAAAAGTGGATTCTTGGGGAAAGCACAAGAATCACGCATATGGTTCCGACGAGATGGATCCAAAAGGGGACTCTCATCGCATGGATCATGCCTTACGAACGAAATTTCTGTATTAAACACCTTTTGTATTAGAGACCAACCATTTTTGGCCGTTGCTTGGTATAGTGCAGGGTACAGTATCATGCCCGAAGACACTCACTACTGATCCCCTTGAGTAGAGTTAGCAGTTCTTGGGAGGTCATTGCCCAAAGAATTCGAAATTGGTGTGCTCGAAAGACATTAATGAGCCATGGAGGGGAGCCAATGCCACCAAATTTCTAAGCTATCCGCTCTCGAGAAGGAAAGGTGTTTATCACCAATCCGGGGTATTTAGGTGGGCTCTACCAAGTATACAAACTGTAGGCCTTTTGGCCTATTAGGATGTGCTTTTCTGTTGTCAAATTAAACGTTCTTTGAGTCCAAAATCAAACTAAAAACACTTTGTCTTATGATTGTGCTTGTTTGCCAGAACTTGATCACGGAAAACAGAGTCAGTTTTAAATCTCAAATCACTAAAAATACATAAAGAGTCACAACTATTCACCAGAAGGTCGCAATTGATTTTTAGAGTTGCATCTATTTAAACTCGGGTCGCATCTGTTTAGCGTAGAGTCGCATATGCTAGATTAGCTCGCAATTTCTTTGTGAAAGACCGCATATGTTATATTCTGAGTTGCAACTGTCATTACGAGTCGCATCTGTTAGAAGGTTAACTGCATCTGTCAGAGTCGGACATTAAACTTTATCAGGGACACGCAATTGATCATCAGAAAACTGCAACTGTGAAACTTAACCACAACTGGTAAACTTAACTGCATATGTGAAATCCTGCAACGCATTTGCTTGATTAGAAAACCAAAATTCATGATCATTGTCCAGTCAACACGGTTATACCAGTCTTTTAGTTGGCTCCCCACAAGCAGACTTTGAACGGAAACAGGAAACGATTTTGGTCAATTTTTTATCCTTTAGGTTCATATAGTCATTACCATAGTTGTCCTAATTCAGAGTTTGTTCTCAACTTAGAATACATTTTTCCTTTAGAGTAAACTTCTAGGAAGGTCATTTTTACAAACTTTAGGATAGGTCCACCATCTACACTCTAGAAAAATCATAGTGTCAACGAAATCTATCATTGAACCTAGTCTTATCATTTTATCCTTTGTCCTACAGAGAGTCCTCCTAGCTCATAAGTCTAGTTAGGAAACTCAACTTGTCTTTGATCCTCATCCTACATTGGTTCCTTGACTTAACTAAATTGATGCCTTGGCTAGACTTTAGGTAGTTGGTCCCTCCATCTTGGGTTTATAGAATTGATTATTTTAGAGCCTTACTTAGACTTTTGCATCTTTAGATTTTAGACTAGTGTCATCATTCGCATAGAAAATCCCAAAAACATAGACTAAGGTCATACTGTCCATAGATGTAGTTTTGCATTCCTTGCATATTGAGCTAATCTTACATGGTTGAAACTAGGTCTAAGAGAAGAGAGACGGAAAAGATGTTGAACCAAAACGAATTCATCAATCCATTTTCCTCAAGACCTCACAAGACTCTATTAGAAAAATTCACCACTAGAAACACTCAAGGTCACATTACAACAGAAGACATAGAGGCTGCTACACAGGACCCTGAGTTTTCCTCTTTCGTAGATGAGTACCTAGCAAACGATCGTCAATGATACTTAGTCAAATTGCTAGCTGAAGGCGCTACCTTACCTACAGGATTTGATACCAACACCTTACAAACTCAACCTACACAAGGGACAAATACAACGACTGCTAGTACTACTATACCTTAGGTCAGCACAACTATGCCATCTGGAACACCTACACAGAGTACGCCAGTCCATACATCTCCATTTGGTACATCCAACATGACATCAAGATTTAATTTCACTGTAGGAGGATCATCATCCACTCCCTCCGGTCCTCTTGTTGGGAGTAAAAGACCTAAAACATCAGCCTCTACACCATATGTTGGTGTCACAAGCACAACATCCCAGTCAACGACCATACCTAATGCCAGCGTCACGAGCACCATACCACAATCGATGGCCATACCTAGTGCTCAAGTCACAAGTACTATACCACGGATTACACAAACAGGAGGCATTCCCTCATTCCAATATGGTAATAAGAATCCATTCTCCCAGACTAGCAATCAGAATCCATTTACACAGATTCCGAATCAAAATCCTTTCTCCCAGATTGGTAGTCAGAATCCGTTCACACAGATCCTAAGTCAAAACCATTTTATGCAGATTCTGACCTAGAACACATTTACAAAAATTCTGAATCCAAACCCACCTCAAATATCAATGTTCAATCGAAACCCATCACGAGACTTTGGATTTCAGAATACATACACGGATCCGCATAATCCCCCTAGCACATCCTTGACCCAAGTTGACGTCTTACAAACACAAATGCAGGCACTACAAATGCAAATGGATAACATGTCGATGTCAACTAAGAAATCATTTTCAACAAAGGATATATGCCCATTTCCCTTTGATAGATCATTGTATATGACCCCTTTCCCTCATGGATATGTCATACCGAATCTCCCTAAGTACAATGGCAAATGGAATCCAATAGAACATATAAGGGAATTTTCTACCATATGCATAGATGTCGCTTATGACCCCACATATCTTATGAGACTATTTCCAAGAAGTCTTGTAGGAATTGCACTAGAGTGGTTTTCAGGTCTAGACTCTGGCATCAGATCTTGGGGTGAACTGGTTGAGAAATTTGTGGAGCAATTCTATTTCAACATAGACCACGAGATAAATATAGCAACCTTGTGTCACACAACACAAGACGAAGGTGAAACATTCATCGCTTTCTTCCAGAGATGGAGGACTATAGCTAGCCGGTGTCCTGTCGAGATACCTGAAAAACAAAAAGTTACTATGTTCCAACAAAACCTTCGTGCAAAACTAAGGAGTAACTTAAGGGTACATTGTTGTACATCTTTTTCAGAACTAGTGGAAAAAGGGGTTATAATAGAAAGGGATCTCATTGAAAAAGGTGAACTTAAGACATCAACATCCAATAGAAATCCGATTGTGCAAAACACCCCCACTGACAGAAACAGATTTTGGTCTTGCAACAAAAATTTCACCAATGATGGGGTAGTTGATGCTAAAACGCTACAAGCAGGACCACTCATCACATTACAAGGACCTCATACTTTTTCCAACATGCTTAATGTTGTCAATCAACCTCCTAACATGGTCCAAAATACCCAACGTCCACAACAACAAAGGATATTTCAAAAATGTGAGTTCACTCCCTTAGGGGAACCCATTGAGTCTGTATTCAAACAACTGTTACAACATAATCTTATATAGCTATAGGAACCAAGACAATATGATCCAGGACAATTTAAACTAGCTTGGTGGGATGATAATGCATTTTGTGATTATCATAGAACTAAGGGACATAACCTAGAAAACTGTCGACAACTGAAGAATATCATACAAGATCTTGTCGAAAGGAGAATAATTGAAGTTAGTGGACATAAACAAAAGTCATCAAACATTGATCATCAAGTCTTTTCTGATCCACTACATGATCATGGAAAAGGAACTGTTCCCAATTCGAGTACTAAGACCAATATGTTAGCAACTATGCAAGTATCAAGCATGATTATAATGGTGGCAAAATCATTCATCACCTTCGCGCGACTGATGAGAATATCAATACCATTACTATCAATACAAATCCTGAGTGCGCAGTTAATACTCATCGTACTAAGATCACTATCCAAGGCCCTCCATCGCAACAAAGACCACAACGTTCCAAGTTACAATATAACCTACTTGACTAGTTGGGGAAGACCCCAGCCCAAATCTCAATCTTGGAACTGTTGTGTATTTCCCCTGAGCATCGATCTATTCTCGATAAGGCTTTACAAAAAACCATAGTCCCTAATGACCTTGATGTCAATCATTTCCAGGAAATGGTGGGCTACTTGACCAATAATCATCATGCCACGTTTTCTGAACAAGACTATGCAACTGAAAAGACAAACCATAACAACTCTTTACATCTAGAAGTCCTTGTTGATGACACCAAAGTTAGACGAGTTTTGGTAGACGAAGGAGCAGGGTTAAATCTGTGCACTTTAAAACTAATTAAGGCATTAGGTATCTCAGACGCATGCGTAGACATGACCAAAAGTATTGTCATTAAAGCTTATGATGATGAGGAACGAAAATCAAAGGGGGTGGTAACACTTCCTATCAGAATTGGTCCTGTAGTAATGGAGACAAAGTTCCAAGTCTTGGATCTCACCCTTCCTTATAACCTTCTGCTAGGTAGACCATGGATTCATGCCATAAAAGCGGTCCCTTCCACATATCATCAATGTCTTAAATTCCCTTACAATGGCACAGAGATAACTATAGATGGTGATCCTGATCCATTTCAATATTGTACCAATCTAAAAGAGATCCCCCAACGCCAAGTGCCAGTAAACCAAGAGGCTTCATCATCCAATCCATCTTCCTATGTGGATCCATCCACACTCACTCCAACATCTATTTCACCCTCAATTCCTACCACTCCTAGGGTTGAGATCCAAGACAAGGGTTGTGGAGAGTATTACATGACAACATCTTATTGTGTTTAGCCATTTGATTCCTCCTAAGTCATATGGTTTACCTACATCAGATAGGGGATAGTCTATGGTCACTATACATGTTCCTCCCACAACAAATTTCATTAAATGGGGAGAATTAAGCAAAGAGGTCGTAAATACAGAAGATGTCACTTCCTGGCTATATAGGGAAGATGATGAAGAATCTCTCTCATTTGCTCACATTCCTACAGATCTATATGGAAAGGGTTTCACAATCATGCAAAGGAAGGGATATGATGGAAATAGTGGTTTAGGCTTAAACCAAGACGGGAGGATTGAACCAATATTTGTTTCTCAGTGGCCAAAAGGCGTGGGGCTAGGGTTTCAACCAATTTAGATTGGCGTTCCTAGTACCACCTCACCCTTACTTGAGGAAGTGAGTGCTTCAGAAGATATTAAGACATCTCACGAACCATTGGACCAATATCACTATGACTCCCCCGACTCCAACGATTATGAGTGGGATTCCCTATCCTCTACATCTTCCATGGACCTTGACAAGTTATTTGGAGAACTTGACTTAATGTTAAGATCCTCACCAAATCCATTGAATTCATGTCCACCAAAGAACATGACAAAAGAGGAATGGTTTAAACACTACTATTGGGAATCACTTGATCCTACCTCTTGGCAACCTGAGCCATTTGTTTCAGATAGTCAAACCTTGGCATTAAACCCACCTATCAATCCACCTAGATCCAAACCTAAGAGCAAACATGACCTAGTACAAGACTTTTGTGACCATATGAATAACTCAATCCTTACCTTGACCCCAGTAAACTTTGATAACTCCGATGATGACATGCCCTTAGTTTATCCCCAACTCATTGATTGGGACCAACAAGACACACCTGTCTTAGACATTTTTGAGAAGGACGAAGCAATTGCTGAGTTCCTGGGATTACGAGAAGGCATACCTAATGGTGATCACAAGGCTGGTTTTACCATTGACTTGGACAACAAAGCATATTTTGGGGAATTGGTTCAACCCTCTAGTCGCAAAAATGAGAAAAAGAATAAACAAGATAAAAAGGACGAGTCTCTAGGTGAAAACTGAAATGCACCTTTAGACAATGAAAAAGTAAAAAGAAAGGACACATCCAAAGGTGAAAACCTCTCTTAGGAACCTAAGGATGAAGGTTTGAACATTCTCCCTGTTGCAGAAGAAAAGTCACCCGTGCTCGTTGAAGAATCGATAGAAGTCAACATAGGCACAAAAGAGAATCCTTGACTGGTTTATTTTGCAGCGTCATTGACAACAAAAGAGCAGCCAGAGTTCCACAACTTCTTTGCACAAAGATAGATAAATTTTGCCTGGTCATATGCAAACATGCTGGGGTTGGATCCTGAACTTGTTCTACATCACTTGCCTTTACAACCAGGTGTCAAGCCAGTGAAACAGAAATTGAGAAAAATGCATCCACGGATTGCTTTACTAGTCAAGGCAGAACTCAAGAAACTATTAGACGTTGGTTTCATTAGATCAATCGACTATGAAGATTGGATTTCCAATCTTGTACCAGTCACTAAACCAATAGGGGGCATCCGCATCTGCACCAATTTTAGAGATATCAACAAGGCCTTTCCTAAGGATGACTTCCCTTTGCCTAACATAGACATGATAGTTGACATGATAGCAAGATATGAGATGTTGTCCCTTATGGATGGGTTTTCAGGATATAACCAGATCAGAATTGCTACTGAAGACCAACCTAAGACAACTTTCACTTGTCCTTGGGGTATGTATTGCTGGAATGTTATGCCCTTTGGACTCAAGAATGCTAGAGCAACCTATCAACGTGCCATGACCACCATCTTTCATGATTTAGTACACACTCTTATGGAGGATTATGTCGATGACCTTATTGTTAAATCCAAGACAAGGGCAGAACATTTACAGGTTTTAGACAAGATATTGCAAAGGTTGGAGAAGTATAAAGTGAGACTCAATCCCAAGAAATGTGTGTTTGGAGTGAAGTCAGGAAAGTTGTTAGGCTATATCATTTCCAGACAAGGCATTGAAGTGGATCTGGATAAGGTAAAATCAATCATAGACATGCCTCCACCCACTAATCTCAGTCAACTAAGGACACTACAAGGAGGATTGCAATCTATCAGAAGATTTATAGTGCAGTTAGCAGATAAGACACATCCTTTTCAACATCTACTTAAGAAAGGGGTACCCTTTGCATGGACAGCTAGGTGCATAGAGGCTTTTCAATTGATTAAGGAATATTTACTCACACCACCAGTCTTAATGCCACATGTTGAAGGAAGACCATTGATTCTTTATATCACAGCAACCTATTAATCACTTGGAGCATTGCTTGCACAGAATGACGATGAAGGTCATGAAAGGGAAGTCTATTATATCAGTCGGACTTTGGTAGGTTATGAGCTCAACTATAGTACCATTAAACGTGCCTATCTTGCAGTAGTATTTGCTACCCAAAAACTAAGGCATTATATGCTAAACCATCAAACAATGTTGATTGCTAAAATAGATCCTCTAAAATATCTTCTCAGCAAGGCAACATTAACAGGGTGACTGGCCAAATGGGTTATGATACATAGTGAGTATGATATCCAGTATGTAGAAAGAAAGGCTATTAAAGGACAGGTCATTGCTGATCAGTTAGCTGACGCACCAATACAGGTAGATCAACCATTAGTTGCAGACTTTCTTGATTTGTTTATATTTACAATTGACACAAACATAACATGGAAATTGTACTTTGATGGCTCACATACAAATCATGGTTCAGGGGTTGGTATACTATTTCTCACACCACAGAGTGATTCCATCCCTAAGTCATTCAGGATTGCATTCCCATGTAGTAACAACATAGCAGAGTATGAAGCTCTGGTGACAGGGTTATGCATGGTAGTCAAGTGGAAAATTAAGCATCTACAGGTATATGGTGATTCTCAACTAGTAATCAGATAGGTAAATGATGATTATTTGACTAAGGATGAGAAGCTTTCCCCCTATAAATGCATGGTTGATAGCTTTAAAGAGTACTTTGACAAGGTCGAATTTCATCAGATACCTCATGTTTTAAACAGGGCAGCAGATGCTATGGCTACAATTGCATCACTTCTCGACATTCCTAACAACGTGCCTAAGTTTGAGTTCTTGGTAGAACAACTTTTGGTCCCAGCCTACGATATCCCAAATTCTGAAATGGTGTGTGACATTGTTGGTCTTGATTCCCCATGGTACAAAGAAATATATGACTACCTTCATGCCGAAGTCATACCCACTGGCCTATCAAATAACCAACGTAGGACATTCCTCCGCAAGTCAGCCAAATACACCATCGTCGGAGACACCCTATATAGACGCGCCTTAGATAATACCCTACTGAGATGTCTTGATTCTACTGAAGCACAAGCAACTTTGTGTGGGGTGCATGAGGGTATATGTGGTTCCCATTCTAGCGGTCCTACCTTAGCCAAAAAGATTATGAGACTGGGTTATTATTGGCCTACTATGGAAAAAGACTCATATGTCTTTGTAATGAAATACCGCCAATGCCAAGTTCATGGAGACTTGATACATGCGCCAACATAGGAGCTCCATCCTATAACGTCACCATGGCCCTTTTCCCAATGGGGACTCGACCTCATAGGTAAGATCCACCCCACATCATCTAATGGACAAATTCATTATCACTGCCACTGAGTATTTTATGAAGTGGATTGAAGCCATTCCTATGACATACATTACTGACACACAGATTTCTAAATTTATCCTGAATTATATCATCTGTCGGTACGGTGTCCCTCAGTCCATAATTACCGATAATGGCCACCCCTTTAAGAATCAAGAAGTCCGCCCGTGTGATGAATTTCATATTCAACATCACTTTTCTCCATACTACCCACAAGGTAATGGCCAAGCAGAGGCATCTAACAAAACCATCATTAGAATCCTCAAGAAGACTGTCAATGATGCTGGTCGTGACTGGCATTTACAGCTTAACCCTGCCTTATGGGCTTATCGCACAAGTATCCATACTCCCACTGGTGCCACTCCCTATTCACTAGTATTTGGTTATGAAGCTATTCTTCCTATTGAGGTCGAGATTCCTTCCCTAAGGGTATCCTTGAAAGGCCACATTGATGATGAAGAGTACCGAGTATCGAGACTCCATGAGCTAGAATTCCTGGATGAGCGAAGACAGAAGGCACTAGACCATCTCCAAGCATATCAGAATCACCTTCATCGTAGCTATAACAGGAAGGTCTTGAACAAAAACTTTGACATTGGTGACCTGGTTTTAATGGAGAACCCAAAGAATCAAGCAGAAAGAGACAAACCAGGAAAGTTTGAACCAAACTGGTTAGGACCTTATATTGTTACAAAAGCTTTTGGATTAGGAGCGTACCAACTCTCTACTCTTGAAGGGGAACCATTGTCCTCACCAATCAATAGTCTGCATCTGAAGAAGTTCTATGCATAGCTTCAAAGAGCCTTGTCTTAATTAAAAAAGAAATACAAGAAAATCAAAAAATAATAAAAAAAAAAATCGTTACCAGGGTGAAAACCTGGCAAACAGGTGTCTTGGTAACACCAAAAAAATTATATAATCCAGAAAATAGTAAAGATAAATAATTCATCCAATAGTGAAAACCACTTCGGTGGCGCTTTGGATAGGTACCATGGTGAAAACCTGGCAAACAGGCACCCTGTGTAGTTGACTCTGCTCCTTTGTCTACTATTATTCTAATCTACCTATCCCTATACATATCGCTTATCCCTATACATAGTCCACTACCCTGTACATAGTCCTTATCCTTGTACATACTACCTATCCCTGTACATAGTCCACTTCCCTGTACATAGTCCACTACCCTGTACATAGTCCTTACCCCTATACATACTACCTATCCATATACATATCCCTTATCTTTTGTATCCATCGCTTGTATATACCATTCATAATAAGTGGCAGTGTTTCCCATAACCTGGAACGATTGACATCGAGTGCATTTCATATCCCCCATTTTACCCTATTCATAATCAATTGGTCTTATACTCGACTGGGGGCAAACACTTGACGTGTGTCATATTGATTCTTCCATTGGTTGTGTTGAAGACGTAAAACCATAGAAAAATCCACAAACATCGCAAAATGACCTAAGAAAACACAAAAACATCAGAAAACTTCAAAAGGACAAAAAAATCAAAACATGTTGAAACTCCAAAAAATAGAGTCAAAGTCAGTTGCACTTGTCAGTCTTTGACGTTTGTCGAACTACATTGCCTCTGTGACTAGACATAGGCAAGGCCATCTACTGATGTTCTCCCGAGGCATTAGGTCAGTTTGTTTAGGTTTGTCTGTATAAAATCATGCATCAATTCATATGTCTATATGACAAGGTCATTGGTTGTGTCAAACTACGAGGTCTCTGCGTGTATAACGTGGGTAAGGCCATCAATCGATGAGCCCCCAAGGCCGCACTAGGTCAGTCCATTAGGGTTCATCACATTCACTTTCACACATGTCTTCTATTTGTAGTCAGTCTTGTTAGTCAAAGTCAAGTCGAACTACGAGGTCTCTGCGTGTATAACGTAGGCAAGGCCATCAATCGATGAGCCCCCGAGGCCGCACTAGGTTAGTCCTTTAGGGTTTTTCGTCACACACAGTCCATTGTCAGCACATTGTATCAAGTCATGCATCAATCTGGTGAACAAGTAAGCAATGTCTCTAAGTCAAATCAAACAACTTTCCAAACAAAACGATCAAAACGGATCAACAAATGTCTGCTACAGGATGTGTCGTTCCTGGAAATAGACATCATCACGGCAACCATCTGGTATCTTATCCAAGATGAGTCCGTCCTAAATACAGCTATCAACATGGAAATCTATGTCTTATACAACATGAGTCCTTCTTGCATAATCGACATTGTCAAACAATCAAACATAGCCTTACACAGGTTATCACATCAACGACATCTGACTCAATGTCTTATACGATACATGTATTTTTGAAACCAGGCTTTGCCATGCCTTATACAGATAGTCATAACATCGAAACCAAACTCACAGTCTTATCTGGTATGTGTATCTCCTGAAATCAGGCTTTATCAATCAATCATTCTATCAATCAAAACAAATCAAACAAACAGATCAAGTTTTGGAAAATATTTTACTGGCTTTTTGACTTTCTGGCTTATTTATCTTATCTTTTCATTTGACTTTATGATGAGAATTAATGTTACTAGCTTTCTCAAGGATGTCCCATGGAGGATTTAGAGAAGCCACGATGTATCATAATTCTATTTTCTTTGACTGTTGTCTATCAACTGTCTTTTTAAATCTGATTTTTGAGTCATGTTACTAGTTTCCTCAAGGATGTCCCATGAAGGATTTAGAGGAGTGATGACGTCTCATGACCCATATTTTATTTTGTTTGTTGTCTGTGGTTTGTCTTGACAAAAAGACTGGGGCAACTTGTGCCCTTAGTATTAGCAAGTGGATGACCTTGCACACCTTGATCTATGTCATATCATGGTGTTTGTCTCCATTTGTATTAGTCCCGCCCAATGATGATAAAGTGCAATACCTTTTGTGATACAACAAAACATCGAAGATTGCTAATACTAACATCCATCTCATTTCTTTTATTATTTCTCAATCTTTCTTTCCGCACTAACAGTTCTTCTTTCTGGCATTATGACGGAGTCCTGTGATATAATGAGGGAAAGTGTTTGAAATAATTTATGAAATAATTTAACATAAAATTTTATAAAGAGGGAAAGTGTTTGAAGGATGATATAATTATAAAAGGAATGTCAATAGTGGATTGAAATTTAAATTCTCATCAAAAGAAGGTGAAAGTGTATTAGTTATAGTGGGGATAGGAAATGATATAGGTATGGAAGAGGCCTCTAGAATGGTAGTGGGATCCATAGTAACAACAAGTGGAAAAGGGGAAGTAGTGGGAGGAATAGGGATAGAATGATATTTCATAAGTCTATATGTAGTAAAAAGACAATGGTCAACATCATGGGTATCATAGATGAAGAAAATGTGATTTCTTTGTTTGGTCTCATCTACCATGGGTATCTTCAAATTTTTTGATCATTCCTCCTACTAACATTTTGTCTAATTTTATTGAGCAACTCTTGTTTTGACATTGAGGTTTTAAGTTAATATTTTATTTTCCTTTATGGTTTGGATCCTTCTTTTAGTTCTATATGCATGGTTCCTACCTCTTCTTTTATACCTTTTAGTTTAGTAAATATTCTAGGAAAAAGATCTTCATATTTTTTTAAATTTTCCACTTGCATCACTTATCTTTCATCCCATTAATCTCCAATTTTTTCCATCTTAGAGTTCCTTCTAAAATTATATTTTGTTCTCTAGTACTCAATTGTTCATGTTGAAATATTTATTTTTACTGCATTATTAGTGGCTATTTGATTTTCCCCTTCTTCAACTTATATTTTTTTTTAAGTTTTGAGGATTTTCTTCTCCTTTGGATTCCATAATTTATTCTTAGAGGAACCACTTAACTTCTACTGTGGTGTTTCAAGCTTATCCATCCACTTTATCAAGTTCCAAATGCTTGTCTCCTTTGGAAATATAGTCTAATGTTCTTTGTGAAGGACTATTTCTACTAGAGATAGGATAATGTCCTTCATTTTAGTACATTGTGGATTAGCTTGTCAATATCATGGAATGTAATTTTTTTACAAAATTATTTTGTCTCATCATCCAATTGTTGGTTCCTCCTCTCTTTTCTTAGTTAATATACCTTTTTTTGCAATAGGTGATAATGTCTAATAGAAAAGTTGGGTATATAGCCTTTCATCATATTCTCTTCTATTTGTCCATTCCCTAATGCAAATTTGAAGGTTTATTTCAAGTTTCATCTTGACACAATATTTTAGATTGGGTTTATAGTCTCCTTTGATAAGTACTTGGTTCTTATGAGGACCAAAAATGTCTTCCCAATTGGGATATTAGGTTTGTGGGTGTACCACCATCTTGTCATGCTACAAAGTATCTTGAAGAGATTATAATCTCAAATTTTATTTCTTAAATAATTTTTCCATGTATTATATACATGTTAAAAAAATTCCCACCCTAGAATACCAAGGAAGCTTAATATGAGAAATTCCATGTGAAATGTGGTTAAATTGTTTTGACTTTTAGTATGTTGTCTCTTTTTATAATTTCCTTTTGTATTATGTGGTGGGTTTTCATCATTTGAAATATCTTGAGTGGAATTTTTTTTTAACTTTTCTTAAGTTTTGGATCCTCCTCACATCTAATATCTTTCTAGATCTTACTTTTGGCTCATCCCAAACCCATTCTTCCATAGCATATTCATTATCGATGTTGTAACTATTGATGTCAAGTATGATTTATCCTCTTGAGTTAGCCTCATGCATGGTGTCTTAGACTATTATTCTTAAAGAATGTAGTGCTTTCAATTCTTCTTCTCCAATTTTTTCTTATGTTATCTTCTTTATGTATGCCTTACTCATATCAATGTATAGGGGTATATGTATTAAATTTTTTGTCAAAGAATGAGATTTATTATTTATAGGAGTTAATTGTCCCATTATAGTTTACAAACCATTCTAAATTTAGTAAAATATTGAAGGTATTAAAGAGTTTCTTCATCTCTATTACTTCAAAGTCTACTTTTTTCTTGATTCCCATTAAATTAACTTCTATCTTTCTCCAAGTTCCAACCATACAAATGGAAATACCATCCACAAGATCAATGTTAAAGGGGTGTCATAGACTATTGGATTCCTAAATTCTTCTCAAACTCTTTTAGGTATAAATGATTTTGAGGTCAAATATTATGTTCTTAAAATGTTTGTTGTTTAGTTTAAGTTTTACTATAATTTGTTTCTTCTTCCATCTTCATGAGCTTGAATAATGTGTACTTGCTCAAATTTCTCTATCAGGTCCTCAAAAACAATTGGAGCTATATCCACTTGAGATAAAGAAGGAAAGTGCTACAAAGTAAATCCTACTAGTTATTGTGATCATTGTGGGAAAGATGCTTAATTACTTGCACTAACAGGAAATCTAGTTTGTTGGATCAAGAAGCTTTGTTCAATATTAATGTTAAGATGTTAATATTGATGTACACATTCTAATTCTTGTTCTCAAACTATCTTGATTTCCAAAGGTTTGGTTGAAACTTTTGACCTAAATTATTATTAACACCCCAAGTTAAATTGGTTTGGTTGAATCAAATAGTAAGCCAATATTCTAATTAGTAAGAAACACAAAATGAAACTTAGTGATAACACTAATGATTATGGCCTTCTTAAATGATCCTACTTAATAACCCTTTAAGACAATCAAATTCCCTATTATCATCTATGAAATATTTATGGTATTCCTTAAAAACAAGCTGATAATTCAATTTTAAACATGAGAATGGAGAGGAAAATAACCCTTAATTATCTCTCTGAAAGAAATACAACATAAAGGAGATGATTCTAATAGTAAACATATGTTCATACATTCATTTAATAGAGACAAGAATCAAAATAAAAGTGACATATGTACAACATGAAAATTATTTGTATTACTTTTAAAACAAGTGTTGTTTGAAATACAAATAGCTTTACTCAAATTTTCATTCTGATTTTTGAAGTGTTTAGATACTTTGCTTTAATTTTTTTGAAGAGGGTATGGACGTCCATCATATTATAAAGGATAGAGGAATTTTGTGCATTTTCCCTAGTCGACATGTATGTGAAATGTGGAAGAATTGACAAGGAAAGTGAATTGTTTGAAGGATATGCACAAAATGGATTTGTTGAAAAGGGTTTAGAAACTTTCAAAAAAATGCAATTGGCAGGTGTAAAGCCAAATTTCACAACCTTTGCCAACATCCTCCCTGCCTATGCCAAAATGGGAGCTTTGGAACAGGGTATGGACATCCATCAAAGCATAATGGGAGGGTGATTAATGGCAGATATACAACAACTGGAAATGCTTTGGTCAAAATGTGGAAGCATAGACAAGGCACATGAACTGTTTGATAGAATGCCTCCAAGAAATGCGTTCTCATGGAATGCCCTGAGTGCAGGATATTCACAAAATGGATTTGTTGAAAACATTTTAGAAATTTCAAGCAAATGTAGTTGGTATGTGTAAAGCCAGATTCTACAACCTTTGTTTGCATCCTCAAAGATTGTGCTGAATGGGGCTTTGGAACAGGGCATGGACATCCATCAAAGCATAAAGGATAGAACAATGGTTGCAAGTTATGTAGAAAATGGGTTTGTTCAAAAGGCTTTAGAAACTTTCAAGCAAATGCAATTGGAAACTGTAAAGCCAAATTCCACAACCTTCACCCTACTTGTGCCAAAATGGGAGCTTTGGAATAGGGTATGGATGTGTGCAAAATGTGGAAGCATTGACAAGGTGAATGAACCATTTGATTGATAGCCGAGCAAGAAATTTGGTCTCATGGAATGCCATGGTTAAAGGATATGCACAAAATGGATTTGTTGAATTTAGGGTTTAGAAACTTTCAAGAAAATACAATTCACTATAGCCATGTATGCGAAATGGGGAAGCATAAAACCAACTTGAAAGTCGTACCGGGTTGGAGGGTGATGCACTGTGGAGGACGCCGCACTGGAGGATGTTGCACTATCACTCAGGGTGGTGAGTTTGCTAGGAGATTCGCCCAGGAGTTTGCTGCTTCACATGCACAACCGATAGTCATTTTCTTTAAAAAGGCCTAATTCAGGGGTTCGAGCAAACCCCATTTCATTCGAACCTAGTTTTTTAATATTAAAAAAAATGAACGTCATAGGTTCGAATGAACTATGGGGTTTGCTTGAATTGTATGGTTTGATCGAATACATTTAAGGGTTACCTCGAATCAATTAGTTCAAGCGAACCCCTTAAATTTGTTCAAGTGCCCAAAATGCATTTTTGCTTCCTCCATAAAATTGTAAACCACTTATGTGGCCCTACCCCCAATTATCTCTCAACAATATCTTTTTCGAAAATAAATAAAATCATTTATTTTATTTATTAAATTCAATCTTGCACATGTAAATAATAATTAAATTTATCTAATTATTAAACACTCATGCAAATTCCACCTCACTCGTTGACTAAGAATTACTCTTCGTCCACTCATCAATCAGATCCACTTCACTCCCACTCACTTCAAGTCCATTGAGCAATCAATTCATTCCACTAAACATTAGTCTCAGTTAACAAGTTCCAATCAATCCTCTTAACTAATCCATACGATTAGTTATCTGGAATCATGTAGTCACTTAATTGACCATCAATTCCTCTCATCAATCCTCCACCGTTGATATTTTTAGTCTCTCCTATGATCTTGACCATTGATTGGTGTCACCCAATATCTCTAAATCAAACCATCCTATCATTCATTTTTCATCTCAAATCATACAAAGAAACTATACTCATATTTCACAGTGCTTTTATGCTATTGTGCTTATACCAAATTTGAGAGCAAAGGACTATTTACACCATTCTCCAAGGTGAACAGAGGAGAGAAATGGAGCTATGCTAGAGAAGGTTGTGTGTTTCAGTGTGTGCAAGGTTTGTATTTCATTTGATTCAGTTTTCTCTATTTGCTTCATTGATTATGATATTTTGATTGTGATTTCTTGTTAATTATTGCTTAGCTATTTCAATTTCACAGATGAATTTATAGGTCATACATTTTGGAATGCCTAATGGGACCACTCTGTCCTTGATTTAACCTTTCTTTTGTGAGTTTTAAGTGATTTTTACAATTGCAGGCTCCTTTGGCGCAATCATTTTAGAATGGTGCATTTGACAAAAACATGGGTGTAAATGTGGCACTATGTGGCACATTTTCTTCACATAATTGCACAAACGTGTCTCAGAATTGTGCATTTATGGCTTATATGGGAATAATTGTTTTTGTGTGATTTTCTATGATTTTTAGACTTCTATGTTAGACACTTGACTAATAACCTTGATTTTAAAGTTTTCTAACACTAGATTGATCATTTAACCCTTCACATTAGATTTTTGGCTATGTATTTGCATTTTTTGTATTTCTATGTAGATTTGCATAATTGAAGTTTTGTGTGGCACAATTGAGGATTTTTATGGCACATCGATGCAAAATATAGGTGCATATGTGTCTCTGGTTGATGTATTTGTTGCTCTGAATTGCACATTTGATAAAGAAGGTAATCTACTTTTTATTAGTTTTCAATTACTTTGGTGCAATTGTCTATTATATTTTAGGGTTACTAATCTGTTTGTTGAGTGGCTTGTGGAATTCATTGGAATTGAGGACCAAATAGTAAACTGCTAACGTTATCTGTTGAAGGGATTTTGTGCTTGATTTTCATAAATTAGGAACACTTCAATTTCATAAAGTGAATGAACATTGTTTTTTGTCTCTAGTAAGTCCTTAGGTACATATGCTCTCTCCTCATGCCTAGAGTGAACTTGGAGATAAGAAATACCCTAGGATTCTCATTTTGTTTGTTTACTTGAGGATTTGATTGTCTGTGTATGCTCTTCCCTCATGGTCCTCTTAAGAACAATCTTGGGAATAAAAAACATCATATATCCGTTTTCAAGTATAGTAGAAGGCTTGCTTGGGGATTTCATCACCCCAAGGATGATCTCAACCATGTTTATTGGAAGGTTATATAAAGGGAGAGAATGAAATTTGTACCCCAAGGTGTCGCTAGTGTCCTTTGAGTCAAACCTCACGACCCTCAATCCATCGAGACACACGTATAGATGAAAAGATCATAAGAGACCCCTCCAATCTCGGGCATCCATGAATGGGATCATTGTTCACAGTTCCACTACAAACATTGTTTAATTATAAGCCTTTAAGACCTTCAATCGTTGGCTTAGTCTAGTGCAAAGTATAGTATCATACTCGAAGTTACTCACCATGTACTCTTCTCTTGTTGAGGCGACATAATTACTTGTTGGACCTAGTCTTTCTAAGGAAAGGGGTGTTAAGGTGGTACTTGACCTTAGTATACCCTAGTCTCCCATTCATTTGAAGGTATTGTGCTTCGACGGGTGGAATTGCACTAAGTCATCACACCTTTACTGCTAGCTAGGTCATTAATGTGTTTGGAGTGTCTTACTTGTTTAGACTAGTAAAACCATTAAGCCTTGTCACCTTAAAAAATGTCTACATCTGTCATGTATACTGTTTGAAGTGTTTTATTGCCAAATTTTCTCAATACGCTCAGTTTACACCAAAACCAGTCAAAATGTTACATCTCACCCTAGATTTCTAAAACTACTTTTTATCTTTGAATAATTAATCTTATAAATCTTAGGATCTTAAAATTTATTTATATTATGATGGAATAATGCAATGATATGTTACTGCATTCAATGGAATGACGATAGTATACTTGATGTCATGAATTTGATGAAAAGTTATGAAATAAATCTATTTTCTTTAAAGAAAATAATAATGTAAATGTAATGATATGAACATGCTATAATGTTTTCTAGGCTAACTACCATGGTTTTCTTGAGTGATAATGTAGGAGTGATCCAAGCACCGCCAGAAAGAAAGAGGTGGAGTATCACCTAGGAGAAGGGTGAAATCATGAATCCTCTGGTAATGCCATTTGAGCTAGCATCAATTAAGTATTGTTTCGGTAAACCTAATGAGTATAGGGTGTATCTAGCATGGAGGTAAGCCAATCTAATTCATATTAGTCGTGTCATACATTTTTGTTTGGTATGGTTTTTTTTGGGTTTACTAATCTTCTTGTTTCTTTATATATATTCAAGTGAATATATATAAGAATATGTATATATCTGAGAAAAATTAAATATATGTATACATAGATTGTGTATATGCATACATGGACACATATGCATATACATGGATGAAATTACATGTCGATGTATCTGCATGTACATATAAACAAATATATGCATGCATATTCATATTCATATATGTGTTCATGTTATTTTATAGACATTATTGTGTGATAATTAAAGTGTGGAAAAGATGCCAAGTCAAGATGTATCAAACTATTGAACATCCAAAATACTGAGAGGGGGGGGTGAATCAGTATTCCATAAAACCATTCTAATAAAATCCATCTAGCCATTATCACAATTCTAACTGAATCAACAAGAGAGAACATAAGAAATCAATGCAACCACACACATGAACACTAGGATTTTTACGTGGAAAACCAAAAAAGGGAAAAGCCACGGTGAGGGTTAACTCACAATATATTATATCTAGATACAAGATATTATAGGGCTCATTGCCAAGACTCTCTATCCTTGAAAAGGCTCACTGCCTGAATATAAAAGTTGGCTAACCGACAAGATACAAATATTGTGGCTCACTTCCAAAAGTATTGAACTAATAAAATACACCTTCAATGTGCAAGGTTAAGTTCCAATGAAGCTCAGAATATGAAGTACTGCTATTGTCTCCTAATCGTGCACCCTTGTTGAGTAAACTCAGCCTATTGGTGAAACATTGGAAAGCCTCCCTGATTGTGGGCTCAGATAATAGAAGCTAACCTCCAAAGTAAGCTATCTCTTATGGTGTTCACCTAAAAACTAACTAAAGTAATGCATTTGCTAGGAAAAGGGTAAGAAGGAAACATAAAATGAAACTACTTCCTAAGGTGATGCACGAAAAATGATTATTTTGAGACCTGCACAACTAGTTTTACACACAGTTTAATCAACAACAAAGCTTTCACATACACAACTCAGGGGTTCATATGCTTTTGCATCAATGTTTCATAAGAAGGCTATAACTCTCACAATCCTAGAAGGAAAATGTAATTTCTTCACAACTTGAAATTTCTTGCATCACTAACACAACCTACAACTTGCAAACATACATGTATTTTCTGCATAAAGGTGCTACTAATGAGACACAATAACAAGGATGAGATACTTCACATGAAATTTCATCAATCACTTAAACACATACAATGAAATAGAATTTGAGAAGGAAAAACTTGCTTAACTTTATTGATCTCCAAAG
Organism: Sequoia sempervirens; assembly: GCA_007258455.2. NCBI lineage: Eukaryota > Viridiplantae > Streptophyta > Pinopsida > Cupressales > Cupressaceae > Sequoia > Sequoia sempervirens. Next base: position 69,105,009 of record VDFB02047230.1, on the reverse strand, counting down.
GTGTAATACTGCTACACATGTCTGTAAAAGAGTTATAAATGCTATCTCCTGCTGAAAGAACCTCCAAAAAAAGTTACAATGTAGCATGAGAATGAAAAGAACTAAATTCAAAAATGATGTTTGAAGTTACTTTATTTTTCCCAAGTAGTTGCACAAAGATAGGAATCTCAAACCCCCTTGGTCGTGCACAACAATAAAGCCTATTTTTAAGCCCCTTAAAAGACTCCAAAAAGGCTCTAGAATGAAGAAAAGGTCAAGGATTGACCTCCCCTTGTTGGATGTTGTGGTTGTGTTGCTGATATGTGGTTGTCATTGATGTCAACACTATTAGCATTATTGTATTGAAGGTTGTATATGTTGAGGATATTGAGAAAATTGTTAAAAGAAGAGTTACAGGCTGCCAGTGGAGCAGTGAAGGTCATGAAGGTGTTTTGCTTTGTACGTTGAAGATCAGTTGTTGTGGAATAAAGAGTTTATTGATGAGAGTATCTAGATCATCTACCATAAGTTTTAGAGGTCCACATGAAGATTTGATCGTGCTATGAACAGTTGTGTTCTGATAGTATTTCTGTGGGTTTTGTCAGTGAAGTTTATGTGATTATGGTAATTTCTATTGCTGCAGATGATTCTCTATTAGTTCTTGTTGTTTTTGGATGCTTCTAGATCATTCTCTATCCTTGTTGTACATCCGCGTTGATCGGTGTTCCCGTGGTCGAATATTTTTCTTGGTATGATCGGGTTTTCATGTTCTTGGCCGACATGATGGTTGTAACGTGTTGCAGATGCTTGAAGATTTAAATTTGAATGTTTTGCATGCTCAAAGATATTGTTTTAGGTCACATCATAATATTAGCCAACGGTGTTTGATCCACATTGAAAATTTATTTGTAAATTTGGGCTGACATTGTAAATATGTTCTATATTTTTGGCCGACTAAGTTGTTGATGTATTTCATGTTGCGGATATATAAGAGTGGTTGTGTGAGCGAAGTGTGAGTGTGTGTGAAAGAGAAGAAAAGCCAGAGAAGAGAAAATGTGTGAATATTGGTCTATTCATTCGATTGCAAAGCAAAGTGAGAAGAAGGTTGAGCGAATTGTGAAGAAGGTTTTCTGTGCTTAAATGGAACTGTAATCAGGCTTGTGTAGAAGCTATTTTCGCAGTTCGCACCCTGTGGATCTAATCCAAATTACTGTGCATTTTTGGGCAGTGATCTCTCATGTATTTGAGTAGTGAGCTCTAGGAAGTGTGCTTGAATGCATGTGCATTCCCATTATCTTTCATTATAATTTTAACAAGGTATAATATTGTGGACTAACATCCACCGTGGTTTTTCCCCTAACAGGGTTTCCACGTAAAAATCTTTGTGTTCTCCATGTTTTTGATGTGCTGATTATTTATGGTTTATTATTCATTTATCATATCTAAGACTAAGTTAAGTAAAGTTTGAAAAGTTTAAATATTTTGTGACAACTAATTCACCCCCCCTCTCAGTTGTCTATCCTTGTTTTTCCAACAATTGGTATTAGAGCCAGGTTCCTCTGAAGAAGTTTAAAAGCTTGAGGTGATCCGAGATGGCATCATACAAGAAGGACAACCATAGATTCGATGGAACAAACTACTCATTGTGGAAAGCTAGGATGGAGTGTCATTTGAGGTGTATTGGAGAACCCTTCTAGAAGATTAAAAATAATTCATATGTTATTCCTCAGAATGGTCCTTCCACTGCTGATGAGATTAAAGAGGCTGAGAATAATGTCAGGGCTATGGAAGCTTTGCTGAGTGCTCTGACAGATTCAACAATGACAAATGTGATAGGTCTGAAGACAACTCATGAGATTTGGATGAAGATGGAAACTTTGTATGAAGGAGATGCACATGTGAAGATGGATAAGTTACAGAGTTTGAAAGGCAAGTACGAAAATTTGAAAATGGGTGAAGATGAAAATATTTCTTCTTTTATGCAGAGAGTAAATGAACTAGTGATGGGTATTAGATGTGCTGGTGGTACCCTAGATGAGGAAGAAATTGTAGCTAAAGTGCTTAGATCATTGCCTCCCTCTTACAAAGCAAAGGCTCATGCTATTGAAGAAACCAGATCATTGATGATTATGACAAGAGATACACTGATTGGTAAACTTGCCGCCTTTGAGTTGAGTGAATTTGGTGAATCTTTTCCTAAGACTGAAACTGCATTTAAGGCTACTATATCTGGAAGAAACAAGCAAAGATATGATCTGGGAGAGTGTTCCAAAAAGTCATTCAAGTATGAGGAAGAAATGAAACAACTTGAAGATGAAGAAAGAGAGGTATAAGAGTTGAAAGCACTAATTGTGAAGAAAGAAGGCAGAGGACAAGGTAAGTATAAAGGAGTGTTTCCTATTAAATATTTTTCTTGCAGTAAAATAGGTCATTTTGCATCAAGGTGTCCTGAAAGAGTTCCTAGATCCAAGCCTAACGAAACTAGATTCCAAAAGAAATGTTACTATGTTGAAGAAGGAGTGACTGATGATGAGTCTGATAAAGATAATGGAAATGAAGATGAATGGGTGTTCCTTGCTATCAAGGAAAATGGTCAGGTGGCTATTGAATCTGCTAAAGTTGAGAAAGCTCTTGTAGCCCGAATTGAAGAAAAAGATGAGTGGGTTATTGAAAGCAGTTGCTCACATCATATGACTGGTGAAAAAATCAAATTTGTAAGTCTTGAGAAGTATGACGGTGGGGTTGTAAGATTTGGAGATAACAATGCTGGTGTGATTCGTGGTAGAGGATCTATTTGTCTTGGTGGTAAGCATAACACTGATGACATTCTTTATGTTGAAGGCTTGAGGCACAACTTGCTGAGTGTTGGACAAATGGTGGAAAAGGGTTATGATCTTCAGTTAAAAGATGGAAGATGCAGGATACTTGGAAGATCTGGAAAAGTAATTGCTTCAGGTAAAAAGACAAAAGGTAATATTTTTCACTTGAATGCTGCTAGTGAAAGTTGTTTAATTTCTCAAGTAGATGAAAGCTGGTTATGGTATAGGAGGCCGTGTCATGTGAATTTTGCTAACATTGTCAAAGTAAGTTCCACTCAAGCAGTAAGAGATCTACCTAAGCTAGTAAAGCCAGCTAACACAATTTGCAAGGAGTGTCAGATGGGAAAACAGACTAGAGTTTCTTTTTGGAGCAAACAGTATCATACAAATGGATTACTGGAGCTGGTACATACTAATCTAGGTGGTCCCTCTAGAGTCAGAAGTCTTCATGGAGAAAGGTACTTTATGTTTGTTATTGATGATTATTCTAGGATGATATGGGTTGCTTTCTTAAGAGAAAAATGTGAAGTATTAGAAAAGTTCAAAAGTTTCAAGGCCATGGCAGAAAATGAGAAAGGTCTAAAAATCAAATGCTTAAGGTCAGAGAGAGGTGGTGAAATCACCTCCATGGAGTTTAATTCTTTTTGTGAAGAGCATGGAATCAAAAGAAAATTATCTGCTCCCCGAACCCCTCAACAGAATGGAGTTGTAGAAAGAAAGAACAAAACAATTCTGGATGCTACTAGAACAATGATGATAGAAGGAAATGTGCCTCACATCTATTGGAGTGAAGCTATAAGCACTGCTGTGTACACTTTGAACCGCGTAAATGTCAATAGTAATTCTGGTAAGACTCCTTTTGAACTATGGTTTGGTTATAAGCCTACTATTAGATATTTCAAGATCTTTGGAAGCAAGTGCTATATCAAGAGAGATGAGGATATAGGTAAGTTTGATGCAAGAAGTGATGAAGGAATCTTTCTAGGTTACACTACTAAAGTCAAGGCGGTGCTATAACAAAAAATTAAGAAAAATGGTTGAGAGTACAAATGCCAGAGTTGATGAGGATTCTGCTAGATCATCCAGATACTATGGATATGATTTAGATGACCAGGAAGATAACACAAACAAAGGCACGAATGTTTAGACACAAAATCAACTTCAAATTGTGCCATATGTTCTAGTAAAACAACTTCAATTTGTTCCCAAAAATCAAGTAAGTTAGAAAGGAGAGACAAGTGCAAGTGCAGAAGAAAGAATAAAAGAACCAGAAGCTCGAGAGAGTCCCAAAGTTCCAAGGTATGTGAAGGTAAATCATTCTGAAAATCAAATTATAGGAGATAAGACTAAAGGTGTGCAAACTATAAGAAAGGTTGTAGAAGAGTATTGCCTAATATCCAAGATTGAGCCTAAAGATGTCATTGAAGCTTGCAATGATGAACATTGGATGGAAGCTATGAAAGAAGAACTGATGCATATTGAAAAGAATGATACATGGATACTTGTTCCCAAACCTAAAGACAAAAATGTGATTGGTACTAAATGGGTATTTCAGAATAAGTTGAATGAACAAGGTGAAATGGTTCAGAATAAAGAAAGATTGGTATGTAAAGGGTATTCACAAATGGAAGGTATTGATTTTGAAGAAACCTTTGCCTTTGTTGCTAGAATTGAAGCTATTAGATTATTTCTTGCTTATGCTGCATATAAGAACTATAAAGTCTATCAAATGGATGTGAAGTTAGCCTTTCTGAATGGTGAGCTAGAAGAAGAACTATATATTGAAAAGTTGGATGGATTTCAACTGACTGATAAGGAAGACATGGTTTTCCGATTAAAGAAAGCTCTATATGGACTCAAGCAAGCCCCCAGAGCCTGGTATGCTAGATTGGACAAATATTTATTAAAGCGTGGATTCAATAAAGGTACTATTGACAACAATTTGTATTTCAAATTAGATCATGACAAAGAGTTGATTATTGAGGTTTTTGTTGATGACATTATTTTTGGAGGAAATGACAATATATGTATGAAGTTTATTGATGAAATGAAGAGTGAATTTGAAATGAGCATGATTGGAGAGATGAATTTCTTTCTAGGATTACAATTTACTCAGTTAAACAAGGGAATTTTCATATCTCAGTCCAAATATGCGAGAGAGTTGTTGAAGAAGTTTGGCATGGAAGACTCAAAACCTGTTGGTACTCCCATGGTGACCGGATGCAAGTTAACTCAGAATGATGATTCTCCTAAGGCAAATAAAACAAGATATAGGTCAATGATTGGTGGATTACTCTATTTAACTCATACCAGAATAGACATTATGAATGTTGTATGTATAGTTGCTAGATTTCAGGTTGATCCAAAAGAATCTCATGTGACTGTAGTAAAGAGAATCTTTAGATATCTAAAAGGAACCACTGATTTTCGGCTTTGGTATCCTAAGGATGATGATCTTACTTTGAATGCATATACTGATGCAGATTGGGTAAGAGATGTTGATGACATGAAGAGTACTAGTGGTGGTGCCTTCTTCCTAGGGAAGAAGTTGGTGTCTTGGTTGAGAAAAAAGCAGAATTCCATTTCTCTATCTACTGCCGAGGCAAAGTATATTGCTGCTACAAATAACTGTACTCAAGTGATGCAGATGAAGTAGATGCCAAAAGATATCAAAGTAGTATATGATGAACCTATTGCCATATACTATGACAACTCAAGTGCAATTAACATATCAAAGAATCTGATGCTACACTCTAAGACCAAGCATATATCAATCAACTTTCACTTCTTGAGGGAGAAAGTGAATGAGAAAGAAGTTAGATTGGAGTATGTGCCTACCAAAGAATAGGTTGCAGACATTTTCACTAAGCCATTTCTGAAGGATACTTTTGAGTATCTCAGAGGGATGCTAGGGGTGATTACCCCTCCTGATATGAACTAGAGATGCATTTATTTGCATCAATCTGCGTGCTTCATAGATATTTCTTGATCTAGATTGATGTTCCTGTGGCTGCTACTCAGGGGGAGTAGTCAGATGTGTAGATATGTGGTTCAGAGCTTGTATGTGGGAAGATAATGCTTATCTTTTCCATTGATGTCAAAGGGGGAGAAGAGCAATGTGAAAAATATTTTTAGGGGGAGAAGAGCATTTGAGAAGAAGAGTTAGAACCAAAGGGAGAGCAAGTGTAGCTGTGTTGATGGAATTTTTCACATCATGTGTTGTCATCAATGCCAAAGGGGGAGATTGTTGGATGTTGTGGTTGTGTTGCTGATATGTGGTTGTCATTGATGTCAACACTATTTGCATTATTGTATTTAAGGTTGTATATGTCGAGGATATTGAGAAAATTGTTAAAGGAAGAGTTACAGGCTACCAGTGGAACAGTGAAGGTCATGAAGGTGTTTTTCTCTGTACGTTGAAGATCAGTTGTTGTGGACTAAAGGGTTTATTTCTAAGAGTATCTAGATCATCTACCAGAAGTTTCAGAGGTCTGCATGAAGATTTGATCGTGCTATGAATAGTTGTGTTCTGACAGTATTTTTGTGGATTATGTAAGTGAAATTTATGTGATTCTGGTAATTTCTATTGCTGCGGATGATTCTCTGTTAGTTCTTGTTGTTTTTGGATGCTTCTAGATCATTCTCTATCCTTTTTGTACGTCCGCATTGATCGGTGTGCCCGTGGTCGAAGATTTTTCTCGGTATGATCGGGTTTTCATGTTCTTGGCCGACGTGATGGTTGTAATGTGTTGCAGATGCTTGAAGATTTAAATTTGAATGTTTGGCCCACTCGAATATATTGTTTTAGGTTGCATCATAATATTAGTTGACGGTGTTTGATCCACATTGAAAATTTATTTGTAGATTTGGGCTGACATTGTAAATATGTTCTATATTTTTGGCCGACTAAGTTGTTGATGTATTTCATGTTGCAGATATATAAGAGTGGTTGTTTGAGTGAAGTGTGAGTGTGTGTGAAAGAGAAGAAAATCCAGAGAAGAGAAAGTGTGCGAATATTGATCTATTCATTCAATTGCAGAGCAGAGTGAGAAGAAGGTTGAGTGAAGTGTGAAGAAGGTTTTCTGTGTTTAAATGGAACTATAATTAGGCTTGTGTAGAAGCTATTTTCTCAGTTCACACCTTGTGGATCTAATCCAAATTACTATGCAGTGTTGGGTAGTGAGCCCTCTTGTATTTGAGTAGTGAGCTCTAGACAGTGTTCCTGAATGCATGTGCATTCCCACAATCTTTCATTATACTTTTAATAGGGTATAATATTGTGGACTAACATCCAATGTGGTCTTTCCCCTAACAGGGTTTCAATGTAAAAAATCTTGGTGTTATCTGTGTTTCTGATGTGCTGATTGTTTATGGTTTATTATTCATTCATCATGTATCTAATATTAAGTTAAGTAAAGTTTGAAAAGTTTAAATATTCTGTGACAAATGATTCACCCCCCCTCTTAGTTGTTTGTCCTTGTTTTTCCAACACCCCTACCATAAAGGCACCAAAAAATGCTCCTAAATGCTTTCAAACCCCTCCAAAACTGAGTCAAAATAGGTCCTATATTCTCTCCACTTGTTTTTCAACTTCTTCATCCTCCCTAGATGCTTGGCTCTTGCACATCAATCTTCAAACTACTTCCCTCCCTTTTGAATTAATCTTGAAAACCAACACCTTTTATCTTTATTTTGCACAATACGTAACATTAATTAAAGTGATTTATAAATTATCACTCCAATAATGTTTTACATTTTAACATAGTCTCAATTTTGTGCAAAATGGAGGGAACATTTGACTAGACTTGGAAACTATGCAAAAGGGGACATAAAGCATTCAACATATTACATGAGGCATTAGTTTATGAAGAAAATATTTAAAATAAAAACAAAAATTCCATTTGGTGATCGGCCAAACTTTAGGGTAAAAAGAAACCCTAAGGAAGCCCGTGGCCTTTCACATTTCATTTTTACTTTGCATTCTCTAGAAAATTCGTTCCACTCTTTGAGGGTGCCACCATGGTTTTAACCCAAGATTTCATGGAGTCTCTAGAGGGTTTTCTGGAGCTTTCATAAGTAGATATCTACAAAAATATGTCAAGGCCAAGTAGGGTAAGCCTCTGTCTACATAAACTTTTCCTTTTTCCATCATTGTATGTGAATATTAAATGCTCTTTCGAGCTCATTTATATAGAAAATAATGAAGATGTTTTGGTTTTTTGTACTTTTCTCTTCATGCTTGGTCCTTCTAGAATAAACAATGAAAGTTTTTTTCTCTCTGTGAAAGAAAAGACAAAACTCTTGGTATAGAACCGTTTTCACTTTCTCTCTGCAAAACTTGATCACTGTCATTTGGGATTTTTTTGGATTTCTATTTCCAAATGAAATGGCTATCCTTGTGTTAATGACATTGAATTTTTGTCTTTCCTCTCATGAAAACCTCATGATTGTTATATGGGAATTCATTGGACTGTCCCCCTATAGCTCTGACTTCCAACTTTGTTTCTATGACTTAATGTCTTCCATGCATCTTCAACAAAAAATAATATACAGTTCACTGTATTTTGAAAGATTCAAAATACAAAATGATGTATAATTGTTCGATACCCCTTTGTGGTACACTGTTGAATTATAAGATTTGACACTCTTACACTACTTCATAGTGATTAAAGCGGGGTAACTAAACTTGAATGGTACAAGAAACACTTAGAGAAAATAAAAATGCACCTAAAAGCAATGTGCAACAACACTTATTGAAACAAAAAATCCTATCCTGACCTAGACTAATTGAGGAAAGGATTGCCTAAACAAAACCATTAACTGGTTCATGAAAGTATCTGCCCTTTCTTTGTAACTTGCAATGCTCCATATGTTTGTGACAATTGAAGAGGAGGTGGAGAAATGATAGATGTTTAACTAGCTATTGCAATGCCTCTTGAATGGAGAAAAAAAATCCACTTACCCACTTATGTTGACCATTCATGTTGTCTTGAAGTGGATAGGACAACTGGGTATGCTTTCTTTCATTAGAATCCTCATGCTTGGGTGCAAGAATGACCTGTGATGCATTGTTGGTCTCCATTGTAGTTAGATGCCTGATAGGACATCCCCTTGAAAGCTTTGGACTAGTTGCTTCCTTTTCTATTTTGGCATGATGGTATCCTTCATTTTACTCTCATGGTGCTCTTGTGGTACAAGCAACTAATTTGGAACTTCATGGTTTTTTTTTTTTTTTCAAAGAACCTAAGAAGGTTGATATAATGTTATCATGGCTACATTCTTCAAACCTTTCTACCTTTTTTTCATGGCTGTCCTGTTTCATGGCTAAGTTTGGACAAGAGATAAGACAATTTAAATGATTAGAAATAACATCATTACCTTCACCTTGCATGATAACTTGCCATGTTGATTCCTCCTCCATGGTCAATGGACCATCCTCTTCCATTAGGATAGCTAATAACTCATCAAAGCTATAAGCTCTTGGAAGGATCTTAGGAACAGCTGGTCCAAGCTCAAATTCCTAATTATTACCCAAGGAGGTACACTCCAAATCAGGATTTTCTTCCTCAATGAAGGAAGGAAAATGTTCAAACAATGAGATAGCCTATTTCAACAAACTTTCAATTGATATATCAGCCTCAAGATCTTCTGTAAAGTAGAAAATAAGCTCCTCCAACTAGCTAAGATCTTGCAAATCAACTTCATGAGAAATTTCTTGACTTGAGAGAATGGACTCCTCCTCATCAAGACCATATTCTTCCTCTTCCTCCATGTCTGATTTTTCTGATTTGGTGGCACAAAAGGAAGTGAAAATAGTTATCTCTTCCTCATCTTCACTTGAAATATGCTCCTCTTCACCTACATAGCCTTCATTTTCTCTCTATTTAATGGGTCCTCCTTTCAAAAGAGAGATTATGGGAGGGAAAAAGGGTTTAACTGACGAAGTAGGATAAATATGCTCATTGCTAAGTTGATTATGTGGCATTATGGAATGCTCTTGGTTAGGAATTGACTGTTGGATTGAAAGAGCACTCCTAAAACTTGGAATTTTAATACAAGGAGGCTTGAGGATTAAAAAGGTTTTTCTTGTTTAAAACTAGGAATTTTGGACTTAGAAACCTCTTCACTCAAAGGATGATTCATTATTACAAGAAGAGTTGAACTGAAACTAGGAATGCAAGGGGCTGACTGGGTTTCATACCTTTGTACTTGTGCAAGCAAGTGTTTTTTTTGTTCTTCTTTGGTTGCAACTTGTCTAGTAAGAAATTCCTCTTCATACCTTTGTGCCTCCACCTCCTTCTAATGAATATGAGCTTGATGAGCAAGCTCTTCCCGCTGCATATTATACTCCCACCGGGCGTGCCAAAAATTGTAGTCTCCTAATAGTGCACCCTTGCTGAGTAAACTCAGCCTATTGGTGAAACATTAGAAAGCCTCCCTGATTGTGGGCTCAAATAATGGAAGCTAACCTCTAGATTAAGCTGGCTCTTATGGTGTTCACCTAAAAACTAACTAAACTAATGCATGTGCTAGGAAAAGGGTAATAAGGAAACATAAAAATGAAATTACTTCCTAAGGTGATGCACCAAAATGATTATTTTGAGACCTACACAACTGCTTTTACACACATTTTAATCAACAAGAAAGCTTTCACATATACAACTCAGGGGTTCATATGCTTTTGCATCAATGTTTCATAAGAAGGCTATAATGCTCACAATCCTAGAAGGAAAATGTAATTTCTTCACAACTTGAAATTGATTGCATCACTAACACAACCTACAACCTACAAACATAGATATATTTTCTGCATAAAGGTGCTACTAATGAGACACAATAACAAGGATGAGATACCTCACATGAAATTGATTCAATCACTTAAGCACACACAATGAAACCAAATTTGAGAAGGAAAAACTTGCTTAACTTTATTGATCTCCAAAGGTGTAATGCTGCTATACATGTCTGTAAAAGAGTTACAAATGCTATCTTTTGCTGAAAGAACCTCCAAAAAAAGTTACAATGTAGAATGAGAATGAAAAGAACTAACTTCAAAAATGATGTTTGAAGTTACTTTATATTTTCCCAAGTAGTTGCACAAAGATAGGAATCTCAAACTCCCTTGGTCGTGCACAACAATAAAGCCTATTTTTAAGCCCCTTAAAAGACTCCAAAAAGGCTCTAGAATGAAGAAAAGGTCAAGGATTGACCTCCCCTACCATAAAGGCACCAAAAAAATATTCTAGATGCTTTCAAACCCCTCCAAAACTGAGTCAAGATAGGTCCTATATTCTCTCCACTTGTTTGTCAACTTCTCCAACCTCCCCTAAATGCTTGGCACTTGCACATCAATATTCAAACTACTTCCCTCCCTTTTGACTTAATCTCGAAAACCAATGTCTCTTATCTTTATTTTTCACAATAGGTAGCATTAATTAAAGTGATTTATAAACTATCACTCCAATAATGTTTTACATTTTAACATAGTCACAATTTTGTGCAAAATGGAGGGAACATTTGACTAGACTTGGAAACTATGCAAAACGGGACATAAAGCATTCAACATATTACATGAGGCATTAGTTTATGAAGAAAATATTTAAAATAAAAGAAAAAATTCCATTTGGTGGTCGACCAAACTTTAGGGAAAAAAGAAACCCTAAGGAAGCCCACAACCACACACTCATTTCACATTTCATTTTTACTTTGCATTCTCTGGCAACTTTGTTCCACTCTTTGAGGATGCCACCATGGTCTGAGCCCGAGATTTCATAGGGTCTCTAGAGGGTTTTCTGGAGCTTTCATATGCAGATCTCTGCACAAATATGTCGAGGCCAAGTAGGGTAAGCCTTTGTCTGCATAAACTTTTCCTTTTTCCATCATTGTATGTGAATAAAATGTTGTTTTGAGCTCATTTAAACAAAAAATAATGAAGATTTTTTGGTTTTCTGTACTTTTCTCTTCATGCTCAGTCCTTCTGGAATAAACGATGAAATTTTTCTACTCTCTGTGAAAGAAAAGATAGAACTCTTGGTATAGAACCGTTTTCACTTTCTCTTTGCAAAACTTGATCACTGTCATTTGGGATTTTTTTGGATTGCTATTTCTAGATGAAATGGCTATCCTTGTGTTAATGACATTGAATGTTTGTCTTTCCTCTCATGACAAAATCATGACTATTATATGGGAATTCATTCGATTGTCCCCCTATAGCTGTGACTTGCAACTTTGTTTATGTGACTTAATGTCTTCCATGCATCTTCAACATAAATTAATATACAGTTCACTGTATTTTGAAAGATGCAAAATACAAAATGATGTAGAACTGTTCTATACCCCTTTGTGGTACACTGTTGAATTATAAGATCTTACACTCTTACACTACTTCATAGTGATTAAAGGGGGTAACTAAACTTGAATGGTACAAGCATATTTAACTGTCAAACTTTTCTTTGGCTACATGTTTTACTTTGCAAGGTAATTACCACTGTGTACTTTGAAACCCTTGAGTGATCATATATGACTACCATCTTCAAATGAGCTCACTTGTGTTCTGACCTTGATAGCCTCTTATAAAATTCATATAAATGATGCATAAATTACTGTGGTTGTGAATGTACCTATCTCATATTGTGATTCCATTGAACAAGTATTTGTCATTTACGACAGTGACTTTAGCCAACTCACTGTCATGAGTGATGAGCACTTGCTCAATATTGATAAGCATGTTGAGTTTACACTCTTATCCTTCTCAAAAAACCAAGAGGAAAGCATGTTAGGCTCAACCCTTGTAGGATCCCATTTTACTCCACATGCTATGATGTTAATGCAAAAAAACCCAACAATGAAAAATGTACCTATACCTACACAGTGAACAAACATGTTAGATAAAATAATGAAGCTTAGAATTTGATGGGGATTGATGATGATCTTATGCTTTTCCTTGAGATCTGTGAAAATTGAAAAATTGATTTAATTCCTTATGAGAGTAAATTATATGTTTGTTGATGTTGTATATGAAGAGAATATCTATTTAGAGCTCTAACCCCAACTTTTCAATCCCTTGTAGGTAACTTCTGAAGCATTAGAGCAACTTCTAGAGCAATCGAGAGGAGCTAAAGATGCAACCATTCAACCTTGGGGTTCGTCATTTAGGCAATGAAAGATCCCTATTCCTTTCATATGATTTTCCTTTCTTCAAATGCATAGTTTACATCTTGTATTGCATTGAATAAGTTATTCCCATGGCTTGTGTGGGACACCATACATTTGTAATAATGAATAAAAGACAACATTTTATGCAAAGCTTGTGTAATCTTTTCTCTTGTAAACACTTGCACAATAAACTATAATTCATTTGATAATAATTTTGTGCATATAAACAAAACTTTAGCATAAATTAATGTGTACCTTTTATCTTTAGTTACAAAGGTTGTTCCAACTTTACCTGATTGAGCTGAAAAAAAAAAAAGGTAACAATTGCCTCACATAACAGTCGCTCAACAAATCTACTCTGATCCTCAACTGATAAAACATTTAGGCTAAGATCCTATTTCACATTTCTTCCATACTCGCACATCCACCACTTTTTTTCTTTTCTTCAAAGAATCTTATATATATAAGTATGTCTTATTCATCAATTAAGTTGACCTAATTAGATGAAAACAAAATAATCAAAGCACTCTTGTCAGCACCATATATGATTTAAAACATTTTATGCATGTAGTGCATTATACCAAGTTGGCTAACATCCATAAAACATAACTAGTCTCCTTAGTGAATTGCATACGTTAGATCGACCAAGACTAGAACTTAATCCACATAATCTCCAAACCAACATACAATCCTCAAAGAAAGAACCTTCTAGATATGAGGTCACATCAATTTCTCATCATACTATCATCATAGAGACTATCATTAAAACCACATCATTAGAATTTTCTCCTTAAGAAAATGCAGAGTCTCCCACATGGATATGGCAAGCAAGCAACAATAGTAAAATATAAAGTTGAACTTTGTCAGAGATAAATTTCTGCTCACAACCCAAAACTTCTCAAGATCCAGGATATAGATGTCTGAATGAGACATGATAACATGGTTAAGAGATTAGAGTCATATTTATTCTTGAGTTGAATTATGAACTCAAATACCAATGCACTGACTCATTACAAAAGAACATTACCGACAAAGAATAACTTTTAGTAAACCAACTAAACTTCCCATACAGTTGTCAACATGTTGACATCAATGAAAACATAGGAACAACCAACACAAACCATCCACACTTCATGCTCATGTTGCAAGGATCCATAATTCCAACAATCTCCCCCTTTGGTATTGATGACAACATGCATGTCAATTTTTTTTTTCAATATACGACAATTGAATACTCCCCCTATCAAAACTATTCTCAAAAATGTTTTTTTTCCTCTTCCAACCTCTATCTCTCCCCCTTTGACATCAATGGAAAAGGATGGGGTCTAGTATATATGTATATATGCATCAAAATATAACCAAAAAGATATGAACACAAAATTGAATCAACCTAAAGAAGAACCTTTGAGACTCTCTAGGATGACCTTCCATGAGACTTTTCCTTCTTCCCATGATCCTTTTGCACTTACAAGAGTCTTGTGTGATAGTTCATTCTTAGTTAAGGACTCTATACCATCTGCTAAAGTATTGGGACTAAGATTAATTTATGGTAATTCACCAATACTGTCAAGAGCACTAAAAACAAGAATGTGTCTGAGTGCCATAAACTTCTTAATAACCTCTGTTCTTTGGTCCTGTAGGGAAAATTTTTTATCTTGAAGCTGGACAATGTAGGACCACCTTTGATTATCTTTGTCTTCTTCCAATCTGTATGTATATACTTGAGTCTCTATCTAGGTTTCACTCTTCCTTATCTCATCTCTTATGTTTAGTGTATTGCCACCAATTTAGGAAAAAAGAAAGTAGTTCTTGTTCCTCTTCCTCACAAAATTGCATGTGCACTCTCCAATTCCTTCATCGCTTGACTATGTGCATTTGCATATTTTTCATTGATATCTTCTAGATTTTCTTCAGCATTCCTGATTCCATCATGCACTTCCAGTTCAGAGATGTAGACCTTCAAAGAATTAATCATGTTTATGAGATTATCCACAACAGAAATAGATGAATCAAAATTAGCACTGGGAATAACCTTCTGTAATTCTTCTTAATCTCCTTGAATGTTTATTCTTTCATGCTCATGTTGAGCTATCTCAGACTCACTTCCTTCTACAACTTCTTATTTGACAACACTCTTTCTTTTCTTCCCTGTTTCTATTGCACTACCAAAGGTACCTTCTACATTGGGATTCTTAGGGCTTTCCAAAAGAATTTTTCCATAATAATCAATTTCAACCTCTAAAACTTCATAATCTAACTCAGATATCCACACCAACCTTGATTCAACTACTTCCATGTGACATAAATTTGTAGACACTAGGAAATTGATATTTTCAGAGTACTTTTCAATAACACTCATTGGAATCCTTGACCTTCTGTTCATCCTCATCTAAAATGTTCCAAAGAATGCAGTAAGAGCAGTCTCTTGTGCACTTGAATTACCAAGATTTATCATGAAGTTCCTGATTTGATGGGCAATAGGCGCTGTATTTGGCCATTCTATTCTTCCTATTATTGATAATTCTTTCAAAAAGTAAAAGAATAAGCAGACAACCAAATTTACTCTTCTTGATTTCCTTTAAATTTTTCAAAAGATGTATTCGAAGTAATTCACATAGGTCATAATCCATACCTCTTTTAACCATATGAACAACAATATGTACAACAGTAGTAGAAATTGTGAAGTCATTGCTAGGGAGACAAAATTTGTGACCAATGACCATTGCGACATACCTAATGACCAGATAAACAATTGATCTCAAATCAATCTCTTTCCTTTCAAGAGTCACACCAGTAACCTCAATTATCCCTTGCTCATCCACAACCTTTCGTTTGGGAACTAGTCTGGAGGAACACAAACTAGTTACATCTCTGATTGCTTCTCTGGTAATCAAATGTGCTTCATCAACCCACAAAGATTCATTATGAATTTTTCTCAAAACTATTCGAATATGCTTCCTATCAAATTTGAACAAAGGGGGTTTTCACCCAAAATCCAACTTCTTCTCAACTAACACTTTGTAGGCATCATGGTTCTCTTCCAACTCATTCTTCCATAGAATGCTCAACTGGACTGGTGATATTTCCTCTATCTTACCGTAAAAAAATGCATAGATATCTTCTGTAGGCAACACTCTAGGAGGGATTCAAGATAATGTACCAACTGACTCTTTCGACAGATTCTTCAAATATTTTTTAGATTAACTTGCACTCTATCGGCACTATTCACAATCCTTTGACTTATCCATAGCCATAAAAATGAAAGATTGTGCAAACAAGAATACCTCTATAAATGCCAACAAGAGATGGATAGATATCTAGCTTCTGGAGCACACTTCAAATCCACTTTATCTCTCCTTCAAACCATGAAACTCTAAATTTCTCTCTAAAATTCCTTTGCACACTTCTCTTAAAATACATATGCCTCTTGAAATATGTGAATTTATTTCTTTCATTCCAAATGCTTTTGTAATAAATGCTTCAAATTGTAGGTAGATTACCTCAAAAATTGTGTGCACCTCCATTCTTTTGAATTCTACAAACTTTATTCTTCACACACGTGTCTGAGAAATTCCTTAAATTTTTTACCACATTAAATATACTTCTGTCATGATGTGACATAAGTATTGATGAGGGGGTTTATTAAATTTTCTGATAATTGCTCCCTGTTAGTTATTGTTAGACTAAAAAATTGACAGGTGTATCTATACCATAGGTTGGCACAGATAAGACTTATGACTTTGATTCAACTTGCTTGAATTCTCATTCCTTTCTCCAGATCCTTTTCATCTCTTTTCTTGCTTCTTCCAGATGAATGATTTGTTCATACTTCTTCACTAGATAATTATTTTTTCTTCTTCTACAGTTATTAACAGGCTATTGTGGATTGCAGCACTTACAACAAACAACATTCTTCCTTCCATTCTTTCTTTTATTCAATCTATTCTCACATAGACTAGCTTTATGTCCAACCTTCTTGCACTTAAAATTTTTTCTGGAGAATGATAAAGTATCATTCATTTTACTTTTGCAATCCTTTGCCTTATGACCAAATTTCTTGTAGGAATGACAAACACCATTGAAAGATAAATACCTTTTAGCAACAGGTTGTTTGACGGGAGTTCTTCCAGAATTGCTTCTTAGATTCTTGATTCGTCCATCTTTGCATTGAGTCTTCTTGTCAGTAGATTTCTTCGCTTTAGAACTATGACCTTCTTCAAACCCTAAACCACTTTTATCCATTTCCGGTCTCTGAGAAGCAATCAACTCATCAAGCATTGCAGATCTTACCTTAAATTTGTCTTCAAAACTTCTTTCCTTTTCCATATCAGATCTCAATATTTCTACTTCTTGCTCAAGCTTTGTGCATTCATCCATCTTCCTTTGAATTTAAATTTTCTAACAATCTTCAGTTCTTTTCTTTTCATCCAATTGATGCAGTAGGATGGAGACAATTTCATCTTCCTTAACCAATAGATCACATGATTCATCACACTTTGCAGTTTTTCAATATACTCATTTGATTTCATCAACTTGTCCTTCAGATCTTCTATTTCTTCTGAACATCAAGTAGAGATCACTTTCGAAGGAAAAAAATTCTTATACTTAAATTCTAGGACCATCATGCTATTAGGCTCCTTCCGAGGAACCAAGCTATGATACCAATTGTTGAACATCTAGAATACTGAGAGGGGGGGCTAATCAGTATTCCATAAAACCATTCTAATAAAATACATCTAACCATTATCACAATTCTGACTGAATCAACAAGAGAGAACATAAGAACAAATCAATGCAACCACACACATGAAGAGCATGCTTTTTATATGGAAAACCTAAAGAGGGAAAAACCACAATGAGGGTTAAATCACAATATATTATATTTGGATACAAGATATTATAGGGCTCATTGCAAGGACTCACTGTCCTTGAAAAGGCTCACTACCTAAATACAAAAGATGGCTAACTGCCAAGATACAAAGATTGTGATTCATTGCCAAAAGGATTGAATTGATTGAATACACCTTCAATGTGTAGGGTTCTGTTCCAATGAAGCTTAAAATATGAAGTGTACTTCCTCAGACATAAGTCACTCAAAAAATCTACTCTGATCCTCAACTGATAAAACATTTAGGCTTTGATCCTCTTTCACCTTTCTTCCACTCTCACACATCCACAACTTTTTTTTCTTTTCTTCAAAGCATCTTATATATATAAGTATGTCTTATTCATCAATTAGGTTGACCTAATTAGATGAAAAATAAATAATCAAAGAAATCTTGTTAGTACCATATATGATTTAAAACATTTTATCCATGTACTACATTATACCAAGTTGGCTAACATCCATAAATCATAACTAGTCTCCTTAGTGAATTGCATACGTTAGGTCAACCAAGACTAGAACTTAATCCACAGAATCTCCAAACCAACATACAATCCTCAAAGCAAGCACCTTTCGGATCTGAGGTCACATCAATTTATCATCAATTTATCATCATAGAGACTACCATTAAAACCATAACATTAGAATGTCCTCCTTAAGAAAATGTGGAGTCTCCCACACGGATATGCCAAGCAAGCAACAACATTAAAATACATAGTTGAACTCTGTCAGAGATAAATTTCTGCTCACAACCCAAAACTTCTCAAGATCCAGGATATATATGTTTGAATGAGACATGATAGCATGGTTTAAAGATTAGAGTCATATTTATTCTTGAAGTGAACTTTAGACTCAAATACCAACACACTGGCTCATCACAAAAGAACATTACCGGTAGAGAACAACTTCCTGTAAACCAAGTATACTTCCCATATAGTTGTCACCATGTTGACATCAATGAAAACATAGGAACAACCAACACAAACCATCCACACTTCATGCTTATGTTGCAAGGCTCCATAATTCCAACACAAACATCGTATTCCATGCAAATAATGTTCTTTTTCTAAATGGTTATTATCTTTATGTTTTATGAAATTTAAGCCATCTAATATAGCTGTGGAGTTGGTATTTTAGCTCTATTCCTTTTAAAGGGAAGAGCTTGTTAAACAATAACCTCAACAAGTCGGCCACAAAACATAATGCGGTCCTATCTAGGAGATAGAGAGGACCCAAAATAATCATATTAATTCTTCCAATGTGATCCCAAGCAACACACATGCTGGTGCACATCAACCCAAGTTGGAAATAAGGAAATGTGAGGATAAAATGTGTAGCACATTACCAGTCACCCCAAAAACATAGTTTCGACTAAATTTACTCAATGTGGTTCTCAACAAGATAGGTCAAGACCCAAACATGACTTAACACAACTTCAAATGTTGGTGTTGACCCCAAGCACATAGCAAAAGCAAGAGAACAAGCCTTGTCATCCAAACATCAACAAATTACCTAGAAAACCAACTCAAAATAATATGCACCACCAAAGAGATCAACCATTGATGTGTGGACCATAAAGGGACATTCCATGAATATACAACAACACTTCCATATACTTCTTTCACATTGTCATGCCACAAATAGCCATCACAAACCAAATAGAAACAAAACATTTTATCCTAGCAGAACAAAATAAACAACCATGAGATAGAGCATTAATAGACCAACTTGCGGTAAACACCATCACATGAAATATTAATTGAGACACTGCACACACACTAAGAGCACATTCACCAAACTGTAGAAGCAAAAAACATCAATGCAAATAAATACAAAGCATTTTCCATACCAATCCTAGCAAGCAACAAGAACTGTCAACCCACTGCAATTACCATAAACCTCCTTGATAACACAGATGACCTGAAAAGATAGTAGTGCAATATCCGTAGAGCATAAATGCTAAATACCAAATTGTAAGACCATATCTTCTGAAATGAAGGAAAACGGGTGAGGTGGGTTTTGAATGGGGGTATGTGTTAGGGTTAGAGATGGCATATATCTAACAATTAAATGCAGATTTAATTAATAAACAGAGAAACTAAAACACACATAGAATAAATCATAACACAAAGAATTTAACGTGGTTCACCCAATCTGGGCTACATCCACCAAACCACAGCCATCCAATACTTTTTTCATCCAGTGTAAAACCTTATTACAATCTTGCGAATACTCGCGTTTTTCATCATACTGAAATACCCATCCGAACCCCTTTTTATCAAGCTTAGAAGCTTCCAAATTTTAGGGTTCTACAAAATCAGATTTTTCCTTTTTCGTTGATTTTTCCCTTTTTCCGTGACAACGTGAAAAAGTAGGAAGAAATTTTTTCTCAGGGGTTGCCGCCCCCGAACCCCCACCTAGGGCCCAACCTGGCCCCAGACCCTAGCAAGGATAGGGGCTAGGGTGTACAATATACCATGGGCTATACAGTATAGCATGATTAGTCGCCACATACCAACAGTACACACCTATTTCCCTACTTTCATTAGGAAAAAGAGATCCCTTAGGGAAAGATTGGCTTTCAACCCTTAGGTGATTCAATCTTGATGGAGATCTTGATGTTTTCCTTATGACCACGGATAGGTTAAATCAGCTTGAAATGCACTTTTGGGAGAAAAACTAAAAATAGAAAATGAACCCAATTGTGTAATGTAACACTTGAAACAACAATTTAAAACCTTAATCTAACATAATCAACAAAGTTCCAATATATCTGAGATGATTATGACTTTATGAAAATTTCACAAAAATCTCCTACTGAGTGTCCTCCTAGGATATATTCGCCCTAGGGAAAATGGGTTTTGTTACAAGGATCCAAAATCTTCTTTCACAGTCCTCTACTCCTAGATCTACACTCCTGATTCCTTTGGTTTTCACAATCAAAAAGTCAAAATTAAATTCTACAAGTTTTCATGGCTTGATGAAAATGTTGACAACTTTACAAATTGCACTTTTGATGAATCTTCAATCCTTCTTCAACCTATGATCTGCAACACACACAAGAGGGAAAAATTATTTTCTTTTTGGTGAATGGGGGTTTTCCTTGGTCAAACCCTGTTTTGGTAATTAAACCTTGAAATGAAATGAAACATGAATAGAAGGAATAATGAATGAGCACTTGCTTGTTGCAACTCACCAAACCCTTGAATGCAAATCCTTAGAGGACTGAAATCTAATACATCTCTCCAAGGTCTTGGTCTTGCATGAAATGGCTTGATTGGATGTTGATCTTGATAGCTTGGATCTTGACTTGAATGCTTGAAACCTACATCACAATGTTAGATTTTCTAATTTCCATAAAATTAAACATCAAAGGCTGAAAATTGCAAATTGAATTTGAATCATAAAATCTCTGCCAAAAACATATTAAAAATTGGGGTCCTAAACTTAAGGGGGACCCATTTTCCCTTGGGCGAATGGGTTCTAGGCCCCAAACCTAGTACACACCAATTTCAAGGAAATTTAATTAATGTTTGCAATTGTTTAATACAAGTTTCCCTTTCAGAAAACATGATTAATTAGGATTTTAAATACATAATTGGGCCAATTAGAGGATTAATTAAGTCCAATTTATTAAGGGATTCAAACCTAGTGTGGAAATGTAAAGGACAAAATTTTCTGACACTAAATTTAGCCCCTACTTTAGTGAGAGGATGAGGCCTATGCTCAAACTTACACTAAAGTAGTCAAACAAGCTGTTACATATTTTTCGCCTAAACTCAAATGGAAGAGCTGGATGATTGTTATTTAAACATTAAGTGGAATTGTAGTGTCATTTACGAATGTTGTTTCACATTATTATCATTATGCATCGAACAACAGTTATGCATTTTAGTGAAGTTATGAGGTTGCAGAGTGCCATTCAGATGTTACAGATTTTAAATAAATACAGAATTGAGTGCATAAGAAAAATAGCATTTCAGATGCTTTTATTCATTTAGGAAAGAACTCATATTTTTACAAGGCTTCATTTCATTTCACAATCAGAATGATATTATAACACTGCATGAATATGCACTTTCTTTCTTTTCAATTGAAAAGCAGAATTGAAATCAAAGATCCACACAAGCCGTGGATATAATTGTGACTGTGACAATGCATTTCTAACAACACATTGCACTACTGAAGACGTGAAAGGAAAACACATAAGCAACAACATAGTCATCATTGCCTGATTATCGACGTTTGATGTTGAATGGTGAACCTCGCCATCTCGAGCTTCGTCGACCTGTAAGAGGAAAAGAGGGGTGTCAGTGGCTCCGACTATGACATAACTCATATGATGCACCTACAATAGTACAACATACTATTATCAATGCATTGAAACAATCAATCAAGTACAATATGAAAGAAGTGAGCTAAGGGAGAAGTAACAATATCATGATCAACATGTTCTATTTTTTATGCTAACACTATTTGCTTCCTTGTGCAGGTATAGGTAAAGTCATGAAGCTAAACATTTTTTGAAGACCAAGCATGTGGAGTAAAATGGGCTCCCACAAGGGTTGAGCTCGGCATGCTGCCCTATTTATTAAAGGGGCTGATTTTAAAAGATATTTCATCATATACATCAAACAAATAGAAATACAACTGAAGGAGTGAAACAGAGAATCCATCAAGTAACGAAACCAACTGTGCATTCATAACAATCAGGGTTGCTTTATGAAGGCTACAGGTGAACAGTGAGTTTAGTTCACTTAAAGAATTTAACTGAGTATATCTACATTAGAAATTGCTGAATAACTACTTTTTTCCATGCTAATTGTGATCCTATGTCATGAGAGTTTCAATTCCATCAAATCCTTTCGAATAGTGAACAGGCATACATATGCCTTAATGCTTTGTTCTTTTTTTCATCATCAAAGAGGACAGATTTTAGGAGCAGTTTGGTATAGTGAAATATAAAAATGCATGAAGAGTACCATGTTGCTCAGGAATACAAATATAAATAGTGCATTTGATGAATGAGTGTCTAGCTCTAGTCGGCAGGTAAGTAAATACAACATTATGGGTTTAGTGATAAATGGATCATTCCAGGATAACAAGGGAAGAGTAAGTTTTTTCTTTCCAAAATAAGTTATGAGTTGTTAAACTATACATATGAGCTGGTGAGCAGCATGTGGTCATGATGTTGCAAGGATTCAACTTGGTTTCCCTACGGAGTTCAAGAATAGGAGGTAGGAGTTGCCATGATAAGGTTAAGGAGTGTCAGAAAGACATTAAAATACAGGCAGAATGCAAGCATGGAGGTCCTTTTCTTCTCAATGAACAAATACAAATCACTCTCAAGATCCATGTCAATGACAGTGTTATGACAAGAGGTCAGATGCTTTTATCAAAAGAGGAAAATAATTATGAATCAAGTTCGAGTGTCATACAACTATCAAAGAAAGTTATAGAAATGCCAAAATGGAAAACTGGGTATATGAGTTAAATGAGTATAGAACCATGCTGGAGGTAACAACAAAATTCAATGCTTTAGAAGCCAGAATTTGCAATTTCATTTGATTTACTGATCTTTTATATTTTAAGCAAATATTGCATAGCAGAGTTTCTTTTGTTATAAGTGTCAAGCAAGTGATCTTTTCAGAGTATTGAAGAAGGAGCAAACAATTTTGTTACCAAAAGAATTTTTTGAGGTGTCAGTTATGCCTAGGCCATAAACTGAATTCGATGAAAGTATACAGTTTTTGTTAACTCTTATAGGTACTTTCAGTTCTAAATGGTAAACAAGGATGAACAATAGTTACCCACATGTGGGTTTGTTTCTAAAATACAATAAACATGATAATCTATGATACCCATATGGGTTTTATTTTAAACAGCAGTATGACAACAAATATGAAGATTTCTATGCTGGGTCGAAATACAGAGAAAGAAAATACAGTTCTCTTTCAAAATTTCAAATACCCACATGTGGGTTTATCCTCAAAATACAAAAAATGCATTTTCCTTTAAAAATTTCGAGTACCCATTTTTCAGGGTTAGCTTCAAAATATAGAAAAATCAGTTACAAAAATAACCCATGTGAAATCTGGAGTAAAATGGCAAGAACATAAAATGAATGCAAGCTCCCATAGCTGGATCGAAATACAAAGAAAGAAAAATGCAGATTTATTGAAATTCCTGTGATACCCACAAACAAAAATGCTTTTTAATTAATATAATGGTAGTTTTCTGTTCTGGGTCGAGCCCAAAGTCCACAAAGAATGCTTCCTATAGTGCTCTTTTGGCACGGCCTGAACATGGCCAGAAGTTCATGAAATAAAGGAGAGCTTCATAGGGTTTCTATAGAGCAAAAGGATTACCAGTTCGAGGCAGGAACTGGGTACTCTCGCCGCAGCCAGAAGCTTCACTAAGCATCCAGAAGTTGAGAGTTGAGCCCACAACGAAGGTTGGGCTTACATATCAGTAAATGAAGTCATAGGAAATGCAATATGAATAGATATTAGAGTGTGTTCACCATGGCCTCAAGGCCAAAATGGAGGTTCTGAAAATCATTAAATAAAGCTTACCTCTGCACAGTGAAGGAGAACAAGAGTACGAGTCAAAGCTTCCATAGTCTTCAATCAAGCTCGAGCTCATGATGGAATGGAGGAGTAAAAGAAAGAATAGAATTAGAGAGTAAGCTCATGCAGGCTACGCCCTTAGGTTTTTTGATATTCGAAATAATGAAGTAGAAAGGCTATTATACTTCAAAGTCAGACTTTCCCACTGGAGTTTTCAGTCGACTGGAGAGCATGGAGAAGGTCATCAAAGCACACGAGCTCGAATCTGACACCATCATGGCGGCATTGTTCTTACAAACAAAGTTTCTTTCTTTCCAAAGTCACGAGTGTGAAGTGAAATGATAATTAGGGTTTGACCCTGTTTTGATCAAAGCCCTAATTCGAGCATTATGAAGTTCCAGAATGTTCATTCAAGGCACATGGAAAATATCAAATGGGGTCAAAACCCATAATGCCTTCCTTATGATTTATTTAAACCTAAGTCTAAATCAATATTTATGTAAGGCCGAAATTCATTATGTTTCATTGTGACTTTATTAAAATCCAAGTTTAATACTTATGTGGGGGCCGAGTTTCTTTGTTAGGTCAAAAGTTAAGTCTTTTAGACTTATTCATTCCTTAGTATTTTTGAAGGGCTTGAATATTGAAAATCAATTAAGGGTGAGTTGTGAATACCCTATGATTTTGGGTCATTTATTCTTTAGGGTTTTTATTTTTGATTGATTTTGAAGAAATCAATTGTGGAGTTAACGTGAGAAGAGATAATTATATGATATGTTTTATTGATTTTTGAGAAAATGAAATATTGTAATTGATGAATAGGGTGATTTTCTTTTTGCAAAAGATTTTCAATCTTTAATTGCAAAAATAGACAAATTGTAAAAATCTGCATCTTGTAAAGCAGAATCATAAAAGCGATATTCTATAAATTGCTTTATGTTTTCTTGCTATTTTTAGCAGATATTTGACTGACTTTTCCTCTTGGTCGGATTTCAGACTGATCTTGGAGAGATAGGGTGTTTTTGTGCTTTTAAAGCACATTTAACCTATTTTTAGAGGCTTGACAGGTTCATCATAAAAGCATTGTGCTTTTTTATGCTTTTAAGCAGTTTTTTGAGTTTGTTTGAAGCTTTTTTCCTTGAGCTTTTCTTTGAGCTCGGATTAGGGTTTCCTTGAGAGTTCTTTTGATAGACTTAGTCTTTCAACTCTCCATTCTCAGCAGTTCAGAGGAGAGTTTCTTGCCCTTACACATTTTGGGGAGCTTGTAAACTTATGTGTGCTCAAATCCTGAGAGGTTCCAACTCCATCATTCAATAAAATAGCAGAGTTTTTCCTTTCTCATTTCCTTTTCATGACTTGGAATAGTAATCTGATTTGTTATGTGATTCAAATCTGTTGGATCCTTTTCTTTTCTTATTATTGTCAAGAAATTTGTAGGAGTTGCATGCTAGTTCAGGTTGTGCCTTGTGTTAATTTAACCTTTGCATAAATCACTGTTGAACTACATGTATTGTGAGATTGTGAGATTTTAATTTTAAAGAGTTGGTGAGAGTGAGTTATTATCAGGGTCTTCTTACAGTTGATCAATATTTTAGGATGATAGAATTTCAGTTTTAGATTTTAAATCCATTTTATCCTTCTATCCTTTTCCTGAAAAGCCACTTAGATTAGAATTCATCATTCGGAGAACCAACTCACTCTGGAGATTCCTCTTTCGCGCAGATCACCCACATCTGAAAGAGGTTTCCATGTTTCAGTAGTTTGCTGAATATTGCATTCAGCAGGGTGCAAAACTATTGATAACAGTTTTTGGCAAGCCTGGTGGGACTCTGAAAATCAATTTCAGAGAAGTTTTAATCCTTTAAAGTTGCTGTTTGGTGTATGCAGCAAGTTATTTAGCCTTTTGGAGGCCCTTTTCAATATACCTGGCGACTCTGTTCTCTGATTTTCAAGCAGATCCATTGTGAACAGTGCACAAAAGAACACATACTGAAGGGTCGGGTGTTCCCTTCAGAATTATCAGCCTTTGGAGGCATAGTCATCAAACACCATGGCGACTCCGAGAAGCCTTTTCTGGTTTCAAAATGATCAAGTGCTGGTATGCTGTTAGAGATTCTAAGTTTTGCTCGTTTTTAGCCTTTAGATGAATAAATATGTCAATATTTCATGGGCATGTATCATATCACCCGTCATATCATGAAGATATTTCTTACCTGTCTCCATATCAGCCACATTCACATAATCATGCTACTGATTCTAGTTCCATGGCTTTTCAAAGCCAACATGCACAGTATAGTTGCCACCCACCCACCCCTGCTCATTATTCATCTCAGCCCTCCTATGTTAAAAATCAGTCCCAAGAGATCGAAGACTTGAGTTTCAAAAAAATAAGGCTGAACTATGAAAGGAAAATGAGTCAAATAGATCAGCAGGAGGAGATGGCAAGTATAAAAAGCACGCTGCTTGATTACATGAATCAGCTCGTGGAGATCAAGAAGCAGTATGAGTATAATCAGCAGTAGGAGGAGCTGGCTTATCAAGCCTATCTTCATGATCAGGAGCTGGAGACCCAAAGAGCACAATTTGAGGAGGATTTAGAGAGAGAGGCAGCCGCACAGACAAATCTTTTTCTTGCTTGGTGTCAAAAGTTGGAAGCCCAAATAGCTCCTGTCAGTTCTGAACATCCTATTCAAGAAGAGGTTCGTAAATTCAAGTTTCCAAGTTTTATGAAAACTGAGCCTCCTAACCCGACTAAAATCAAAATTCCTAGCTTTAGAGATTCTTCACCTTTGCAAGAATCTAGGTTAGAACTTTCTGAACCTGTGAGCATTCAACACCAGGCAACCTCCTTTCCTCCAGGAAACTCCAAAAATCCCACAAGTTTCCCAGCCAAATAATTATGATTGTCCTGTCACTATTCAGGATAGACCTATTGTCTTGGAAAATGACTCATCTTTCACCATGGAAGAAGCTAGAGTAAACTTATTGCATATAGCTATGGAAGAATATTGCTTGCAGCAGCAGAAGATTGAACGAGAAGAGCCTTGTTTTGTGGAAGATGATGAAAAGTGTTCAAAAGAACAATTGTTGCAACATACAAAGTAGGCGGTTGCTGTTGATTGCACTCCTTTCTTGGCTGAGCCTAAGAGTGTTGCATGTGTAGAGGAAGTTGATCCTTTGGAGCAGCAAAATATCGATGGTCATTTTGAAGTCTCCAGTTGGGACAGTGTTGAAAAAGACCCAGAATGTCAGGAGCAGTTGCTACAAGAGGTAGAGGAGACATTGTTTGAAGAACAACATATTCTAGATCAAAGAACAAGTGACAGTTCTCAAGTCTTGCTTGATTTGTTCAATGGATTACCATTCTTTTTGGATAACGAAGTAAGCACCCCTCAGATTACACCTGTACCAGCTCTAGAGCAACGGGAGGAAGTTCAAAGTTCTGATGTTTCGATACCTCAGAAGAGTTGCAGTGATGAAGAAAATAGTTCTCTTTCACAAAGAACTGAAGATGAGAGGGAAGACGACATGTTTTGGGACGACCTCGAAGCTTTTGTTTCAAACTTAGATGCCAAACACTCACCTTTTGAGGGAAAAATTTTGGAGCAGCAGCTTGAGGAGATAGAAGGGGGTATCCAAACTCAAGGTTTGACTAATTTATTTGAAGAACTTCCTCTATTTTTTAGTTATGATGAATATAATGCATATGAAACAACAAAGCCATCGAGTTTTGATCAACAAAGCCATGAAGATTTCAATGATAAGCCACTGATCTGTTCACAAGGAAGTAAAGATAACATGGTTATCAAATGTCAAAATTCCAATAAGCATGATGCAACAGTTCAAACAAAACGAGATCAAGTTGCGCATAAGCATGACACTGTTGTACAAGGTAATGTCCTTGATATCTTTACAAGTTTTCAAGCATGTAGTCAGGAGGACACCTCAAGGCCTATTATGCATACAGAAGATAATAATGGGACCCACGAGGACTTGTACGCTAATATAATTGATGAGTTTTGCGCAAAGTTGGGTGATATGTTTTCAAATGATCCTAATCGGAGAGATGAGATGGAGATAGTAGGTAATAGTAGCTAGCAAAGAGCCAGCGGTGTAAGTTCCGATTTCACCCTTTCGAGAGGCTGCCCCATCAGACACCTAGCCAGGGTTGTTGGCAGTGTCCAAAGGGTTTCCAGTGCACCTAAGGACAAGATGGCAGTCGAGGGGCAACAAGTCCCACTTATTCATTATGGGAAAACTAGAGGTATGCTTGACCAGACTCACACAAATTGTGCTTTCAGTTGTTTTTTACAAGTTGTAGTACGACAACGTACGGGAGACATCTTCATTTTTCACCTTTTAGTACAAATTTGTGAGCAGCCAAAGTATCTTCAGTTGACTAGGACAAGCAGTTATTTTTCAAAACCAGTAAATGGTTTTGTTTGAGTACCTTTTCCATTGGTTAGCGTAGAGTAGATTAGTATTTGCAAATAAGTGCGTTTCACACATTTAATTTCAATAGTTTTCTTTCTCTAAGCGCTGCTGTGCATTGTTTTGTTGGCCACCAGGGGCCTTTTAGTTTGCTTTCTGTTTTGTTTCATTTTCTTGCTGTTGTTTGGAGTGTTGCTGTTCAAGTTTTCTGAGTTTCAAGAAGGGGTAGAATTGACTCCGCGCCCAATGAATTGTTTTAAAGGCCATTGATCTATGCTTAGCAGGCAAGCATATAGCGGAAATCGCCAAAATGTTACATATTTTTTGCCTCAGCTCAAATGGAAGAGTTGGATGATTGTTATTTAAACATTAAGTGGAATTGCAGTGTCATGTTCGAATGCTGTTTCGCATTATTATCATTATGCATCAAACAACAGTTATGCATTTTAGTGAAGTTATGAGGTTGCAGAGTGCCATTCAGATGTTACAGATTTTAAAGAAATACAGAATTGAGTGCATAAGCAAAATAGCATTTTAGATGCTTTTATTCATTTCGGAAAGAACTCATATTTTTACAAGGCTTCATTTCATTTCACAATCAGAATGATATTATAACACTGCATGAATATGCACTTTCTTTCTTTTCAATTGAAAAGAAGATTTGAAATCAAAGATCCACACAAGCTGTGGATATAATTGTGACTGTGACAATGCATTTCTAACAGCACATTGCACTACTGAAGATGCGAAAGGAAAACACATAAGAAACATCATAGTCATCATTGCCTGATTATCGACGTTTGATGTTGAATGGTGCACCTCGCCATCTCGAGCTTCGTTGACCTGTAAGAGGAAAAGAGGGGTGTCAGTGGCTTCGACTATGACATAACTCATATAATGCACCTACAATAGTACAACATACTATTAGCAATGCATTGAAACAATCAATCAAGTATAGTATGAAAGAAGTGAGCTGAGGGAGAAGTAACAATATCATGATCAACATGTTCTATTTTTTATGCTAACACTATTTGCTTCCTTGTGTAGGTATAGGTAAAGTCATGAAGCTGAACATTGTTTGAAGACCAAGCATGTGGAGTAAAATGGGCTCCCACAAGGGTTGAGCTTGGCATGCTGCCCTATTTATTAAAGGGGCTGATTTTAAAAGATATTTCATCATATACATCAAACGAATAGAAATACAACTGAAGGAGTGAAACAAAGAATCCATCAAGTAACAAAACCAACTGTGCATTCATAACAATCAGGGTTGCTTTCTGAAGGCTACAGGTGAACAATGAGTTTAGTTCACTTAAAGAATTTAACTGAGTATATCTACATCAAAAATTGCTGAATAACTACTTTTTTCCGTGCTGATTGTGATCCTATGTCATGAGAGTTTCAATTCCATCAAATCCTTTCGGATAGTGAATAGACATACATATGCCTTAATGCTTTGTTCTTTTTTTCATCATCAAATAGGACAGATTTTAGGAGCAGTTTGGTACAGTGAAATATAAAAATGCATGAAGAGTACCATGTTGCTCAGGAATACAAATATAAACAGTGCATTTGATGAATGAGTGTCTAGCTCTAGTCGGCTGGTAAGTAAATACAACATTATGGGTTTAGTGATAAATGGATCATTCCAGGATAACAAGGGAAGAGTAAGTTTTTTCTTTCCAAAATAAGTTCTGAGTTGTTAAACTATACATATGAGCTGGTGAGCAGCATGTGGTCATGATGTTGCAATGATTCAACTTGGTTTCCCTACGGAGTTCAAGAATAGGAGGTAGGAGTTGCCATGATAAGGTTAAGGAGTGTCAGAAAGACATTAAAATATAGGCAGAATGCAAGCATGGAGGTCCTTTTCTTCTCAATGAACAAATACAAATCACTCTCAAGATCCATGTCAATGACAGTGCTATGACAAGAGTTCAGATGCTTTTATCAAAAGAGGAAAATAATTATGAATCAAGTTCGAGTGTCATACAACTATCAAAGAAAGTTACAGAAATGCCAAAATGGAAAACTAGGTATATGAGTCAAATGAGTATAGAACCATGCTGGAGGTAACAACAAAATTCAATGCTTTAGAAGCCAGAATTTGCAATTTCATTTGATTTACTGATCTTTTATATTTTAAGAAAATATTGCATAGCAGAGTTTCTTTTGTTATAAGTGTCAAGCAAGTGATCTTTTCAGAGTATTGAAGAAGGAGCAAACAATTTTGTTACCAAAAGAATTTTTTGAGGTGTCAGTTATGCCTAGGCCATAAACTGAATTCAATGAAAGTATATAATTTTTGTTAACTCTTACAGGTACTTTCAGTTCTGAATGGTAAACAAGGATGAACAACAGTTACCCACATGTGGGTTTGTTTCTAAAATACAGTAAACATGATAATCTATGATACCCATATGGGTTTTATTTTAAATAGCAGTATGACTACAAATATGAAGATTTCTATGATGGGTCGAAATACAGAGAAAGGAAATACAGTTCTCTTTCAAAATTTCAAATACCCACATGTGGCTCTATCGTCAAAATACAGAAAATGCATTTTCCTTTAAAAATTTTGAGTACCCATTTTTAGGGTTGGCTTCAAAATACAGAAAAATCAGTTACAAAAATAACCCATGTGAAATCTGGAGTAAAATGGCAAGAACATAAAACAAATGCAAGCTCCCAGAGCTGGGTCGAAATACAAAGAAAGAAAAATGCAGATTTATTGAAGTTCCTGTGATACCCACAAACAAAAATGCTTTTTAATTAATATAATGGTAGTTTTCTGTTCTGGGTCGAGCCCAAAGTCCACAAAGAATGCTTCCTATAGTGCTCTTTTGGCACGGCCTGAACATGGCCAGAAGTTCATGAAATAAAGGAGAGCTTCATAGGGTTTCTACAGAGCAAAAGGATTACCAGTTCGAGGCAGGAACTGGGTACTCTCGCCGCGGCCAGAAGCTTCACTAAGCATCCAGAAGTTGAGAGTCGAGCCCACAATGAAGGTCAGGCTTACACAACAGTAAATGAAGTCATAGTAAATGCAATATGAAGAGACATTAGAGTGTGTTCACCACGGCTTCAAGGCCAAAATGGAGGTTCTGAAAATCATTAAATAAAGCTTACCTTTGCACAGTGAAGGAGAACAAGAGTACGAGTTGAAGCTTCCATAGTCTCCAATCAAGCTCAAGCTCATGATGGAATGGAGGAGTAAAAGAAAGAATAGAATCAGAGAGTAAGCTCATGCAGGCTGCACCCTTAGGGTTTTTGATATTCAAAATAATGAAGTAGAAAGGCTATTGTACTTCAAAGTCAGACTTTCTCACTGAAGTTTTTAGTCGACTGGAGAGCATGGAGAAGGTCATCAAAGCACACTAGCTCGAATCCGACACCATCATGGCAGCGTTGTTCTTGCAGACATAGTTTCTTTCTTTCCAAAGTCACGAGTGTGAAGTGAAATGATAATTAGGGTTTGACCCTGTTTTGATCAAAGCCCTAATTCGAGCATTATGAAGTTCCAGAATGTTCATTCAAGGCACGTGGAAAATATCAAATGGAGGTCGAAACCCATAATGCCTTCCTTATGATTTATTTAAACCTAAGTCTAAATCAATATTTATGTAAGGCCGAAATTCATTATGTTTCATTGTGACTTTATTAAAATCCAAGTTTAATACTTATGTGGGGGCCGAGTTTCTTTGTTAGGTCAAAGGTTAAGTCTTTTAGACTTATTCATTCCTTAGTATTTTTGAAGGGCTTGAATATTGAAAATCAATTAAGGGTGAGTTGTGAATACCCTATGATTTTGGGTCATTTATTCTTTAGGGTTTTTATTTTTGATTGATTTTGAAGAAATCAATTGTGGAGTTAAGGTGAGAAGAGATAATTATGTGATGTGTTTTATTGATTTTTGAGAAAATGAAATATTGTAATTGGTGAATAGGGTGATTTTCTTTTTGCAAAAGATTTTCAATCTTTAATTGCAAAAATAGACAAATTGTAAAAATCTGCATCTTGTAAAGCAGAATCATAAAAGCGATATTCTATAAATTGCTTTATGTTTTCTTGCTATTTTTAGCAGATCTTTGACTGAAACCTCTTGGTCAGATTTCATACTGATCTTGGAGAGATAGGGTGTTTTTTTGCTTTTAAAGCAGATTTAGCCTATTTTTAGAGGCTTGACAGGTTCATCATAAAAGCATTGTGCTTTTTTTTTCTTTTAAGCAGTTTTTTGAGTTTGTTTGAAGCCTTTTTCCTTGAGATTTTTTTTGAGCTTGGATTAGGGTTTCCTTGAGAGTTCTTTTGATAGACTTAGTCTTTCAACTCTCCATTCTCAGCAGTTCAGAGGAGAGTTTCTTGCCCTTACACATTTTGTGGAGCTTGTAAATTGATGTGTGCTTAGATCCTGAGAGGTTCCAACTCCATCATTCAATAAAATAGCAGAGTTTTTCCTTTCTCATTTCCTTTTCATGACTTGGAATAGTAATATGATTTGTTCTGTGATTCAAATCTATTGGATCCTTTTCTTTTCTTATTATTGTCAAGAAATTTGTAGGAGTTGCATGCTAGTTCAGGTTGTGCCTTGTGTTAATTTAACCTTTGCATAAATCACTGTTGAACTACATGTGTTGTGAGATTGTGAGATTTTAATTTTAAAGAGTTGGTGAGAGTGAGTTATTATCAGGGTCTTCTTACAATTGATCAATATTTTAGGATGATAGAATTCCAGTTTTAGATTTTAAATCCAGTTTATCCTTCTATCCTTTTCCTGAAAAGACACTTAGATTAGAATTCATCATTCGGAGAACCAACTCACTCTGGAGATTCCTATTTCGCGCAGATCACCCACATCTGAAAGAGGTTTCCATGTTTCAGTAGTTTGCTGAATATTGCATTCAGCAGGGTGCAAAACTATTGATAACGCAAGCGTCAAGAGAGGTCTAATTGTACAATTGTTGGAAAGATAAGACAACAAAGGTCAAGGAGGATGATGAAGCCCCCAATATATAAGATCTCATGACAAACCAACAAAGGCACAAAGATACACATTCCTATGTTAAATATGTAGCAACTTGGGACAAGATACACAAGCATACAATATTAAAATTAGAGAAGAAGGGGAAGAGGGTGGATCAAGCCTCGACTGTTTGTCCAATCGGTATGGATCAAGCCTTATTTGTTTGTCTAAAAATGTTTATTAGTTGAAACCCATTGTCCACTATGTAAAAAAAATACACTCACACAGGCTAGTGAAATCCATTTTCCAGTAGGTGAGC
This sequence comes from Sequoia sempervirens, assembly GCA_007258455.2. Taxonomy (NCBI): domain Eukaryota; kingdom Viridiplantae; phylum Streptophyta; class Pinopsida; order Cupressales; family Cupressaceae; genus Sequoia; species Sequoia sempervirens. The sequence continues at coordinate 69,070,892 of VDFB02047230.1, read as the reverse complement.
CCAAAAAAGTGGTTAATGGGAAAGTCATGTCAGGTCTACATGCTCCCATTGTACTAACTATACAAAATTTATACCTCCTGATAACTTTGATAAGGTGCCATATAAATGGTCACAAGGCTAGAAAGCTACATTATGCTAGGAACTCATGAAAAAGGCTCCACTAGCAAGCAAGTTGTATTATGCTTGGTGGCCATGAAAATATAAAGGATCCATTGGCAAGCAAGTTGTGTTATGCTTGGTGGCCTTGAAAAACATAAAGGCTCCACTGGCAAGCAAGTTGTGTTATTCTTAGTGGCCTTGATACATGCAATAGGATATTAAAAGGGGTTTTGCTTAGTTCATGAAAGGTCTCACCTTAGGGAACATCGCTCCTAATGTCTCCAAGAGAGGACTGGTCGAGGATAAAAGATTCACAACTTAGGGAATTCAAGTCATAGCGTCACCACTAAGAGGAATGCCATATGCCAAGAAAGGTCACACTCTTGAAGGACATCAAACCCAATGCCACCACCAAGAAGACACTGTAAGGAAGCTAAGGTAATGTAACAACTTCCTATACTAATCTTGAGAGGATAATAATGCAAAAACTTTTACTGATCTTTAACAGTTATAGAAACTTAAACAAAAATAAACAAAAATAACATGCATACCACAACACAATGATTTACGTGGGGAAAACCCTTTTGGGAGAAAAAACCCACACTCCAAAAGCCGCCCAATATATTATTCAAAAATCACAAAGATTACAATATACTTGCAGAGCAAGCTTCTCACAGGAGTATAACCACTTAGAGATCTAGAGGCAACATGGCCGCTATCAGACTCTCAAAATACATCGCAATACACAACTATAATACAATGCCCTCATAAAATAGGGTTGCCTTCTAGGGAAATTTAAGCCAACAAAATATCGACCATCAGATATAAGACCTAATGACGAATGGTATAGATTTACAATAATAAAATATACATAAAATGTGGCTTTTGGGTGTGCTACCCCCAAACCCTCGCCAAGGTGCGCTGCCCTCAAACCCCCAACTAGGGGGGATGAGCCCCCCTGGACCCCCATAGGGGGGTACCCCCTGCAACCCCCCCATGCTGACGTATCAACAGTACCTTAAATATTTGCAAGGTTGAAACACATTTTCTCAACAAATCTCCCACTTGTTGAACACCTTACAAGAGCAATAGGAGGGTATAAAAACATCATCTCTTAATTGCTAGGGGCCGAGGGGTCCATAGTCTCTGAACACCATTCAAAATTTTTGTGCTCACATGATTTTTTAGAGAATCAACAACATTCATCAAAGTCTCTACCTTAACTAGCTTCACCTACTATCTTCAACCATATCTCTAACAAAATGATACTGTACATCAATGTGCTTGGTCCTGGCATGAAATTTTGGGTTCTTGGCTAGACATATCACACTCCGACTATCACAATAAATTGTAATTGTACCTTGTTTTATTCCAATATCTAAACAAAGTCTCTTAAGCCAAATGGATTCTTTACAAGCATGAGTAGCTTCCATATACTTTGCTTCAGTAGTGGACAAAGCAACCACATCCTATCGCTTACTCATCCAACTAATTGCACCACCAAATAAAATAAACACATAAGCACTGGTGGACAATCTGCTATCAACATCACCTGCCCAATTTGAATCCACATAACCATGAATATGAAGGGAAATTTCATCTTCAGTCATATTACTATGATAACACAAGGAATAATCTAAGGTACCACACAAATATTTGAAGACTCTTTTAACTGCATCCCAATGAACTCTACCAGGATTAGCAATATATCTGGAAAGAACTCCCACTGCTTTGGAAATGTATGGTCTAGTACAAACCATATCATACATCAAACTTCCAACTGCACTCTGGTAAGGCACTCTGCTCATGTCTTCCATATCTGATGGAGATGTTGGACAATCTGAAATAGTTAAATTTGTTCCAATTGAAACAAGAACACACAATGGTCTACAATCTTGCATATCAAACCTTTGTAAAATTGAATTGAAATACTTACTTTGGCCAAACCATAGCGTTCTGTTCACTCTATCTCTTTTAATTTCCATCCCAATAATATGTTTAGCTACACCAAGATCTTTCATTTCAAATTTAGCAGCAAGTTGAGATTTCAATTCTGAAATCATACCTTTCCCTCTACCAATAAATAAAATATCATCAACATATAATGCGATAAACAAGAAAAAATCACCATTAGTTTTATAACAAACACAATGATCTGATTTAGAATGCTCAAATCCCAAACTCAACACATATGTATCAAATTTTTGGTACCACATCCTAGGAATTTGTTTTAGGCCATACAAAGATTTCTTCAATTTGCAAACCAATTTACTTTTACCTTTCACCACATAGTGCTCTGGCTATGTCATATAAATATCCTCCTCCATGTCACCATGAAGGAAAACAATTTTCACATCCATTTTTTCAACCTCTAAATCATAAGCAATAGCAAGAGAAAGAAAAAATCTAATGGATGTCATTTTTGCAACAGGAGAAAATATCTCACCATAATCAACAACCTCAACTTGAGAGTAACCTTTTGCAACCAACCTTGCTTTGTATTTCTCAATACTTCCATCTGAACCAATCTTTTTCTTGAACACCCATTTGCAACCAATAGGTTTTTGGTCCTTTAGGAAATGGTACAAGATCCCATGTATCTTTCTTTTTCAAAGCTTCCATTTCTTCATACATAGCAATCTTCTAGGATTCTGCATCATTCATACCTAATGCCTCTTCTACCGATTTGGGATCATCCATGTTAGTATTCAAAGAAAAAATACATCTCCAATCATCAAGTGAATACCTTTCAAGTGGTTGTCTATGCCTTGTAGACCTTCAAACAAGCTGAGTTGGAGGTTCTTCCTCCTCTCCTAAAGATTCAGAGCTAGATGAGCTCTCCTCAACTTCTTGTCTATCCATGGGCCTTGATTCAAATTTCTCAGGTGTAGAAGGAAATTGAATCACATATTCCTGTTTACTTTGTTCTGGCTCAATGTAACAAAATAAGGCTTAGTTTCTCTAAAAATAACACTTCTACTATGTATTACCTTCTGTGCAATAGGATCCCAAATCTTGTATCCTTTCACACCATAACTGTATCCGATGAAGATACATTTCACACCCTTGTTCTCCAACTTTGTTCGCTTCTCCTTTGGCACATGTGTATATGCCTCACAACCAAAAACTCTGAGATGTCTTAATGAAGGTGACCATGCCTCTATAGGAATCTTATCAACAAGAGCTAATGTAGGAGACCTGTTAATCAGGTAACAAGAAGTGGCAACAACTTCAACCCAAAACCTTTGTTCTAGACCAACACCACTCAACATACTCCTGGCCTTCTCCATTAGTGTCTTGTTAATTATTTTTTCAACTTCATTCTGTTGTGGAGAATATGGGGTTTTATTTTGTTTATGAAGACCACAATATTTACAAAATATATCAAAATCATTAGAGAAAAATTCACTGCCATTATCAGTCCTCAAACATTCTATTTTCTTTCCAATCTACAACTACGCCATTGCTTTAAATTCTTTAAATTGACTGAAAAATTTAGATATACTCTTTAGGAAATATACCCATGTCCTACTATAATCATCAATAAATGAAACATAATATGTGGATTTACCAATTGAAGGAATATCTACAGGACCAAACACGTCATAATGAATAAGATCCAATACACCACAAGATTTATGAGAACTCGAGTAAAACTAAATACAATTTTGTTTTCCATAAATGCAGTGCTCACATAAATAAAATTCAAGATTACAATTAGACAAACCTTCAACAAGGTTTTTATTTTTCAAAGTCCTTAGACCCTTTTCTCCAATGTGGCCAAGTCTCTGGTGCCATAACATAGTTTTCTCTACAGGTAACTTTGATTCAAAAGAAAGAGCACCCTTGGGTACCCAAAACCCATGACCATCTGCTGAAGGTGAAACCATCACTTCTTCCACATACTTGCTTTTCATAGAAGTACTATTGCACTCAGCAGTGTATGCATAAAGCTTATACAATGTGCCATATCTGACACCTCTAGAAATTACCATAACATCTCTAACCATCTTGCATCCTACATCATAAAATACTACCTACACACTTGCATCTATTAGTTTGCTCACATATAATAGATTTTGCGCTAATCTAGAGATATGCAACACACCATTAGTCCTTTTTATTCTACCATCAGGAAACTTGATTTTAATTTTACCATGGCCAACAATGTCTAAATAAGAATCATCACCCAAGTACACCTTACCTCCATCAAATTCTTCATATTCAAAAAACTAATCTCTATTAAAGATCATATGGAAATATGCACCTAAGTCAATTAACCATGCATCATTACCTACATGAGTTTCCAAAGATACAATGAATGCATCACCATCTTCCTCCTCAGACTCATAATCAGTATCAAATTTCTTCTTTTTCTTCTTATTTTATTCTTTGCATTCCTTACGAACATGTCCAGGCTTACCGCAGTTCCAACAAATAACTTTGGACTTTCCAGGAGATTTAGATCTCCCATTGGACTTGGATTTTCCATGCTTCTCATTTTTCTTTCCTTTTTCCTTGGGTCTTCCATGAACATTTAAGGCCTCCTTGGCACTGATGGATACCTTCCTCCTCATCTCTTTCAAAAGTAAAGAACCCACCACATCTCCAGTCTTCAATATAACAGAAGTACTCCCAATAGCCATAACAAGAGAGTCCCACGAATCAGGCAAAGAACAAAGTAGGATCTGAAATTTCTCTTCCTCATCTGTTTTGACACCAACTGATGCCAATTGAGCCACCAACATATTGAATGCTTCTAGGTGGCCTGTTATTCGTCCACCCTCTTCCATTCTCGAGGAATACAATTTATTCCTCAAGAAAATCTTGTTCGCTAAAGATTTAGCTTGATACATCTCATCAAGCTTCTTCCATAGTTTTTGTACATAGGTCTCTTAATGGACATTGATTAAAACAAAGTATGCCAAGCATAATCTAATTAGACCCTTGGATTTATGGTCCATAACATCATACTGAGTAGCTTGAGTAGGATCTGTAGGCCTTGAAACATTCTCACCAACAACATCCCACATATTTTGATCTATCAACAGATCCTCCATCTTCAACTTTGACATTTCAAAATTATTTCCAAAAAATTTATCCACCTCTATTCTCCTCGATGAACTTGCCATCTGAAAATTCCTACAACAAGATCACAAAGTGTCTTCCACACAAGCTCCAACTCAAATCTAGATTAGTTCAAAAAACCCAACAACCCACAATTGAAACCAAAGGTGATCAAGCTCTGATACCACTTGTAAGGAAGCTAAGGTAGCAGAACAACTTTCTACACTAATCTTGAGAGGAGAATAATGCAAATTTTTTTACTGATTTTTAAAAGTTACAAAAACTTAAACATAAATAAACACAAATATCATGCATACCACAACACAGTAATTTACGTGGGTAAATCCCTTTCGGGAGAAAAACCCCACACTCCAAAATCCGCCGAATATATTATTCAAAAATCACAAAGATTACAATATACTTGTAGAGCAAGCTTCTCACAGGAGTATCACCACTTAGAGATCCAGAGGCAACACGACCGCTATCAGACTCTCAAAATACATCGTAATACACAATCGTAATACAACACCCTCATAAAATAGGGTTACCTTCTAGGGAAAGTCAAGCCAACAAAATATTGATCGTCGAATATAAGACCTAATGACAAATGGTCTAGATTTTCAATAATAAAATATAAATAAAATGTGGCTTTTGGGAGCATTTCCCATGAACCCCCCTCAGGGTGCGTTGCCCTTGGACCCCTGCAGGGAGGTACCCCCTACAACCCCCCTGCACTAACGTATCAACAATACCTTATATATTTGCAAGGTTGAGACACATTTTCTCAACAAACACATCACATGAAATAATAAGACCACACTTTGAGGCAAACAATGAGTGGGGTCATGTATACCCCCACTTTAAAGAAATTGATAAACACCATGCTGTGAGCAATTAATTTAAAGTAGAACATAATAAATACCAATATATGAGAGCTTTATTCGGAAAGCCCTATGCAAAACATATGTTTCCAAGATAGAGCTACTTCATGGAAAGGAGGGTTGCCCCCCATATGCAATCCTAAGATAACACATAAGGGATCCATGGATTTGGGGTCAACATTTGTTGTTGCTATAGTGATATAATCGATCTTGGAACAATTATCATTCCCCAAATAACTCATGGAACAATGAGCACAAATAAAGGATGGCACATAGAGAGAGAGAGAAAAATAGGGAAACTTTTGGGTCAACATGGAAGAGACCTGAATGTCTTGACACCTTGCATCATCCCCAAAAGGAAAACACAAGACAAAAGATAAAGGTTATGGCAGATAGAAGAATGTAGATAAAAATAGAAGAATGTCATGATGGATTTGCTTCTTTTGTATCCTTGCACCAATAGAGTGACAAGGGTCATCCAAAGTAGGCTCACATATATATAAAGACATGCCAAGCAACACTGTACATGGGATCACATTACGCACATGCAATCACAAAGAACATAAAGTAAAAAGACTAGTATGGCACATTTAAGTCAACCTATAGCAGGTCATCTACATCCCAATCTTGTTCGTCATATGCAAAAGGTGGATAACTAGCCAAAGGGACAATGACAAGTGTTGTACTAGGAGCATCACTATGTTCAACACATCACAAGTCACTCTTTATAGGAGGACCATCACAATTGCTATCATCAAGGAAAACAATAAATTTAGCTCATTGGCACTTCCTCATCAATTTTAGCAATCTCATCATCATTATCCAAGTTAATCATAACATGAGGCCTAATGACAATGTCCATAGAAGTTTCTTGTTGTTTTTGTTGTTGTGGTGAAGGTGGAGAATCATCATACTTTATTTCAATTGGTATTTGATCTTGATTTTATATTTTATTATGTTCTTTTAATCCATGAGCAGTAGCACGATGTCTATGCCTATGCTCTTTAGCATTTTTGTTTCTTTTTGCATGATTTTCAAGCTGTGATTGTGTAGGAGCGGGTTTATCAACCATAGGTTTATTTTCTTCCTGCAAGGGAGGAACAAAAGGAACCATGGGAGGTTGTTCAACCACTTTCTCTTTAGCTTTATAAAGTTGTTTTATTTTAGGAGGCACAACAGGACTTATTTGATTATCTCTTGGTCTTTTATGGGAAATAGGCGAAGGATTTGTCATGTGTTGGTCTTGGTTACTTGGAAGGGCCTTTGGTTCAATCATGGTTTCATCAATGATAGGAGGCTCAATCATGGGTTGAGGCATGTTACTAAGGGATAATTCTGCTATGCGCTTTTCCTTGAACTTTTTGATAAGATATGAAAATGAAGTCCTCATGAGGCTTAATAGGTTCCATAGGTTCAGGCCAAAAGAAATCCAATGAGAAATTTCCACGAGAAGAAATAAGAATAAAGCCACTATGGTGCACAGTAAAGATATCATCACCAAATGGGAAATTGAAGCATTTATGCACTAGCAATGGGACAACATCCATGGAGCGTAGCCATGGATAACCAAGCTTCACACAAAATTGGTCCAACAACGGGATGATGGAGAATAAGACATTCGATTATTTCGGTCCAAATTTTAAAGGAAGAGTGATCAAACCTATTGTAGGGAAAGAAAAACCATTATATTTTTTGAGCCATGCTTTTGGTCATTCATAAGAATCTTGATAAAGTTCATGCACAAATAAGAATTCCTTGTTGATCACATTCTCGACACACGGGATCAATTAATATCCCATTAGTAGGCTTGTCATTGATTCTTCCAACGATGTAAAGAGGACCATCGGGTGCGTGTTTGATTATGTCATTTTGTGATCTAAAGCAATGTCAAGGGGAATTTTGGTTTGGCCCTTACGAGGTTGAACATCAATGAAGCCGACCATATGTTCTAAGACTTCCTCATTTATATTGTCATTATTTTTATCTTGAAGTTTGTCAACATTCATCACATCATTCTTAGTATCAGTAGCTTTCACAAAAGAGATATTATGATTTGACATGGGGTTGATAAATATTTGAAAATTTTGGTTGAGTGAGGCAACATACTTATTTTTTTATCATTAACACCACCAATTTGGATGTGATTAGAATCAATGAGGTCTTGCACAATATGTTTAAGATGCTTACATTGTTCTATATCGTGTCCATTTTTTCGGTGATAATAGCAAAAGGAATTTGAGTTAAAGTTTGGAGGTAAGGCTTAGTGGTATCAATGGCTCTAGCAAGAGGTAAGGTAACTAAGTTTTTACTTATAAGTTGCAACATAATGGAGTGAAGGGTATTGGGTAACGGGGTAAGTTGTCTACTCCTTTCCCTAAATGGATATGGATTTTTTGTTTTTATGGCAGCCACTTGGGAGTTAACATGTTGGCTTGTTTGACGTGTATTAAGTTGTAAAACACCCTTATTTTGTTTCTTACTAGAATATGATGAAAATGAAACCCTCTATTTTGAGGCTTTGACCCATTTTAGACTTGGAACTTGTTGACACTAGGAACTAGCTTAAGGAAAAAAATGGGGGTCCCCATTTTATCAAAAGTAAAATGGGTCATGTTGTGAGATGCATAGCAAAACCCTTTAGGCTTAAATCAAACCCATGACGGAGTTTCCTCTACACCCATTAAAAAATTAAAAAAATAAATTTGTTTCACCTTTAGGGGATCAAATGAAATCATTTGGAAATGCCATTTTGTAAGTATGTATTTCCGAGTATCACCTTTTCAAAATTTTTAATATTAAATATTATGTTTTCTTTAATATTATATATGTAATAATTTTATAATGAATTTGGATCCATTACAAAAAAAATGACATCTATTCAAGATATTGGAAAAAATAACAAATATTGTTTAAAAGTTCTTTAAAATTGTACTACAATCCACATAGATGTTCTTTTTTGAAAGATAAAATAAGATTTTAATTTTGATATATATAGTAAGAGAAATATGTTATGAATTAATATAGGTTCAATTTTTTTTATTAATTCTAATTGAAAAATTAATAATAAATAAAATATTTAACAAAAAATAACAAAAAATATATATGCACTAGATATTGAAATTAAAGATCTAATTCTAAGAAATCATGATTTATTTTTTATTTGTAGTGAAATTTATGTGATATGGAATGATGTTACTCAATACAAAAGAATAAAAAAATAAAAATAAAAATGATAGAAATAGTTTTTTTTTTATTACAATTTGAATGTACATAGAAAATGTCATAATTCATTACTTTACACCGTCCTCAAATTCTTGACTATTTGTTCTTTATAATTGAAATCAATTGAAAATATTAAAAAATGTTGATTTTAGTGTCCCACTTAGACAAAAAGAGGAACACATAATTGTGATATCACCCTCCTAGTACATATTACTACTACTTTTGTGTCTCTTATGATTATCACTTACAATGACAATTATCACTTATAAAAATACACATGCAAATTCAAGTTCCTTTATAATTGTGTTATTTAACTACAATTTCATGCAAAACATGGGAGTGGCTTTCTAGTGCCAACATACAATATTTTTTTCTATAAAAATAAAATTTTCATCAAGGGTAAAATAAATTTTATACCAAAGAAGACGAATATGTTGAAGTTTAAGGAATTATGTTTTTGTTAATATTTAAATTTTGGTATAACATTACCATTGTTGGATAGTTCCTAATCAGCCTCTTTTATATTTGATAAATGGCATTTAGTCTTTTTATTATGTAGTTACCTTGATAATTAGTAAACATATGTTGGTTAAATGTTTTTGAGGTTGGGTTAAGCATAAGTTTTAGGACCATAACTTGTGTCATATTCAAAGTAATTGGATAGAATTTTACCTAAGGCTCATTCTATTGTTGTGTTATATTCTAAGTGTTTTGATATACTTTTTATAACATGATCTATTATATTAATTGGCCCCTACCTTTAAAATAGGTTAGACTTCTTGCATAATGAATGATGGTGACAATATGCAATTCTATTTGAATATCCTAAACAACCTAGGACAAGAAGGCCTTATCTTCCATCTTAACTTGATGGGAAGACAATCAAACTAGTCAATTTTTTAATGGACCAAGTGTATAGTTTCTTGGCATAAATGGAGCTAACATTTCAATAACTCATCTTTATACCTACATGATAAGAACACTTCTTTGTAGTCTCTTTAAATAATGCAAACACAACAATGTTTTGCTACTTTCTAGGAACAACATGTCAGACATGAGGCTTGAAAACCATATTGCATCATTCAAGCATATGAACATCAATAACCACAATACATTGTGACTATTGTGAGAGTGCTTGAATCTAGAAATATACTCTAAAAAGTGAATCCAAACATGCAGTTTGCAAGTACCAACAATTCTCTCAAAATAAGAATTCTACGTCTCAATATCTAACATGAAATCATCTTGACTTAATAATTAGTGCCTTATTGTTGTTCTATGACATCTTATAATAGATCATTGTCTATTACATAAATACTATTCGGTAGGAGCCGTTGAGATAGTTTATAGGGAATTAGCCTAAGCCCTCCCACCAACTATATTCAGGTAGGTGGGAACTATAAGATTCCGGTTCTAATAGTGGAGGTATATTTTAAGAAGGTGCCCTGTGGATGAATAGCCGTTCTGGATGAATAGCCGTTCTGGGTCCCCTCTCACCTATTATCCTATATCCACCCACTCCTCCTAGGGGGAACTATAGGACCATATGTAATGTAAAGAGCAAGAGTGAATGGTAATTTTGGCCCACACTTGAGTAACTCATGAACTACCAAAAGATCCACGACCAAAGAAAGGTGTAGTAAGATAGTATTTTAAAAATAAGGCATGCTTTTTTTTTCTTCTTTACTATTTTCATTAGCATAACCTAAATTTATTGGCGTCCTCATTAGGTTTATGTGATCTTCTATTAATCCTCGTTAGATGTAGTTGGAATTGGTATGTGAATGCGTTTTGCTGTGATGGCAACTGCGTTTGACTATGAAAGGATTTGCTTGGATATCGTGTTTGGTGCCTCAAATTATGTTTGGGTCTTTTTATTCAACCATTTGGTGGGTGTCCATTATTGCTTTTACTGTGCAGGAGGTGGAGGAAAGCGATGTTGGATGGAATGACAACAAAGTCAATCCATAGCAAATGCAACGACATTAAGCAAAAGGTGCGGCATTCTGAATGGATAGTCACCCGCTTATATTATTCTAGTGAAAATGTAGTGCTTTTCACTTCTTTTCATCCCAGACAAACAATAATAAGAGTTTGAAATTTAGAGTTATGTGATGGAGATATGTCTTAATATCTATTAAGATGTTAGAATTTTAGCATTTGTCTAGTTGAAGATTTTAAATTTTACAATTAGTTGTTCTTCATTTAGATTCATTTATGTAAGTGTGGATTGAATATGTGATGGAGATATGTGTTAATATCTATTAAGATGTTAGAATTTTAGCATTTGTTTAGTTGAAGATTTTAAATTTTACAATTAGTTGTTCTTCATTTAGATTCATTTATGTAAGTGTGGACTGAATTTTTGCGATTGTAGACTTGAATCTATGATGTGTTAAATCAGCTCACCACAAAGTGAATTAGATAGGCTTAGGATAACACGTGCATTGTACCCTTGATTATAGTGCAAACCAAATCACTCCTACTTACATGGCAAAAGCCAATCACGTGGTGAATAATTTTATGGATTACTCTCTTCTCATGGAAGGGTAGTATGGCAAACAATAGTGGCATCACTGTGTTACATGAGAGTTGTGCCAATCGGTTTACTCACTTCACAAGGAAGAGATGTTTGTTGGTGGGCCATGGTGTTTACTTATGGAATAAGAGTTGGAATGCTTAAGGTTTAAGGGTTTTCTCTTTTGAAACTCTTAATAGGCATGGCCACTCTAATTTTGATTTGGTGTAGCGAGTCACTAGCCCCAATTCAATTGAGTTCATTTGTTACTAAGAGACAAGTATTAAGGCTTCACTCTTCTAGTTAAATTAACACCTCCAAGAGAGTGAGTTCTCTCATACACCTCTCATTGGCCTCCTAAATTTGTCTAATATTTTTTGTTTGTGCTTGGGCTTTCTCTTCTATTAGAGTTTCTTGTATGGGCTAGTTTACTTTGATTTCATCTAAAGCTATTTCAATCCACTTTTCTAGAATTTAAAGAGATATCAAGTGTGAAAATACAAGTGAGGAATGAAAAACTCAAGAGAATAGCTCTTAATGTTTTCATGTGTTTATTTGACTTTCTTTGTGTTGATAATCTTTTATGTTGAATTGTTAATAAATTTGATGTTTGTAGGATGTCTCATGATGTTAATAAGGGTGTTTATCTATTTTTTTTTGTATTTTCTTAAGTTGTAATGAATTATCTAAATGCATTAAAAATAAATCTAGTTTATTTTTTTGTAGTTTCTAAAAATAAATTGTGATCTAATTAGCTATGTGCAGTTTTTAAAGAACTTATGTGATCTAAATGTTATTTAATTAATATTTTTTGGTTTTCACTTTGTTTTAATTTATATGTTGACATATAAAGAGTTTTCGTTTTATTTTTTGAATTTGTAGAGAGATTTGAAATATACAAATTGAGAGAAGCTAATGGCCTAATTTAATCTAAGAAATTAATTTAATTCTATCTAATCTTAGAAAGTAGCAATGGATTCTACTCTAACCAAAAAATAATAACAAAGTGTTACAATCCTTGGATATTTTGATTTCTTAATTACTACTTTAATCTATTGCAAAAAATGAATCTTATATAAAATGATTATAAATTAAGTAACCTATTTGAACCTTCAAATAATCTCCTTTGAAATTGCTATGAGTTGTGTCCATAGAAGATCTAGCTGGTATTATTGTACCTTTTCCTCACTAGCTTTGAGGTGCTCCTCTTGATGGAAGGGAACGTTAGATTGTCTAGTAGATTGGAGATTTTTTATTAGGAATGGAAGCTTTAGAAGTATTTTGTACTGTGATGGAATTTTAGAGCTTGTCTACGAGAGATTTGGGATTTGTCTTTATAAAGTGATGTAGATTTCTAAACATGGGTCCTATTCCTAAAGAAAAAGATGGAAAGCTTCTAGAAAAATTATGTAGAGGTATCCAAATTCCTTCTATTTTATACTACATACTTATTTTCTTGTATTTTGTACTTAAATTTATTTTCCTCTCTAGATTTGAAATGCTCCTCTTGATGGAAGGGAGCATTAAATTGTATAGTAGATTGGAGATTACTTAGCAAGAATGGAGGCTTCATATAATTTTATACTAAAGGGGAGATTAGGGCCTAACTACGAGAGATTTGGGATTTGGATTTATAAAGTGGCTTATAGGATTCTAAAGGTGGATCCTATTCCTAGAGAAAAGGATGCAAAGTAGCCAAATTCCTTCTACTTTATTGTTTATGTTTTTTTTCTTCTATTTTATGCTCAAAATTGTTTATAAATGAATAAGGAATTATTTGGCTTATATAGGAAAAATAACTATTAATCAAAGGGGAGATGAAAATAACTTGAGAGGAGAGGATTATCAATTAAAGGGAGTGATTGGTTCCATATAAAGTCAAGAAGACTATCAATTAAAGGCCAAAATTAAATAGAAGCTGTTAGAATTAGAAGATTCACACCAACCAAACACAATAGGCTCACCCCTCTTAGAAGGTGTGTTTCTTATTTTACTAAGGCAAGTCACTTGGGTGAGCCTATAACTTAACATAATTTTCTTGAGAGACCCTAAGGTCTCTTGGGTGACTCTATAAGTCAAGGCTTGGAAAATTAGTCTCTAAATGAAAAGAGGGTGTACAAGCTAGGTATGCATCTAAAAATGAGGGAAAACACATGAAATAGGATCTAAAAGGTTCAATATGACTTTTATAAAGATTGAAAAAGTTATGAGGAGAAAATAATCATGTCATTTGGGTCATGAGTTTGATCATAAAATCAACATTGAAATTTTATGTTAGCCTATACACTTTTGGATACTTATATATTTCTCCCTTGAGTATGATATTCTACATGGAAGGTAGGTTTTATTTCCTAAAATAGTCATGTAAGGCCTAAATTTACCTATTATTGTTCAACAAAATAAAATTTGTGAAATTGTGTAATATGATAATCTAAAATGTGATAAAACTAACAACATGATTTCTATTTATGGGATTTATTTTTTAGATGATATTTTTATGATGCTAATAGTATGATTTCTATTTATAGGGTTTTTCACTTAGGGGATTATAATTTGACTAGTATAGGATGAATTGCTAATATTTCAAGATAGAAATTTTTAGGGAATCAAATGGGAAAGAAAATTATGAGGGGAAATAATAATTTAACTTTTTTTAAGGAAAAAGATTAGTCTTGATCTAGATTGACCACTTATTATAGCTTCAAATATTGAAAAACACCAAATTTTATTAACTTGCCTTATATACTTAGACCAAGATATTGCCAACTTGTCAAACTTGGGGTAAAGGAAACCATCCTTAACCAGAATAGCCTTTCTATAGGTACACTAGGCTCTTGGTTATTTCACCTATTTTATGTGTGTGTTTTGATTACTGAAATTTTTCTTATGAATATTAGATTCATTGATTTAATTTTAGGTATTCACCCTAGAGTATGGACATTGAGAAATGATTTTTTCCATTTCTAGGATTTTATTTTTTGGATTTAATTTTGACATATCTATTGAATTTATATAATAATGGTTTTTACCCCCTTAACCTAACCCCGCACTACTATCAAAAAGTGAGGAGCCACTACCAAATATTAAGTAAGGTGCTTAAGGGACTAGATTTACCCACATGAATACTTACAAATTCTAATAATTACCCATTGCTAAGGAGAAATGGGGAGATTTTCTTGTTAACTTCTAAAGGGTATTATAGGATTAATAATATATATTTAAATGTTGGAATAGATTTAATGACAAATAATACTAAGATCAATTTAAAACATTAAGTAGATTTAGTTGAATTGTAGGAGTTTAAGGTATAAATGGCATATATGATTTTGGGGATCTATAGTTTAGTAAAGGTAACCTATTCTTAGAAGCTTTAGGCTTCTACTAATACAAACACTAAAAATATCAAACCGTGCTAACAAATGGAAAGATGGAGTGGAATCAAATGCAATGCATGTTTTTATTTTTGAATGTATACATACTTTTTAATTTTAGTTTTCAAATTTTCTAAATTATTTTAGATATATAATACTTTTGAGATGGAAAATATTGGTATTTTAATAAAAATATTTTCCTTCCATAGTGCACAAGAGGCAATCATCATTTTTGATGTCTTCTTTAGCTAGATATGGACCAATCCAATTTGGTCTAATTTTTGGGCTTCCCTAGCCCTTTCGTTAATGAGGTTATTCAATTTATGTATGAGGTATTTGATCTTGATTGGTTTAGGGGAATTTTTTTTGTTTTACTACTTACATATGTGAGCCAAGTATGAATTATGTATTTAATCTACTTGTAGCCTTTTCTCATCTAATATTTATAGCTCTACTAACTTGATAGTTTGATACATTGCATCATCTGCAAGTCCTTGTAGATGCACTTAGATACCAAGTATTTCAAATTCTAATGGAAATACCACCTTTGACCCAAATATGAGTGTACATGAGGTTGTTCTGGTAGGTTTTTAGATGATAGTCCTATAAGCTTGGAGATATATATATATATATATATATATATATATATATATATATATATATATATATATATAACTACAAATGTGAGTCTCATTTCAAATCCTTAACAATATTAACCATCATGAACTTAAATTCTTTATTTATGGATTTTTGTTTCCTATTACCTTATGGATAATAAACTAAATAATAGTTATGGTTGATGTGGAACCTTTTACATTACTCTCAAATTTGAGGGTTTTTGAAAGATGAAGTTTTCTCCATGACTATCACTCAAGGAATCCCAAATAAACAAATAATCTAATTCAAAAAATTAGTGATTATTAAATCTAAGAAGTTATTTAGAGACATTTCCTCCACCCACTTTGCAAACTACTCCATAATAGTGACCATGAAAATATGGCCATCTATTGATGGAAAGGAGATCTTTTCAACTAAATCCAATTTTCAATGTATAGAATGGACATGGTGTAATGATAAATTAGAGGTCCAAAGAGGATTTATGACGACTGTATCCATAATTTGATATCTTGGACATAATTTCACGAAATTTATGGAATCTCCCTCAAGACTAGACCAAATATAGCCTAAGAAATAAGATTTCCTTACAATAACATGACCACCAAAAATGTCCTCTATAGATACTACTATGAAACTCTTCTAAGATTTGATGTGTTTCTTCTTTGTTTACATAGAAGAGTAAAATGAATTCTAGGAAGCATGACACAAAGTATCATAAGTCGTTACATATTTTGAGACTAACATGTTTACACACCTTTTACTAAGGGGAGTGTTGTCCTATTGATAAAAATCAATTATTAAATAGTTAACAATGTCCTTGTAATAGGAGGAAGAATATTTTTTAAAATTTAGTGCACAAACCCCTTCTTTGGGGAAATTTACATTTATTATCTCTTCTAAGGTAACTTAATTATCTTCTAGCTAATTGGAAGTAAAATTAAATCACTAATTAGAGTTAGGAAATTCCTTTCTCTTCTTGATAACATTGGTTGTGATGAATTTTTTCTTTTTGATTGATAAAATATGGTAACTGCATATATTTAATATTAAAACAATTGGAATAAATATATACAAAAATATATTTTCATGTATGATTTTTATCATGAGATCTGGCACCAATAGCAACACAAAATTGAATAGCCCAAAAAGGCATAAGCAAAGGAAAAAGGATGAAGTATCAACTAGTTTCTTCTAGAAGAACTATGACCATATGAAACTTGGGATGAGTAGAAGTAGAAGGAACAATAAATCTTTGTATCTAAGTATAATAATTTATAGGCTTAAGAGGGGGGAACATTGGAGTGTGATGTGTAATTCCCCAAGATTATACACCTAGGATGGAGTGTGATGGGACAAATTATTTTTTTGAAATGACAATAACTATGGAAAAGATACAACAATGCACATACAAGTGTCATGTGAAACACATTGACACTAGGACAATGACAACTAGAATTTCACAAGCAAGGTGGCACTAGCAGAAGACTTATGTAAGGCCCCTCCCTTAATATCATAGTCACAACCCCTTTTATTCTAAACCTATGCTACTCTACTATGCAGATTAAGAGGGCATCATTTAGATGGTACAAGATCCAATTGTGATTGAGTGCCATTATAATTTTAGTCATTCGACTCTAATAGTAGATTAGTTAAATTCTTATGTGAATGATGTAAGGAAAATCAGATGCGAAAACAATTCTCCTAACATCAATACCTCAGGGAAGAATGCAAATATACTTTTAATTTTTCCAATTATAGTCCAACTAAGATGCACTATGAAATAGATAGCAGAAATAGAGTATTTGACAATCACACATGAACACCAGATATACGTGGGAAAACCCTTACAGGAGAAAAACCCACCACACCAAGAGAAATCACTTTGTATTACGGTAACAGAGATTACATACAAATGCCAGACTTATCTTTCTGGCGTCATTATACAACAACATTCACCATGAACATTCTTGTACAGGAACCTTTGAGTTACAGTCTTTACAGAATAGAATTCATTTACTGATCCAATCACACAACCATTCATCAATCCAACCAACCGATTACAATCTACAATCTCAGAGTATAACCATGGCATTCCCTGTCTGTCGAACTTCCTCACAGAACCGTCACAACTGATTGTCTTCCAACTGTTCAAATTCGGCTTCTCCTATTGGTCCACGAGAATCCACATAGGACGGTCAAACGGTCAATAGAATTTGCACTATGTTGGCATCTCGGTGAGACACTAACAGTGTCTCGCCGATGCCACATAACCTTCATATCAGTATCGCTAAGAGTTACCATAGTCGCCAAGATGTTCTATCGAGCTTCCAGTGTTATGCCGAAACACCAAGCAGTCGCCCAGACCTATCACTTTCGCTAGGAGATCATAGCGAGTCACCAAAGGTTATACCGAAGTCATTTGTCATACCGAGCTCCAAAGAATAGTCGGCAAGACTTAACACCTTCGCTGAGAGGTTTCTCCAAGATCTCTTAGCTATTTCAAAGACTCTTCATCATCGACAAGACTCACCAAAGTCGCTGGGACTTCTTACCGAAACCACCGTGTTACACCGATGACCAACATTCGCCAAGAGCAACACTGAAGACTTCAAAAGGTGTTTCTATCGGTGAGACCTTCAACGTTCGCTGAGACGTCTTCCCGGGATCTTTGAGTTACCTCGATACCAACACTTGAACCTTTGTTAGTGAGACCTTTGTACATCGGTAAGACTTCTTACCGATAGACTATAAGCTACGCCGAAGACCAACATGTAACATACTATCGGCGAGACTCTAACACTTTGCTAGGACTTCTCACCGAGCCGCTATAAGCTACCCTGAAGCCCGTGGTCGCCATGAGTCTCCCCGATACATGATTGAATGGCCTGTCAACCAGAGGTCTCCTAAGCGCTAAGAGGTCATACCGAACACTCCTTGTCACAACGATAGCTCCAAAGTGAAAGCATTCGGCAAGACATAAACTCGGTCACAACGACATGTACAAAACATGATGCAACCAATCTGCTAGTCGGCCAGACATGATAGATGTCATACCGAATTTTCTCTAATGGAGGTTTCAGCCTGTATTGTTTGAGGCACATATTTCCAACAATCTCCCACTTGACGAAGATCATACAGGCACCTCCAGAGCACAACATAATTTACTAAAAATCATGGGCACTAAGGCCCATTGAACTGGCACACCACCTGAACTTGTCTGTGCTCACTGGCTTCGTCAATGAATCTGCAACATTCTCCAGAGTATCGACCTTTTCCAAACTAACCTTTCCATCCTCCACCATATCTTGTACAAAGTGGTACTGTACATCTATATGTTTCGTCCTGGCATGGAAAGTAGGGTTCTTTGCCAGACAAATTGCACTCTGACTGTCACAGAAAATAGTCATTTCCCTTGCATCAAAAACAATGTTAGAACATAAACGTTTCAACCATACAACTTCTTTACAAGCATGAGTAGCTGCCATGTATTCAGCCTCCATAGTGGACAAAGCGACTACAACCTGCCGCTTGCTCATCCAACTCACTGCACCACCATTCATCATGAAAATGTATCCACTGGTGGATCTCCTACTGTCAATGTCCCCTGCCCAATCAGAATCAACATAACCATGAATGCTGAGAGTCCTCTGTGATTCAACCAAGTTCCCATGATAACACAAAGCAAAATCTGAAGTCCCCTTCAAATATCTAAACACTCTCTTTACAACATCCCAATGCGTTCTTCCTAGATTAGCCATAAATCGACTAAGTACTCCCATTGCTTGGGCAATGTTTGTCCTTGTACAAACCATTGCATACATGAAACT
Source organism: Sequoia sempervirens (assembly GCA_007258455.2). Classification (NCBI taxonomy): domain Eukaryota; kingdom Viridiplantae; phylum Streptophyta; class Pinopsida; order Cupressales; family Cupressaceae; genus Sequoia; species Sequoia sempervirens. The sequence continues at coordinate 69,051,289 of VDFB02047230.1, read as the reverse complement.
GCCAACCGCATTAGCATAGGGTACACTAGTCATGTCCTCCATCTCAAGAGGAGATTTTGGACAGTCCTCAACAGATAGCTTCGTTCCCTGCATGACTGGAACCACTAGTTGTTTGCAATCATTCATACAAAATCTCTCAAGAACAGTCCTGACATACTTACTCTGACTGAGCCAAAGCTTTCTATTCTTCCTATCCCTGGTTATCTCCATCCCCAGAATATACCTTGCTGCACCAAGATCCTTCATTTCAAACTTAGCAGACAATTGAGACTTAAGATCAAAAATCATTAGCTTGCTATTTCCTATGAACAACATATCATCAACATAAAGAGCAATAACAAGAACTTGATCACCTTCAGCTTTATAATATACATAGTGATCAGATTTTGATCTCACAAATCCCAAAGATAATACAAAAGTATCAAATTCCGCATTCTAGGTGATTCTAGGTTTAACCCATACAAAGTCTTCTTTAATTTGCATACCAGTTTTTCTTTACCTTTCTCAACAAAGTGCTCAGGCCGGACATATAGATTTCTTCTTCAAGATCACCATGAAGAAATGTTGTCTTCACATCCATCTGTTCTACCTCTAAGTCATGCGCGGCAAGTGACAAAAGAAATCTGATAGATGTCGCCTTTGCTACAGGAGAAAATATTTCCCTATAATCAATTCCCTCTACCTGGAATAACCTTTGCAACCAGTCTTGCCTTATACTTTTCTACACTACCATCCAGACCAATCTTTTTCTTAAATACCCATTTGCAGCCCACAGGTTTTCTACCTTCAGGAAAGGGCACCAAACTCCAAGTTTCATTTTTATCCAATGATGCCATCTCTTCGTTCATGGCTTCCAACCAAGAGTCTGAATCAAACATTTTAATTGCCTCTTTTACAGTCCTAGGCTCATCAGTGCTAGAAATTAAAGCATAGGAACAAGTAGAATCAATCAATGAGAACCCATACCTATCTGGTTGTTTTCTTTCTTGGGTTGACCTCCTCATTGGCTGAGGTTGAGGTTCTTCTTCTTCAGAATTTTCAGAACTGCTTGAGCTCTCCTCAGTTTCAGGTACATTTTTAATTTTCAATTCCTCTTTCTCTGGTGTAGGAGGAATTAATGCTACATCCTTATTGTTATCTGACTTTGTCTCTAACTGCAGATCCAAAGTGGAAGTTTTCAGCTCACGAAATATTACACTTCTGCTGTATACAACCTTTTCTGTATCAGGATTCCAAAGCTTGTATCCTTTTATGACAGCGCTATAGCCAATAAAAATACATTTGACAGCCTTGTTCTCCAATTTAGATCTTTTCACATCCGACACATGAGCATATGCCTCACAGCCAAAAACACGAACATGTCTAAGTGAGGGCTTCTTACCAGACCATGCTTCCAAAGGTGTTTTCTCAACAAGAGAAGAATTTGGAGAACGATTTATTAGATAACATGCAGTAGATACAGCCTCAGCCCAGAACTTCTCCTCCAAGCCAGCACTACTGAGCATACTTCGTGCTCTCTCCATCACTGTCCTATTGAACCTTTCTGCAACTCCATTCTACTGTGGAGTATAAGGTGTAGTCTTGTGTCTTTTAATTCCATGGTCTTTACAGTATCTTTCAAATTCATTAGAACAAAATTCATCGCCATTATTTGTCCTTAAACATTTTATTTTTCTACCAGTCTGATTTTCAACAAGGTTCTTAAATTCTTTAAATCGACTAAACACTTCTGATTTACTTTTCAAAAAATAAAAAAATAATCTTCTTGAATGATCATCAATGAACGATACATAATATCTTGATTTAGACAAAGAAGGAACATCTACTAGACCAAACACATCCGAATGAATATAATCTAGCAAACCAGAAGATTTATGAGGACTAGAATAAAACGAAACACGATGCTGCTTTCCATATATACCGTGTTCACAGAATTCAAATTCAAGATTACAATCTGCAAGCCCCTCTACCAGGTTTTTATTCTTTAAGGTTTTTAAACCTTTTTCTCCTATGTGGCCTAACCTATGATGCCAGAGCATAGTCTTCTCTGCATGAATTTTTACTTCCATAGAGTTTACATAATTAGGGATATTTCCCTCTTTACCTCCATGAGTAGCTTTCAGTGACTTTCCAGAGATATTGTTACATTTAACAACATGTGCATCCAGCTTGTACAGGGTACCAATTCGAGCACCTCAAGCCAACACCATTGAACCTCTAGTCATCTTGCAACCATTTCCAAAGAACGTAACTTGTACTCCAATATCATTTAGCATACTTACAGACAATAGATTTCGAGCCAGACCTGGTATATGCATTACATTATTGATTCCCTTCACTCTGCCATCGGGGAATTGTATTCTGACTCTTCCACGACAAACTATCTCCAAAGTTGAATCACTCGCTAAGTACACCTTTCCACCATTGTATTCTTCATACTTCGTGAACCATTCTCTGTGACATGTCATGTGGAAAGATGCTCCAGAATCAATCAGCCAGACATATCTGATGCCTGTGTAGCCAAGGCTGTAATGAAGGCGTCACCATCATTATGAGAAGAACCATTATCGAAAGAGCCCTTCTTCTTATTTTTCTCCTCTTTACAATCCTTTAGGACATGAGCAGGTTGCCCACAATTCCAACACTTCACCTTGGACTTCTTGCCAGGAGACTTTGATCTCCCCTTTGATTTTGATTTTGATTTCTTGTCCTTCTTCTTGCCCTTCTCTTTCGGTCTTCCTTTGATAGCAAGAGCTTCCTTTGCCATCTCAGAAGATTTCCTTCTCATCTCTTCTGACAACAAAGATGCAACATCTTCCATCTTGAAACTGGATGTTGTACTCCCAATCACCATCACCAGATGATCCCATGAGTCTGGCAAAGAACACAATAGAAGTATACAGTGATCCTCTTCTTCAGTCTTCACACCAACAGATGTCAATTGAGCAATTAGCATATTAAATGCATTCAAATGATCAGCCATAGACCCTCCTTCCTGCATTCTCAAAGAATACAACTTCTTCCTTAGAAACAGTTTATTCACCAAGGACTTCCCCTGATAAATAGACGCCAGTCTCTTCCACAAAGAAGAGGCAGTCTTATCCTCATGCACATTCAGAAGCACTGAGTCTATCAAACAGAGCCTTATCAGCCCCTTAGACTTCCTATCTGCAAGGTCCCAATCTTCTTGCTTCATGCCTGTAGGTTTTGTTCTAGACACTACAAGCCATAGATCACGATCAACTAGAAGATCCTCCATCTTGAGTTTCCACAACTCAAAGTTATTGCCATTGAACTTCTCTATTTCAAACTTTCTAGATGTACTAGCCATCTCAACCTGTAATCAGAAATAACAATTTTCTACAAGACTCCCACTGAACATAATTGACTCAAAAAACCCAACGTACCCACAAGGATAACACAACTGGCCAGGCTCTGATACCACTTGTAAGGAAAATTAGATGTGAAAACAATTCTCCTAACGTCAATACCTCAGGAAAGAATGTAAATATACTTTTAATTTTTCCAATTACAGTCCAACTAAGATGCACTATGAAACAGATAATAGAAACAGAGTATTTGACAATCACACATGAACACTAGATATACGTGGGAAAACCCTTATGGGAGAAAAACCCACCACACCAAGAGAAATCACTTTGTATTACAATAATAGAGATTACATACAAATGCCAGACTTATCTTTCTGGTGTCATTATACAATAACATTCACCATGAACATTCTTGTACAGGAACCTTTGAGTTACAGTCTTTACAGAATATAATTCATTTACTGATCCAATCACACAACCATTCGTCGATCCAACCAATCGATTACAATCTGCAATCTCATAGTATAACCATGGCATTCCCTGTCTGTCGAACTTCCTCATAGAACCGTCACAACTGATTGTCTTCCAACTGTTCAGATTCGACTTCTCCTATTGGCCCACGAGACTCCACATAGGACGGTCAAATGGTCAACGAAATTCGCACTGTGTTGGCATCTCAGTGAGACACTAACAGTGTCTCGCTGATGCCACATGACCTTCATATCAGTATTGCCAAGAGTTACCGTAGTCTCCAAGATGTTCTATCGAGCTTCTAGTGTTACGCCGAGACACCAAGTAGTCGCCCAGACCTATCAATTTTTCCAGGAGATCATAGCGAGTCACCAAAGGTTATACCGAAGTCATTTGTCATACTGAGCTCCAAAGAATAGTCGGCAAGACTTAACACCTTCGCCGAGAGGTTTCTCCGAGATCTCTTAGCTATTCCGAAGACTCTTCATCATCGGCAAGACTCACCAAAGTCGCTGGGACTTCTTACCGAAACCACCGTGTTACACCAATGACCAACATTCGCCAAGAGCAACACTGAAGACTTCAAAAGGTGTTTCTGTCGGTGAGACCTTCAACGATCGCTGAGATGTCTTCCCAGGATCTTTGAGTTACCCCGATAGCCAACACTTGAACCTCCGTCGGTGAGACCTTTTCACATCGGTAAGACTTCTTACCGATAGACTATAAGCTACGCCAAAGACCAACATGTAACATACTGTTGGTGAGACTCTAACACTTCGTTGGGACTTCTCACCGAGCTGATATAAGCTACCCCAAAGCCTGTGGTTGCCATGAGTCTCCCCGATACATGATTGAATGGCCTATCGACCAGAGGTCTCCCGAGTGCTAAGAGGTCATACCGAACACTCCTTGTCACATTGATAGCTCCAAAGTGAAAGCATTCGGCATGACAAAAACTCGGTCACAGCGACCTGTATAAAACATGATGCTACCAATTTGCTAGTCGGCCATACATGATAGATGTCATACCGAATTTTCTCTAATGGAGGTTTCAACCTGTATTGTTTGAGGCACATATTTCCAACAAATGATTCTATTAAAGTATATGACTAAATCTACATTGTTTGATACTATAATTTGTCACATGATATATTATATTGCTAAGATTCACTTATTGTAATATTTCTTTCTAATCATTTGACTCATGTTGATTTTGAATGTCTCCTATAGTATTTACTTGAGGTTCCTCAAATACAGTAAATAAGGAAAGATGAAGAGTTTGAGATTCCATACTTTTATTGAGTTGTGACACATCATTGAATTATGATCTACACTTAAATTAGAACATCATACCTTTATGTATAGTTGGGAGATGTTAGTAGAGATTTAATCTAATAGGGATGGTTGAACCTAGCTTTAATTAGAATAATAGCATGTTGGCCATTTGATTATCATTGAGGTAAAAAAGGGTACCTCATTAAGGTCAAAATATTTGAGTGATATCAGATGAGGAGTTATTTGAGGTAAAAAGGGCTTCAAAAGGATGTTATGGATAAGCATTAATTGGCCTTAGGGTGTCATTACAACAAGCCTTGAATAAATGCAAAAAATTAGGCACCAGGCCTCAAGCTTACCTTGTATCTCTTGCTAAAGAGAAAAGAGTTACTTATTTTTTAGTAAAGTCCAATCGAGCTTTGGAATTCAGGCTTTCGTAATATCTTATACTGAATGCCTTACAAAAATAGAGGAAGTCTAAGTTAAGTTCAAAATGCTTTAGACTTTGGGCTTCAGTCATACATTATACTAAACGCCTCATAGAAAATGAAGAAGGATTGAGTTAAGTTCAGAATGGTGTTGTGCATCGGTGTTAGGGCTAAATTCTTACCTATCGAGCATCAAAAATTGACCCTAAGGCTAACGCCTTAACATAATGATAAGTATGAAGTAAGTTGGAGTAAATTCTGAAAGGGCGTTAGAAATCGGGCTTTGGTGTTAAGGAAAGTATGCCTTACTAATAATGTTAAGAAAGGGGTATAATGAAACCCTGAACCCCAACACCCAAAATAGTTTTGCTATTCACAATTTTGTTTAAGGCTTGCGCCTTAACATGAAATAGGGAAATGGGTATGATGAAACCTCAAACCTCAACACCCAAAATAGTTTTGATGTTTGAGGGTCATCTTTGAGGTTTATGTCTTAACATTTGGTAAGGAAAGAATACAGTAATAAGAAAGTGTGAAGGCCAACAACTGAAGGGGTTAAAGATTTTGAAGGAAATGTTTAGGCATCGTAGTTCGGTAGGATGGCTTATGCCTTGCCAAAATGATGGTAAGTGGCAAGAGTTAAGGGTGAACCTCGACACCCAAAATAGTTTTGATGTTCATGAGCTAGTGTTAAGGCTTGTGCATTAACATGAGGCAAGGAAGGGGAAAGAGGAAACACCAAAACCCGACACCCAAAATGGCTTTGATGTTCATGGATTCGGCCTCAAGGCTTATTCCTTAACCATTTGTTAAGTATGCGGTAAGAAGTATGTCCCAAGGCCAACACTCGAAAGAGTTAATTTTAACTTACAAAGCATTGTTTTAGACATCGTGGGTTGGTTGATTGGCTTTCATCTTAACACAAAGGTAGGTAAGAGATAAGGGGGAAGAGAGAACTTCAACACACCGACAAAATCATGCATGTTTTAGAGTTCATGCTTCGGTGTTTCAGAGGTTAGTGTGCTGGTTTGCAATGGTCTAAAGGGAGGAAAATGGTAAAGGGTGAGGAAAATGGCCAAACCTTGACTGGCATAAAGAGGATCAGACATTGTAGTTCTGTCTTGTTTCTTGAGTCCTTCAAAGCATGTCAATCATGAGGTAGAAGGCAAAGGGTAAGGCCGATGGTCGAACCTTGATAGGTGTAAAAGAGCTTCAGACATATATGTTCAGACTTTCTTGTTAAGCCTTGCTAAGCACTTCAAGTAGGAGGTAAGAGGGATTAGCAATCCCTAATGCCCGACAAGCATGCAGGAAGGAGTAATTCCACCATTCCACAAAATTCTTGTGTTGACTTGGGTTGACCAATGTAGGAATGCAGGTGAGCGACACATGGAAAGAATTGATTGCACAACTGATTCACATCATTATTGTGAATCATTTTGATAAGGTGACATCAACATAATGGTAAAATCAATGACATAGCTTTAGGTAAAGATCTATAGCCAAAATTTAAAGCCTATCTAATCTAGTGTTAGTGATTTAAATGTTAGTAAAAATGAGTGATAATACTCTAATATTGGTGTGGTGTTATATTATCAATAGACAGCATTCAAAGATTGGATTATGATATTTGCAAGGTAGTTAATTGAGTTACGCTAGAGAATGGCATGAAAAATGATTTGATAGCTCCAACGACTTTCTGAAAGAGGTTAGAATAATTTCAGTGGTGTTGGGATTGAGGGGGGAGTTGGATTTTCAATGAAGAAAATTAGAGTTTAGTTGAAACAAAAGGAAAGAAAGGAGAAGAAATACAGAGATGGGGGAGGAGAATGGAAGAAGATGGTAGGAAAAGTGGAGAATAGTTGGATTTGGAAGATAAATTACACAAGAAGAGTATAGCTTGGGAGGTTGATAAGAGAAGAGGCCCAAAAAGGGAGGAGGAGAAGAGAAGTGGAGTCGAAGGGAAAACCACATCTAGGTTGGATAAAATGCCTCCAAGAAATGTGGTATCATGGAGTGTAGAGGAAAGGGTATTAGGAGACCACACATGGGATTGAAGACTGCAACAGAAAGCCACAACCCCAAACTTTAGTTGTCAAGTTAAGAGATGGCTTATGACTATATTTTATAGCAGTATTTACTCATTAGTGTTCTACCTTCCTCTTTATACTTCAAGAAAACATTTGAAGGATATATAGCCAAGTAGTTAATTGATAATAATTTTATTATTAAAGTCATGATTGCTGGTAAAAGACAAAATGCCCTCTTCTTTTCCCTACAAACTTATAGTATATCGATTCAAATATTCTCATGAATGGAAATTGTGGAAGCATAAACAAGCCACATGAACTATTTCACAAAATGCCTCAATGCAATGTGGTATTCCATTCTACCAAAAGAGTTGCTATTGTCAGAGAATTATAAATATTATTATTGAAAAAGAGTTGATGATTCCACTATTTATAAGCTCAAGATTTAAACCATAAACACATGAGATCCAAGCAAGTGAAATAATCATTCTTAGACCAAGAACTATAATTTTTTTTTTTTTTATATTTATGTCTTGTATGTGGGCATGGATGCATATGGCTAGGTGTATACTTAAGTGGATACAAAAAAATGTAATTTTTATACATACAAAACCAACCTTTATTTAATCATTGTTAATAAGGGCAAATAATGAGTGATTTCAGTGTCCAGAGAGATGTATCTTATTAGACAGTCTAGGCATAGTGTGTGTCCATAAGTAAATATGTATTTGAGTGGTTTTTAAGACCTCATTATGGTGTGGGCTACAAACAAGTTAGATTCCACAGGTAGGATGACTAGAATAATAATTTGGAAATAAGGATATAAAATGGATTAAAGTTTCCTTATCTTCATTCAGTATGATATATGTTTTATCTATAAGTGATCATTTATCCATCTTAGATATTTTAAGGGTCCAACATTGAATTAAATAACTTGCTAGGGTAGGGATCAAAATTTTATTAAGCTATCTTTTGATTATCTGTATTAAAACCACAACTTCAATTATAAACATCTGTTTAAGATATGATATGGTCACCTTCATCCTAGATCATACTTGGTTATCTATTTTGTCAAGTGGCCCTTGAGTAGTGTTACAATTGGGATTGTTAACCATTATTCTTTGTATTAAAAAGAGAATCCCTTGTATATTAATCGTTGTGAGTTATTATGATTTAAATCTTGGTGAAATGTGTGATTGCTGGTTAATCAAATGAGTTGGAGTGAACTCAAGTTGTCAAAATATGAAGCCTTTACGCAATATGTAGGCAAGGACATCAGAGATGAGCCCCCAAGGAATTAGGTTTTCCCCTTAGGTTTTTCTCTCTTTTTATTATTTTGAGATTACTATTGATATATATATATATATATATTTATTGCATAACTTGTGACTTGAGTTGTGTTTCAGATTATTAATTAGTTAGTAGAACTAATTAGGTCTATCTCGGTGATGTGGATTCCATGTCTCCACTTGAACCCAACCATGATTGTCACAATAGTAGTTTACCTGACCAAGTTCTTTTAATTGATTGGTCAAATGTTGTTATGCTTTCATGAAGTTTATGTAAGGAAGCAACCTTTTGTGAATTATGCAAATGTTTGTGATTGAAATTTAAATTTTGTGTTTTTTCGTTAACTGAAATTTGGTAGAAAATTTTGGGCATTACATTTGGTATCAGAGTACGGTTGCAACACTAGGATCTTTGGTTAGTGTTTTTTCTCATGTGGCGTTGCTTGTGTGAATTTCATTTGTGTGCTTATCTCCTTGTTGTGATTAATGGTTGAAATGACCTGATGATGTCTTTTCTTTCCTTATTCTTTGATAATTGATACTAGATTTGATTGACTATTATGCACCCTGATGTGAATTATGCAATTGATTGTGAAATAAATGATACTATGTTTATATGCTTTATGTGGTAAAAGAGTAGTGATTTAGTAATGCTTCTTAAGGGAATCATATATTTTATTCCCTAAAATTGGATAGAAAAAGTAGTTATTTAATTATGTTTGGGTTGTGAGACCTTTCTCTATGCGTCTGAAAGTGATTCAAAAATGAAATTCCTTTCTTGTGTGTGGATAAATGAAGTACTTCCTAAAAGTGCATGTTTCCTTAGAACCAATTGAATGCATGTTTGTGTAAAGCTATTTTATATATATGAAAGGAATATGTTTGGTTGGGTAAAAGACCTTAGTCCCAAAACTACATTTCTACCTTAGGATGTATGCATGATCTTGTGCATGGAATTGATTAATAGTGAGATAAAATAGAATAGTGAATATAATACGCATGGTAAGTAAATAATGATGGCACGGTGAGGGAATGAATGTAGTAGCAAACCTTGTATTGTTAAATTTTGAATTTAAGTTTTTTCTTTCATTGCATGGCATGTGCATTATAACAACATTACTTTGGTGAGACTTAAGGTCCCAAATTGCATTATTAGTTATAGAAATCCATATAAATTCTAACTTATTAGAGATGCAAATGTTAAGTGCATGATTAAGTGAATTTTGAGTAAAAAGAATGTTGTGCTTGTGGTGCTAACCAACTAGACTATGTTTTCCTTATCATGTGTTGAGTATTAAATGGGTAGCCTTGTTGAGAAAGTGCCGAGTATCAAGATTGTGTATGCAACTTGGTATAATAGGATATTTGTAGTTTAATTTTTTGTAAGGAAGTGATTTTGTGGCTTTAAAAGATGAAAATTGGTAATCAAGTTATTTTGTATCCATGATGGATGTGAATACCTAGTAATGGTGCTTATGTTGTGTATTGTGGAATTTTTTTTGGATATACCAAGTTTTAAGAGTAAGTGTATGTTGTGCATGTTTGAAACATATGGAATGGGGTGATAAATTCTTGACAGTTATGTGATTTGACATGTGGAAACTAGTAAACATGTTGTTTCCCAAGTATGAGATACAGGGTATCCGACTTGGGATAAGGGTGAGTGGGTGTCAAGTATGATCCCCTATGTTTACCCTTTGTGATGGCTTATTATGTATTTGACTAATTGTGAAATGGTGAAAACATGAAATGTGTGGATTTGTACCATCTAAATGGAATGTGATGTATTCATTTGTGTAAGTCTTGTATATATGTTAAATGTGTACCCTTAATGTATGGTTCTCCCTTCGAGAGTGAGATGCCAACTAGTGTAAACAAGGGGTTGAGATACACATGTCCATCTATTGGGAAATTATGAGCTTAGGGTGTTGTCCCTAATCTTGATAAAGTACCTATATCGAGACATAATTTTCCATGGACGTTGATTGTGACCCACTCCCCCACATATGAGAGCCACACCTATTGGTTCAATATGAAAAAATATTCCTTGATGTTTATAACACATGGGTAAAGGATGTAATTACATGGACCATATTTATGGGGATGTTGATCCCATTTTATGATTACAAATTTTAGATACTTCAGCAACACTGGGCATTGATACTATGTGGAAGAGTCCACCATGATATTGCACACTATCATATTTATGTAGTTAGCAAGCACAACTTATTGCATGTTATTATAATTATGTGGTTAGAGAACCACCATTCCCCTTCTTCCCTTAGGTGGCTTATCAAAGCCACATGGTGCTCATAATGCACAAATTTTATCAATGAAATATGAATTATTGTAATTTCTTAATCAAGGTTTTATTGTATTTTATGCCAACAGTGTGAAAGTTTACATTTATTTTATTGGGAATATTTAGCCATTTGAAGGTTGTCATAGTTCAATTTGCCTCAAGGACTTATTTAATTTCATATTTAAATAAATATTGGAATGTTGCAATGTAGCTACAATTGATCTTGATTTTGTTTTACTCTTGAATTTATAAATTCCTCTTTCGGGAGTTTTATTGAAACATTGGTTTATGATCTTATGTTTTTGATTAGGGGAAAATAGGTTTTGATGGGCCCCTGAAACCCATTATAAATAGTTTTTGAAGGGACCTGAAACCCTATCCGATCAAAGCATGCTACTAAAAGATAAATCATAGACCATCAACAACCCAACAATAGTAGCAACAAACAGAGAAAAAACAACACAACACAAGTTGCACAAAGGTTTTGAAGGGACCTTGAACCCTTTATAGCAAGATTTTGACTGGGACCTTCAACCTAAGAAAAGAGAGGGACTTAAAACCCTATAAGGAAATGAGAACCACCTGAATTAGCCATGTAACTGTCAGCTTGTACCACCTAGACTATAGCATAACATTTGCTCAATGAAAACAACATTGAGCCAAAATAGAGAGGGCAACAACAACTCCCTTCCAAAACCACCAAACTAGCCCTACTCCCTACCTCAATAAAGGAGCAATAAGGCCAGAAAGAGTATAGAGACCACCTTTCAAACTAGGAAACCAACTCAATCCACACTTCAATAGGAGAGAGCTCCCCTCTATTGGAGAGGATGTCACGAGCAACTATTTCACTATCACCTAAAAACTCTGACACCCTGAACCTCCACCTCCATAGGAGAAGCGTCCACCTCAAAAGGATCAGCCACTGAGGAAACAAGAAACCTTCACCTCCCAAATCCACCTGAATAGGAGATGAATCCACCTCCATAGGATCCAAGGAGTAAGCCAACACACTAGTAGAACCAGTAGTCGTATGATCCTTTGGAAAAACTTGCAATGGAAATAAAAGGTGGAGCATGAAAAGAGAAGTGAACAACATACAATACATGAAGGAAGCAAAAACAACCTCCACATCGAGCTCACATAACTGGGACCAAGAAAAAAACAATAAGCATGTCCCAACCAACAACAAACAAGCACCAATCTGAACAACAAAGTCCAACACCACCAAGCCAAGAAGAAAATAGGATTTCTTCAGAAAGAAGAAACCCTCCTCACACCACCAAACCATCAACAACCCAACCAACAAAAGAAAATTTTGATCCTTGAGAAAAAATAAAAGGAGCTCAACTAAACTAAAACCAAACACGTAGCAAACAACCCACAAAATGTGAGAAACCAACCTGCTGCAAGGTATTTGTGCAGCCAAAAAGTAGCCCAAGCAGTCAACAGAATGCGAGGAATCAAGCCAGCAACACCAATGCAACTAACCACCACCTAGAACCATAGAGAACCCAACAACCAGCCATAGAAACCCCACAACCTTTCATTAGCGTCATTAAGCAGAGAGATCCCATGGGGGAAAATGGGAACAATGTAGAGACAAATCAATGAAAAGGCCAAAACAATAAGCACACCATCCACTACAACACATCGGTCAAAGCTAAAGATAGACCATTCCACTGACCAAACCCACGGAAGGGGCCCAAAGAACCCACCAACAAGGTAAACCCATAGAACAATAACATCATGAGAAGACAACAAAACGTGAGGAAGCCAAACAATAACCCCACCCAAGCAACTAGCTACAAACTAGCAACATAGAAAACACAAAGGCCTATCAAAGATAAAGCAACTGAAACCCAAAAGCCAACCAACTGCATGAAGTAACAAAGAGAGCCTAGGGGGGGAAAAGGGAAACAAAGCAGAGAAGAGTAAGGGGGAAGGCCATAACAATAAGCACACTATCTTTGCAAACACGTCAGTCAGGGCTAAAGATAGACCTACCCACTAACAAATCCTGTGTAAGGGGCCCAAAGAACACACCAAAAAGGCTATCCTGCAACCCAGATGCAACCGAAGCAACCAAAAAAACACGGGGAAGCAAACCATCCATGCAACTAGCCACAACCCAACAATAAAGAGAACCCAACCACCTACCAAAGCAACCAAAATCTAGTAGCCATCCATCTACATCAGCATCATCTGGTTTAGATTCATTAGCTCCCTCCCCCTTTGAAGAATTAAAACCCCCACTTCCACCACTCTTCCTGCTCTCCATAGCTTGAAGTGGTTTATGATCTTATGTTACTTGGTCTAATGATTTCTTATTGTTTGCTAATTGCTTGCAAGTGTGGTGCAATGTGACATCTATAAACTGCCATATTTTGGGGGTTCCCCACCAACTTGTATCGGGGAGTAGATGCACCAGGGAATTATTTGAAAGGGGTTGGAAAAGGGACTGGTATGGGATGGTCATAAATCTATTCTTCTCCTAGTTCTATGATTGTTCTTGTTGTACCTTCCTTATTGGAGGCTAAACCCCTTAAACAAACAAGGGTAAGGTACTAGGAAATGTATAGAGGGGTCCTTAGAGAAGGGCTTCAAGACCATCTTTCCTAATGGCTATAGTAGATCCAAGAATCTCCATCCTTGTAAACCCCATTGTGTGAGCCTTCTATTGTACATGATGTCTTCATATTGTGATGTATATGTGAAATTGCAAGTAAATGTGAGGTGGTATACCTTTGAACTATGTGACAAAGATTGTAACAAATGATGCAAAGTTAATATTCCTTGAGACATGGTATGCGTGCAATGATTATAAGGTAAAATGTTATCTTAAGAACATATTTGGAAAAAAATATGAAGCTAATAATTCTTGAGACATGATTGGACATTTGAGAAAAGATATTTTCTAACAACATTTGTGATGTTTATGGTAAAAGGGATTTTGAAGTGTATCAAAGGATTCTTATTTGTTTTGATATATTGTTGTAATTTAATTTAAGAGGGTTACATGGGTAATAATTTATAGTTGCATGAATGTTTGCTAGTTCTTTTATATTGCGAGTATGTGGGATACATGTTTTATTGTGAAAATATTTTATTCTAAATGTTGGATGCTAAATTCATGAAAGGAATGTCTCTAATGTAAGTTCCTAGTTTCATGTTTTTATTTCTTTCATCATTGAAATATAATAATTGGTATAGCTAATCAGATTCTTGTGAGCTTCTACAATGTTGTTAAGTTTTCAACCTTGAAAAACTTCTAAGAGGAAGTCTATACAAGGGGGGAGGGATGTAAGGCCCCTCCCTTAATATCATAGTCACAACCCCTTTTATTCTAAATGTATGCTACTCTACTATGCAGATTAAGAGTGCATCATTTAGATGATACAAGATCCAATTGTGATTGAGTGCCATTGTAATTTTAGTCATTCGACTCTAAGAGTAGATTAGTTAAATTCTTATGTGAATTATTCTATTAAAGTATATGACTAACTCTACATTATTTGATATTATAATTTGTCATGATATATTATATTGTTAAGATTCACATGTAGTAACATTTCTTTCTTATTATTTGATTCATGTCAATTTTGAATGTCTCCTATAGTACTTACTTGAGGTTCCTCATATACAATAAATAAGGAAAGATGGAGAGTTTGAGAGTCCATATTGCTATTGAGTTGTGACACATCATTGAATTATGATCTACACTTAAATTAGAACATCATACCCTCACGTATAGTTGCAAGATGTTAAATTAGAGAGTTAATTTGATAGGAATGGTTGAACCTAGCTTTAATTAGAATAATAGCATGTTGGCCATTTGATTGTGATTGAGGTAAAAGGGGCACCTCATTAAGGTCAAAAGATTTAAGTGATATAAGATGAGGAGTTTTTGTTTAAGTTCAAAATGGATTCATAATCATGTTAGGGAGAAGGATTCATTGGCCTTAGGGTGTCATTACAACAAGCCTTGAAGAGTTGCAAAAGTTTGGGCATCGGGCCTCGGGCTTACCTTGTATTGCTTGCTAAAGAGAAAAGAGTTAGTCATTTTTTAGTAAATTTTGATTAGGATCCAGACTTCGAGCTTCGGTAATACCCTATACCGAATTTCTTAAATAAATAAAGGAATTCTGAGTTAAGTCCAAAAGGCTTTAGACTTCGGGCTTCGGCCATACCTTATACTAAATGCCTTACACAAAAGAAGAATGATTGAGTTAATTCTAAAATGGCATTGGGAACCAGTGTTAGGGCTTAAGTCTTACCTATCGTGCATTAGAGATTGACCCTAAGGCTTATGCCTTAACATAATGATAAGTATGAAGTAATTTGGAGTAAAGTCTGAAAGGGCATCAGACATTGGGCTTCGATGTTAAGGCTTATGCCTTACTAGGAATGTTAAGAAAGGGGTATGATGAAATCCTAAACCCAACACCCAAAATGGTTTTAGTGTTCACGGGTTGGTGTTAACGCTTGTGAATTAACATGAAATAGGGAAATACGTATGATGAAACCTCAAACCCCAACACTCAAAATAGTTTCGGTGTTTACTGGTCGGCTTTTAGGTTTATGCTTAACAATTTGGAAAGACAAGCATACACCAAGAAGAAAGCTTGAAGGCCGACACTCAAAAGGGTTAAAGTTTGTGAAGGAAATGTTTGGGCATCATAGTTTGGTAGAAAGGATTATGCCTTACCAAAAGGATGGTAAGTGGCAAGAGTTAAGGGAGAACCCCGACACTCAAAATAGTTTCAGTGTTCATGAGCTGATGTTAAGGCCTATGCCTCACCATGAAGAAAGGAAGGTGAAAGAGAAAACCTCGACACCTGAAATGGCTTCGATGTTCATGGATTCAGCCTTAAGGCTTATTCGTTAACCATTTGTTTGTAAGGAAAATCAGATGCGGAAACAATTCTCCTAATGTCAATACCTCAGGAAAGAATGTAGATATACTTTTAATTTTTTCAATTTCAGTTCAACTAAGATGCACTATGAAGTAAATAACAGAAACAGAGTATTTGACAATCACACATGAACACTAGATATACGTGGGAAAACCCTTACGGGAGAAAAACCCACCACACCAAGAGAAATCAGTTTGTATTATAGTAACAGAGATTACATACAAATTCCAGACTTATCTTTCTGGTGTCATTATATAGTAGCATTCACCATGAACATTCCAGTACAGGAAACTTCAAGTTACAGTCTATAGAATAGAATTCATCCATTGATACAATCACTCAACAAAACTTTCAATTCAACCAATGGATCACAATCTGTAATCTCAGAGTATAACCATGGCGTTCCCTGTCTGTCGAACTTCCTCACAGAACCGTCACAACCAATTGTCTTCCAACTGTTCAGATTCGGCTTCTCCTATTGGTCCACGAGACTCCACATGGGACGGTCTTACGGTCAACAGAATTCGCACTGTGTTGGCATCTCGGTGAGACACTAACAATGTCTCGCCGATGCCACATAACCTTCATACTGATGTTGCCAAGAGTCACAGTTATCGTCAAGATGTTCCATCGAGCTTCATGTGTTACACTGAGTCATCAAGCATTCACCCAGACCTATCGCTTTCGCCAGGAGATCATAGCGAGTCACCGAAGGTTATACCAAAGACACAAGTCATATCGAGCTCCAAAGGATAGTCGGCAAGACATACCGATATCGCCAAGAGGTTTCTCCGAGATCTCTATTGTCACCCCGAAGCCTCAACAGTCACCAAGACATACGCCCTTCGCCGAGAGATCATACCGATCTCCATATGTTACCCCGAAGGCTCCAACATAAAGCACTATCAGTGAGACATGTAACTCTCGCTAAGACTTCTCACCGAGCTCTAGGACTTACCCTGAAAGCTTCATCTGTCATCAAGAGTTATACCGAAGATCCCAAAAGGTGTTTCTGTCGGTGAGACCTTCAATGTTTGCTAAGACGTCTTCCCGGGACCTTTGAGTTACCCCGATAGCCAACCCTTGAGCCTCCGTCGGTGAGACATTTGCATATCACCTAGACTTCATAACGAAGCCTTAGTGTTACATCGATGACTCCTGAGTGTGTCCCCGTCGGCATGACTTTCATCTATTGCTAAGACCTCACACCGGGATCTTTATGTTACGGTGAAGACTTCAGCAGTATTCCTATCGGCAAGACATTCACTATTCGCTGAGACTTCTCACCGAGTGTTGTAAGTTATCCTGAAGCCCGTGGTTGCCAAGAGTCTCCCTGATTCACGATTGAATGGCTTGTCGGCCAGAGGTCTCCCGAGCGCTAAAAGGTCATACCGAACACTCCTTGTCACAGCGATAGATCCACAGTGAAAGCATTCGGCAAGACAGAAACAAGGTCACAGTGACCTATTCAAAACAGAATGAATCAAACTGCTAGTCGGCCAGACAATGAAGATGTCACATCGACTTGGCTCTAATGGAGGTTTCAGCCTGTATTGTTTGAGGCACATATTTCTAACATTGTTAAGTATGCGATAAGAAGTATGTCCCAAGGCCGACACCCAAAAGGGTTAAATTTGACTTGCAAATGATTATTTTAAATTTTACAGGTCAATTCGTTGGCTCACATCTTAACACAAAGGTAGGTAATCGATAAGGGGGAAGAGAGAATCTGGATGCCCAACAAACTCATGCATGTTTCAGAGTTCACACTCTGGTTTTTCAAAGGTTAGTGTGTTGTTTTATTATGGTGTAAAGGGAGTCAAATGGTAAAGAGTAAGGCCAATGGCCAAACCTCAATATGCATGAAGAGGATCAGACATCATAGTTGGGTCTTATTTCTTGAGTCCTTCAAAGCATGTCAATCATGAGGTAGAAGGTAAAGGGTAAGGCCAATGGCCAAACCCCGATAGGTGTAAAAGAGCTTTAGACATATGTATTCAAAATTTCTTGTTAAGCTTTGCTAAGCACTTGAAGTAGGAGGTAAGAGTGATTAGAAATCTCCAACCTTGAAAAAACATGAAGGAAGGAGTGATTCCACCATTTTGCAGAATGCTCGTGTTGACTTATGCTGACCAATGTGGGAATGCGGGTGAGTGACACATGGCAAGCATCGATTGCACAACTGATTCACATCATTGTTGTGAATCATTCTAATAAGGTGATGTTAGCGGTAAGAGAGGGGGACCTCCATGTGCAAGGCCCTAGGTCACAAAGGGCCAAGATGCGGAAGGCTGCCCTAACTTCCCTCAAATTAGCGGGGTGTTAGGATATGCAAGACAAGAATGACGAGGACTATAAGGTCTTTCAACCACTCTATAGAAACTAAATACAGAATAGGGCTAGGTGAGCTAGTTTTTAAGTTCAACAATACGCCTCAAGAAGCTCTCTGCCCAAGGATGGAAGTATGGTCCTGGGACGACAATGTAGTGCATTGGCATCTCTCAAGTGCGCTGGCGTCCATACGACCAGAAAACTACAGAGACAAGGTCAAACCTAAGAAAACAAGCTAACAACTCAACTAAATACTACTAAAGGGCCAAAATAACGTGATTAAGTAAAAAAAATACTCTCTAATGTGATAAAGTAAAAATGTAAGGGTTAGGGTGGCAAGAAGGATCTCACAAAGAAAATCGTTCGCCAGCTAGCTCCTTGAAAGCATGCTCACCTACACACAAAGAGGAGGAAAATGTTGGGTGGCTGTATAGGGGCCTACCTCAGTCATACCCCCGTTTAGGTGTTTCCACCTCCACGGACAACCAAGAATGCAAGTATGATAAAGAAAATACTATAATGAAGAACACCAAGAACACTACAAAACAGTAAGTGTGCTTACTCAACCAAGTGATAGAGGAGAGGAAAGGGAAGCTTACCACCTCCACCAAGAGCACTCAAGCCTACTTGGGGGAGAAAATGAGAGTATTCGAGCCTCTGCTGCAATGGTGTTGTCCCAAACTTGCTTTATCAAAGTGATGGAGTGAAGTTGTTGCTGCAATGTAGTGCAAGGGTGCTGCTAGAATACTTGGAAGTGCAAGAAAAGAGTGAAGATACTGAACTGAATGCTTGTAAGAAGTTAAAATGTATGTAGAAGGAAGGAATTTGAAGAGGAGATGAAGATAACGACCATATTTGGGTTGGTTGGACGAAGAGGGCATTACAACTTGACTTCCAATGAGAAGTGTAACACCTTTGTAGGTTCAGCTACAAGAATCTTCCAGGGACATAAGCGCGCCACACAGACATCTGTGTGCTATGCGGGTCCCCAATAGAAATTCCCCCACCGACGCAAAAAACAGGCACCAAGTGGGATGAAAGCATCAGGCTTAGGTGTAATTAAGCCTCTAAACTTGGTTTTCTAAGGTGGATAAAGGAAAAAAGGGAATTTGCATAAGGGGTGCAAATTCACTCTTATAAATTTTTCCCCCACTTTAGCGAGCACGAGTATTGATGAGTGCTCGGTAAAGTAGATCAAGGAAGGAGTAAGGTTAGAAATGTATACCTGAACCATCAAGGAAGCAAACCATGATCTAGTGAACCTAAAGGTGCAGGGCAAGCGAAGGAATTCATAGCTTCTCAGAACTATGAAGTTGAAGAAAGAAAGCGCCTTACAGGTCCGCAAAACTGGAAGGAGGCAACCCCCAAGATCTCTCACATAAAGGAAGCCCCGTGAAGTAAGCACCTTATAGGCCCGCAGACCTGCAAGGAAGGTGTCCCCCAGGAACTCTCACATGGAGGATACCCGAGAAGTGTCCCACAAGATCTATCACATGGAGGAAGCTAGGAAAGTGCCCTACAAACCCGTAGACCCATAGGGAAGGTATTATCCAAGATATCTCACATGAAGAATACCTAAGGAAGCACCCTACAGACCCGCAGACCTATAGGGAAGGTAACCCCCAAGATCTCTCGCATGGAGGAAACCAAGAAAGTGCCCTACAGGCTTGTCGACCTGTAGGGGAGCCACCCCCAAGATCTCTCACATGGAGGAAGCTCAAAGGAAGCACCCTATAGGTTCTGAGACTTGTAAGGAGGTATCCCCCAAGATCTCTCACATGGAGGAAACCTAGGAAAGCGGACTTCTCAAAGTCAAGAAGCAGCCATGTAGGCGAGTAAGCAGATAGTCGTGCTGATCGTCGATAATTTGGAAGTATTTCAAAGGGGTCCCTTGGGAACCCATCGTGAAGAATGGGTCCACTCAAGATAGGTGATGTTTGAAAAGTGAGGTCTAGTTAGGATTCCCCCAAGCTAGATGCAAATAAAATCATTTGAGATAAAGAATTTCAAAGGGGATCCCTCGGGAACCCTTCAAAAGAAAAGGGGTCCACTCAAGGGATGCACGGTTCAAAAGCAGATGTTTTCATTCTTAGATCAATCCATCATCAAGGGATCCTTTTGAAAGATGTTCACTTCATCAAGGAATTCGAAAGGAAGAATATGTCGGGCGAGGGGAAGGACAAAGTTGTTCCTACTTCATAGGAATGTTTTCAAGTCCTTTCTTTATGAACCCGTGATGAAGGAAACATGTTCTATTAGGGTTCCAAGTTGAGAGTGCAATTCTGAAGAAAAGTTTGTGAAGATCTTCAAGAAAAGATTCGTTGGCAACAAATGTGTTTTCTAAAAATTGAAATGTTGAAGAGAAGCATTGTCACACATGAGAGGGACAACTCAAGAAAAGAAGAGAGAAAGATAAAGAGAAAGAAAAAGAGAGAAAACAACACAAACAAAGGGCACAGGGGGATCTGGTTTAGCGGGGTCAGATATGTCCATGCTTATATAAATAATAGGTAACCACGGTGCAAGGAAAAAGATCATCAATCCCCAACCAGATCAAGAAAAATGCATGGAAAACAAAGTAAAAATAAAAAATTGGGTCAACATGGAAGGGAAGCCTAAATTCCCCAACACTTTTCATCGTCCCCAATTTATCAAAAATCAAGCACAAACATGGAAGAATGATGATACAAATATAAGAAGCTTTACGACCCAAAAAATTGTTCCTGTGTCCAAGCATCAACAAGGGTGACAAGGGTCATCCAGGCACACATAGCACGATCATGGGGGAACACATCACAAAACACACACACACACACAAAATATCAAGAAGAGGCCTCCTCCTAACATTGATCAACCAAGAGGTCGTCTGTTTCCCACTCTAGATCATCATAGGGGGAAGGAGGACGATCCTACAATGGTGGGATGTTACGAGGAGGAGCATTTGACCCTCCTACAACAAAGGCCAAGGAAGGTCTTGCAAGGTCTTATTCGCCAAACTCTTGTGGAGCTAAGGTCAGCGACTTTGCAAATATTGCTGACAAGGTTGGGACTTCATCCACAGAGTTAAAAATGCACCCCACAGGAGCGTCATGTTTAAATTTAGTGGATGGGGTAGGCTATGCCTAAGATTCACTAATAGGCTCACCAAATGACTCGGGAGCGGTGAAAAACTCAGGAGAAGCTGGGGCTGGTTTCGTCACCAAGATAGAAAAAGTCAACACGGGGCCACCTTGTGAAGAAGGCGGGCTCCTCCTATGTCCTTCATTGCTAGAAGGAACACACTCCACATTTTGCTTCGTCAGAGGAGATGAACTCCCCACATACGAGGCTAGAGGTGTGGAGGAAGAGGAGGAAATAACCGCAATAGATATGACCGTGGTGTTAGTCATATCCACAGGTTTCGAGAAAGATTGGATATTCGGAATAGACATCAACAAAGGTGGCTCCACCGAAGGAGTGATGGACACCTATACCCCCTTGGGGTTAGACACATTCATACTTGCAGCAAAATCCAAAAGCGATGCGAAACTAGATTGAAGAGAGGTGGAAGGAAGGGGAGAGGAAGACACTGCAGGAGGCCCTGAAGCAGGGGCGGTCATCTCTTCCTCCATTTGCGAGGTGGCCTGCTTAGCTAAGAGAGCCTTTCATCGACGCTTGTGCTCATGCGTAAGGAAGTTTCTATGACTCTTTGAGTTGGAGGCTAGAGGTTGTGAAGGAACATAAGGCTCTTGCTCAAACATGGGAACACCCACTACAACTGTTTCCAGTGGAGGAACAAATTCTTGAATGGGAGCAAGAGGAATAGGTTGAGAAGTGACAGGGGGAATCGACTCAAGAGCCTCGGTAGTGGGCCTCTTCCCATTCACTGCTTTAGGAGTAGGATTAGAAGGAGGCCGCAGATCGACTTCCCTTCAGGAACCTTTCTTTCTGCCATATAAGTAATACCATGGTCTGTGGTACTCATTAGGGAGATCCGAGATCCTGAACTTAGGCCTGCGCCAAGGAGGAATCATCAGAATTAGTGGATAGCCACCGAGCTGACTCATCCAATACTCTTCCCAAGAAAGGGGAGAGGACGAGGTAGTCCAGGAGAAGGCAACCTTCTCTTTACCTTTACGGGAAAGAGAGGGATCCAACGTGGACTTCTCCTTTCCTTTCTGGGAAGATAGAGCAATCGGTACAGGCTTCTCCTTCTCCTCCCGGGAAGAGGAGGCAACTGATTGTTTTATCATAGGAAGGGTCAGTTTTGGATGTCCTTGGCCCCCAATTTCATACTTTACATAATTCTTGTAAATTAGGTCCATTCTCAAAGGAAGCAAACCAAATGGGGAGGGCCAAAAGTGATCCAATGGATATCCACCATGAGACACCAAGGGCTGATATCCAGTGTCATGCACTACATGCATGAAACCTTCATGGGATAATTTTAAACACTTGTGAATAACAGAGGCAATTCCATTCATGGAAGTTATCCAAGGTATGCCTAGATTTAGCCTAAAAAAATAATTCTCTGGGATAACATCGAAAACTATGTCAATAGCCTTGGTTCTAATCAGGACGAACAAAGTTCTCGAGTTGTAAGGTTTAAGACACATACCATTGTGCATACAGACGGTTGATTTTGTTTCTTCATATTCTTCCCTTTGTAGCGAATTTAATACTAATGTTTCCTCTGTGATAACATTCACATAGCTCATAGGGTGTACCAAGACTCCTGTCACAATGTTACCATTGATGCGAGCGAGAATGTAGTGAGGTGCGGGTTTATTGATTAAGGGAAAATATTGTGATGTGAATGTAATGTCCAGTGAACTGGGTGCAAGTAGAGCAGTAGAAGTCACTGTGACCATGTTAACATAGGCCTTGGGTTGAGTAACAAAATTAGTAGAATCGATAATCATGTCAGTAGAGTGCGACGGAAATGGGTCCATATATATCTGTAGTTCATTATTAGCTTTCGCTACTGACTTGTTAGCATTTTGTTTAGTCCCATCAAGAAAAATGGTATCGTCCTCGATGCAGTCCTGTATCTCATGAGGCAACCACATACAAAATTCGGTATCATGTCCATTAACTCGATGGTACTGACAATAAGTGCTCCCATCATACCAATTAGGGTAAGGCTACTTAATAGGCTTTGGATTTGGAAAGGTTACAATCTTATCCTTCAACAACTTCTGCAAGATAGAAGAATAAGATTCTGTTAACTTTGGGAAATTTCGGTTATGTCTAAGGCCATTGTTACTAGGAGTGGCAACTGCATTCATAACGGTTTTACCTTTCCTAGAGATTGATACGATGGACTTTCCCTCAATACAGGAGCGCAAGGGGGATCGCCTGAACTGAACAACTATCTATTGGTACTCTCGTAAGGCTGCACGAAAGAAGGGTATTTCATAAGGGTGAACTTCTCTTGCCAAGGAATTTGTAAGTTACCTATGAATACCTTCTGCACATCAGAATCAAGCAGCTGATACGAGATTTGTGAAAGGAGCGCTTGGTAGCGTGCTATGAAATCAATGATTTTTTTGTTATCTCCTTTTTTACATCAAACAAGATTTGAAAATGTCATTTTTGGCCTGATGTTTTCTTGAAATTGTCTAAGGAATTGATTTACAAGTTGGTCAAATGAGAAGATAGAGTTGTCAAGCAAGGAATAGTACCACTCAGGTGTTGTATCCTTGAGAGATCAAGGAAATAGTTTGGCCATCAATGCATCGTGATGGAAGAAGTTCGTGCACGGGGCGTTAAAGGCAGGCACATGTGTCTATGGATCTCCTTTATTGCCATAATTTTCAAATTTAGGGATCTCCATTCCTTGGGGGAAGAGAGTTTTTAAGATCACAACTGACAATGGGCTGTGCCAGAAGAAGGACTGGAAGATAGGCTAGGCCGAGGCTTGCGAAAGACTCACCAAATGGCTTTGCATCTTACCCGTATTCTGAAGAAGAGTGTTCATAATGGGGTCATTAGAAGATAAAGGGCCAGAGGAACTTCCTCCAGAACCATTGCCAAAGCCACCTCCAGAACCGCCACCAGTGTGACCCCTACCAGAACCACTATCAGAGCCACCACCACCAGTAGGGCCTCCGCTAGAGTCACCACCATAACCTCCACCAGAACTACCTCCACCAACACCACCTCCACTACTAAATCCACCACCACTACCAAAGCCCCCACCACTCATCCCGCCAAAGCCTCCACCACTAGAGGTGATAGCGGGGTGAAATTAAAGCCTAAGGGGACCCCATTTACTTCAATAGTTTTAGGTTGTTCAAAGATATAAGAGATATTGATAGAGGGGACCGCATCGACCATGTAAATGGACGTGGGAGGCATTGATACTCCTAACTATCATTCATGTTCTTCAAAAGCAACTCCTTGTACAAAGCTTCAATTTTTCAAAGGAGCACACGATTTGGTGAGATCGATGAGGCTAGTCAGAAGCTCTATGCTTGTTCGATCTTTATCCATCATATGTTTTAACTCGCTAACAACTCGAGCAACTCTAGCCATCTTTAGATTTCTTTCCAAGTGGTTTTCTAAGTCGCCTAGTCCTTTAGTGAGGGTGGAGACATTCTACAAGAATTTGAATGAGCTCATGCTTGTCTACCAATGATGGTGTTGGAGACATAGGGGGAGTGGGAATGCGATTAGTTTCATCAAGGAATCCTATCTTGTTCCTTGGAAACTGCTCCTGCATAGCTAGACCAACGATGGAACCAAATAAAAGGCCTATAGATAACTCAGTAGAGACCTTCATCCTTTCCATCGGGAGGTCTTGTACACTTCTAATGATATACCCGAAAGTCATAGAATGGGTTGTGATGATTATAAACCTTCACAACATTCAAGAACACAACAGTCACGGAGTACATGAGAGAGGTCTCAACACCAACAGATGAATAGATGTTGGTTCATGTCGAGTTCACCAAAAATGTAAGAGAGGGGGACCTCCACGTGCAAGGCCCCAGGTCACGGAGGGCCAAGATGCAGAAGGCTTCCCTAACTTACCTCAACTTAATGGGGTGTTAGGATATGTGAGATGAGAATGATGAGGATTATAAGGTCCTTCAATCACTCTACATACCTGAAATATAGAATGGGGATAGGCAAGCCATTTTTTAGGTTCAACACTATGCCTTAGGAAGCTCTTTGCTTGAGGACAGAAGCATGGTCCTAGGACGACAATGCGGTGAGCTAGCATCTCTCAAGTGCGTTGGCATCCATATGACCATACAACTACACAGACAAGGTCAAACCTACGAAAACAAGCTAACGACCTAGCTAACTACTACTAAAGGGCCAGAATAACTTGATTAAGTAAAGAAAATACTCTCTAATGTGATAAAGTAAAAATGCAAGGGTTAGGGTGGCAAGAAGGATCTCACAAAGAAACTCGTTCACCAGCTAGCTCCTTGAAAGAATGTTCACCTACACACAAAGAGGAGGAAAATTTTGGGTGGCCATATAGGGGCCTGCCTCAATCAGACCCTCGTTTAGGTGTTTCCACCTCCACGGACATCCAAGAAAGTGAGTATGATAAAGAAAATACTATAATGAAGAACTCCAAGAACACTACAAAATAGTAAGTGTGCTTACTCAACCAAGTGATAGAGGAGAGGAAAGGGAAGCTTACCACCTCCACCAAGAGCACTCAAGGCTGCTTGGGGGAGAAAATGATGGTACTCGAGCCTCTGCTGCAATGGTGTTGTCCCAAACTTGCTCTATCAAAGTGATGGAGTGAAGTTGTTGCTGCAATGAAGTGCAAGGGTGTTACTAGAATGCTTGGAAGTGCAAGAAAAGAGTGAAGAGATTGAATTGAATGCTTGAAAGAAGTCAGAATGCATGTAGAAGGAAGGAATTTGAAGAGGAGATGAAGAAAATGACCATATTCAGGTCGGTCAACTGAAGAGGGAGTTACAACTTAACTCCCAATGATATGTGTAACTCCTTTGCAAGTTCAGCTGCATGAATCTTCTAGGGATGTAAGTGTGCTGCACGAATGTCTGTGCACCGTGCGGGCGTCCCCGACATAAATTCCCCTATTGATGCATAAAATAGGTGCCAAGTGGGATGAAAGTAGTGGGCTTAGGTGTAATTAAGCCTTTGAACTTGGTTTTCTAAGGTGGATAAAGGAAAAAAGGGAATTTGCATAAGGGGTGCAAATTCACTCTTATTCACAAAGGCATTTAATCGATAAGGGGGAAGAGAGAACTTGGACGCCCAACAAACTCATGCATGTTTTAGAGTTCACACTTTGGTTTTTCAAAGGTTAGTGTGTTGTTTTATTATGGAGTAAAGGTAGTCAAATGGTAAAGAGTAAGGCCAATGGCCAAACCCCAATAGGAATGAAGAGGATTAGACATCACAGTTGGGTCTTATTTCTTGAGTCTTTCAAAGCATGTCAATCATGAGGTAGAAGGTAAAGGGTAAGGCCGATGACTGAACCTCGATAGGTGTAAAAGAGCTTTAGACATATGTGTTCAGATTTTCTTGTTAAGCTCTGCTAAGCACTTGAAGTAGGAGGTAAGAGGGATTAGAAATCCCCAACCCTCAAAAAACTTGAAGGAAGGAGTAATTCCACCATTTTGTGAAATGTTTGTGTTGACTTAGGTTGACCAATGTGGGAATGCAGGTGAGCAACACATGGAAAGCATCGATTGTACAACTGATTCACATCATTGTTGTGAATCATTCTAATAAGGTTATGTTAGCATAATGGAAAAATTGATGACATAGTTTTAGTTGAAGAGCTATAACCAAAATTTAAATCTTATCTAATTCAGTGGTGACAATTTAAATGCCAAGACAATTGAGTGATAATCGTCTAATCTTGGTGTGGTGTTAGAAGGTCAACGAGTAGAGTTCAAATATTGGATTCTGACATTTGCAAGGTGGGAAATTGAGTTATGGTAGATCATGGCATGAAAAATGATCTGACAACTCTAAAAAATTTCTGGTAGAGGTTCAAATGAGGTCAGCGGTGTTGGGCTAGAGTGTGGAGTTGGCTTATTAATGAAGAAAAGCAAAGTTTAGTTGAAAAAAAAAAGTTGAAGAAATGAGAAGAGGGGGGGGGAGAATGGAAGAAGATGGAACACAAAGAGGAGAGGAGCTAGATTTGGAAGATAAATTGTGTAGGAAGAGTATAGTAGGGGAGGTCGATAAGAGAAGAGGCCCAAAAAGGGAGGATGAGAAGAGAAGTGGAGTCAAAGGGAACACCACATCCAAGTTGGATAAAACCCCTCCAATAAACATAGTCTCATGGAGTGTAGAGGAAAGGGTATTAGGAGATCATATATGGGATTGAGGATTGCAGCAAAAAGCCATGATCCCAAACCTCAGTTGCTAGGTTAAGTGATGGCTCATGACTATACTTTGTAGCAATATTTACTCATTAGTGTTCTTCCTTCCTTTTTATACTTTAGGACATTTGAAGGATATAGATCCAAGTAGTTAATTGATAATAATTTTATTATTAAAGTCATGATTGTTGATAAAAGAAAAAATGCCATCTTTTTTCTCTGCAAACTTATAGCATATTGATTCAAATACTCTCATGAATGGAAAATATGGAAGCATAGAAAATCCACATGAACTATTTCACAAAATTCCTCAATGCAATGTGGTATTCCATTCTACCAAAGGAGTTGTTATTGTCAGATAATTATAAATATTATTATTGAAAAAGAGTTGATGATCCCACTATTTATAAGATCAAGATTTAAACCATAAACACATGAGATCCAAGCAAGTGAAATAATCATTATTAAGCCTAGAACTATAAATATATATTTGTATATCGTGTCTTGTATGTGGGCACGGATGCATATGGTTGGGTGTATACCTAAGTGGATGCAAACAAATGTAATTTTTATACATACAAAACGAACCTTTATTTAATCATTGTTAACAAGGGCTAAATAACGAGTGATTTCAGTGTCCAAAGAGATGTATCTTATTAGACAGTCCAACCATAGTGTGTGTGCATAAGTAAATATGTATTTGAATGGTTTTTAAGCCCTCATTATGGTGTGGGCTAAAAACAAGTTAGATTCCATAGGTGGGGTGACTAGAATAATAATTTAGAAATAAGGATGTAAAATGGATTAAAGTTTTCTTATCTTCATTTTCCATGATATATGTTTAATCTATAAGTGATCATTTATCCATCTTAAATATTTTAATGTTCCAACATTGAATTGAATAACTTTCTAGGGTAGGGATCAACATTTTATTAAGCTAGCTTTTTCTTGTAATAATTATATAGCATATGTTAAG
This sequence comes from Sequoia sempervirens, assembly GCA_007258455.2. Lineage (NCBI taxonomy): Eukaryota > Viridiplantae > Streptophyta > Pinopsida > Cupressales > Cupressaceae > Sequoia > Sequoia sempervirens. Next base: position 69,022,634 of record VDFB02047230.1, on the reverse strand, counting down.
TGGCAATATTAACTGAAAAGATACTCCAGTGCCTAACATCTCTAGGAAATACTATCAAGGTTGACATTGGTAGGCATTTAGCATCCTCAATTGGATTGTGACATATGAATTGCATGAATAGATTAATGCTACCATTTAATATTATTGTGAATTTATATGTCAATTCCCTTGCACCTTGTGGACATTAACAATGTGATGACATTGTGCTAAATTATTATAATCATGCCATGATGATCACTTGGAAAATAGGTGACTAAATTTTACCTTATGGAAAGTAGAGTTATCCTCTAGTAGGAGGTAAAGCTAAATAGGATTATTTCCATAATGATAAAATATGTATACTCTCCTTGGAGTTTCACTTCTTAAGCTAAGGGTTATTCTTCTTTTTATATTGCAAGATGCCCTTGAATATCTTCCAACAACATATTGATCAACATACGTTCGATAAAGAAAATATAAGATATTATTGCCTAGATTCCTATAGTACATTATTATGTTATACACTATTATCATCACCCAAAAATGATTAGACTATATCATTTTTATAAACTTGAAAATCATTCAGAACCATTTTCTAATTTCTCATAGATACAATCGTCATTGAATGTTTTCATTTTCATTATGTTGAGTATTAAGCTTTATTTAATTAGATTATAATATGCATGATTGAGTTTTTTCAAATTATCATGGATCGATTCTATACCCCATGTTGTTAAGATATCATTAACGAGTTTTCTGATCCCCAGCTTCACCTAAGTGGGTGGCAGCCGACTGTGAGTCTGTCTTGGGAAAAGGGACCCTAGAAAGGGTTGCATACCCACTCATATAGTTTATAAATACAAGAATGGAGGAAAAGGATGAATTGGAGTAGATAAATTAGTTTAGCATATGTTAGTGTTATTGGGTTATGAGTGTGACTAAGGTAGAGTCATCTTTGAACCTAAGGATTATACCGCTTGTGTTAGTCAACCAAGTGTATGATGGTTGAATTTTCTAGAAAGATTCAACACGTGAATTATCTTATTAACCTTTCACCTCGTAATCTTATTAATGTTATATGGCGACCTTGTATTATCTAGATTGAAACCTCAACTTCAATTATAAACATCTATTTAAGATATGATATGGTCACCTTCATCCTAGATCATACTTGGCTATCTATTTTGTCAAAGTGGCCCTTGAGTAGTGTTAGAATTGGGATTGTTAACCATTATTCCTTGTAGTAAAAGGAGAAGCCCTTGTTGATTAACCGTTGTTGATCATTTTATATATTTAATATACCATTGTGAGTTGTTGTGATTTAAACATTGGTGAAATGTGTGATTGTTGGTCAATCAAATATGAGTTGGAGTGAACTCAAGTTTTCAAACTATTAATCCTTTGCACAATACGTAGCCAAGGCCATCAGAGATGATCCCCCGAGGAATTAGGTCTAGCCCCTAGGTTTTTCTCTCTTTTTATTACTTTGATATTACTATTGATATATATATTTTATTACATAACTTGTGACTTGAATTATGTTTTAGATTATTAATTAGTTAGTAGAAATAATTAGATCTATCTTGATGATGTGGATTCCATGTCTCCACTTGAACCCGACCATGATTGTCACAATAGTAGTTTACCTGAACAAGTCCTTTTAATTGATTGGTCAAATGTTGTTATGCTTTCATGAAGTGCATGTATAGGAATCAAACTTTTGTGAATTATGCAAATGTTTGTGATCAAAATTTGAAATTTGTGTTTTTTCCTTACCGGTAGTTTGGTAGAAAATTTTGGGCATTACAACTTAATAATCATGGGATGAAACCATGATGATGGACTTATGAGAGGGGAGATGACATCCAAATTATGATCAAGTACTAACCCACGATCATGTTCTCTCTAGAAACATGACACAAGGGTCGTATGAGGGAATCATAAACCTCCAATCCACACCAAGAAACACTAAGAACTTTTACAATACCCACAAAAACCTACACAAATGGTGGAATGACTAGGAGTTAACACATATTAACTATATGATGCATCCATCAATTTCCAAAAAAGGGAGTGGGAAAAGGGTGCATTCACTTTCAATACACTAAAAAAAACTCTAAGAAACACCTAAAAATTAAGGGAAACCTTCATAAGAGGTTTCCTAACTAGGGAGTGCAAACCCACCACTAACTAGAAAGATGATGGGTCACATCTAGGTGAAAAAAGCTTCCCAAAGCAAGGATATGCCATAAAACTTGATGTATGACACTCATCAATGAAATGAGAACTTGGGATGACTCTCAAGGCCAAGGGGGCCAACTTTTATATAATTTTTCCTCGAGAAATGACAAAAAAAAAGAAAAAAATGAAATGATAAAAATAGGGCACTAGAGGACACTAGCACCTAAATGGGATACTAGCACCCAGAGAGGACACTAGTATGAGTGTTTAGTGTCTAGGTCTGGATTTGAATTCCTAGTATAGCACTAGAGTTGTAAACTAGTACTGGAGTCCCTATCAAACATTGTAGTCCTTCCCAAACATTGTAGTCATGTTCTAACACTGGAGTCCTAGCCAATGGAAAAAATCAAGCTAGGGTTTGATCCCCAAGATATACCACTCACTCAGGAAATAAAATGAAGCATCCTTCAAAAAATATGGACTTTGAAATAGTGAAAATTATAGAGGTACCACAAAGGTCCCAGATACCCGATCTCGCCTCACACTATCCCATAAAGGAGAAGGCTCCCAAGGGATAGGGAGACTACAAGGGGCATCAAAACAAAGTAAAAGACACTAGGGGTGAGAGGAAAGATATTCCACACCTCAAACTCTACCAATAACACTTAAAGTACCATAAATGACCCCTTGATGAGGTGGCTCTCATGATACACTAGGCACACAAAAGACATTAGAAGATCCCAGAGTTTTCATTATTTGATTTCATGTTTTCTAAACCAATTTTTAATTTTAAAACCCAAAGGGAAAAATATCGAAGTTCATTTTATTCAATAAAAATGTAAAAAGCTTAACAAGTATTCAACTATATAACATGCATGATCAACTCCAATATTGAGGCACATAAAAATAATTATAACACTAGCACCACTTATATGGAACTATTACATTTCATCCACTAGGGAGGTTTCATAATCAAATATTATAATTACAAAGAGAACTCAAGGTCCTAAATTATGCATATACATAAAAATGAAATTGAGAATTAAAAAGAAAGGAGGCATCCTCCACCTGCACATTATCCAAGGCTCCTCCAACAAAGCATCCAAGATCTCTGATCCACAACAATATTTCTATGCTAGCCTACCACATGAAATCAAAAGATCCACTCCCACAGTGCTAGGAGATAGTGTTGCAAGGTGTGTGCCCTTGGTATCCTTGTGTTGTGTAGTGCAACACTTGAGTTCGTGAGATGGCTTAACCACCTCCTATGAATTCATTAGCTTTGGTAGTTGTATCAGGCATTAATAGGTTATCTTTTGGTACAATGACAAATTTTTATGCAACAATTGGTATTAGAGCATGGGTCATGAGTTTGAACCCCTCTCTTGCATTGGGGGGATTGTTGAAAGTTGTGCACCCTTTGTCTCTTTGTTTTGTGCAATGCAATGCTCGGGTTCATAACATGGCTTAATCACCTCCTATGAATTCATTAACTCTGGTAGTTGTATCGGGCATTAACAGGTCAATCTTTTGGTGCAACAACAATTGTCTGTGCAACAAATAGTCACATGGGCCAAAAAACACACATAATACACATGGGGGTAGGATTACACACACCAATCATGGAGTAAGCCAGGAAAAATAATTCAAAGACATCAAAGGGATGAGACATAAAATCTCATCAAATCCAACTTAATGTGCAGAAGGGTTAGATCCTAGATAGGGGTAGGGAGTGGAATTACAATAGCCTCAAGACTCAACCAAGTGGAATTGAGTACACCTCTCACAAGAGATGAGGCTACACAACCATATAAATTCAATGATCCTTGTGTGGGAATGTCTTCCACACTCATCTTGAGTCTATATGAGCACTCCAGGCATGACGAGGCACCATTATCTTGTTCATTTAAATTCCCATGTGCTTCATTAGTTATCACTTAATTAAGATAATTTTTTAGAAGATATATTAGGGTCCCTTTGTGCCATAGAAAATTTTAAAATCCAATCTCATACTTCTCTCTAACACCTATGCCCTAGGTTCATCATATTCCTAAAATTGAATGTGGTATGGAAAACAAGACAAAATAATTAGGTCAACAATTTTTTTAACATAATCTTAAAACGATCCTTATGAAAATCAATGAAGGAGACATGAAATTTTCCATTACAAAGCATTCAAATTCAATTTCAAAATCAAATTTTACAATTTATTTTTGCATGTAAAAACCAAAAATTTCACATGGAATCCATTAATGAGACCTTAATTTTCTAAACAATTTAATTTCCAAATTTTCAAAAATCTAAAAGTGCCCTTTGGCTCCAAAAATGCACAACACCTATCTATGAAGTCAATTTCATTTTCTGGATTTTTTTAAAAAATTGGGCATTATGAGGGCAGAAAATGACCAATTTTAAAAATTTACAAATCTAAATTAATTGTAGTCTAAACGCAAAATTTAAATCCTATCAAGTCTTATGCTTCCCTAATGGCGAGCATGACAACCAAATTCAAATAAATAATAAAAGGAGGGAGAAATGATAATAACTTCATTTTTAAGTCAAACATGGAAGAACTTGCAAATTCCAAATGAGAGAGGGAGAGATCACGCCTAAAGCAATCACACTCCAATTCCTATCCCAACCAATCCAAAATCCCCTTCTTTCCAATTCAAATGAGCTCTAATTTCCAATTTCCAAATTTTGCCATGATGAGAGTTTTTTTAGAGAAAAAATCATTCAAAAATGAATAGTTCCAACATAGCTAAGTCTTTTTCCTTTTCAACCCATTTTGTTTTTTCATTATTTTATTTATTTTTCTTTTATTTTTCCACTTGATTCTTTTATTTTATTTTTTTCTTTTCCTTTTTCAACATGATCTAGTTTGATAGCATTATAGGGATCACATTTATTTGACTAGATATGATATTTTTATTCTTTGATATGGCCTTCATATTGTATAACTCTAGAAACTACTCACAATAGAATAGGATTGGAATAAAGAGATGTCAAATTTAAAGCTGGAACTCCCTAAAGAATGCAATCATTAATTTTCTTGAAGGAAGTTCCATATGATATTTCAACTTTGATTTGAAGAGGTTTATTCACACACTTGTATTGGTAGATAGTTGTTTAGGAAACATTTTATGACATGGGAGAATAAATATAGATTGTAATAATTTTTGAGCACATGTGAACACTAATGCAAATAAGTTTCTAAAGATAATTATTATAGCAAAGAGATTTATAGGTGGATTAATGTCATTAATTCAATCCCATCAAGAGAAATTTATAGACAAAAGATTATCAAGGAAAGAATTTTTCACATCCATTTTCTCAACATCTAGAACATAAGCAACAACTATAAAAAATAAGAATATAATGGATTATTTTTGCAAAAAATAGAAAATATCTCACTTAATCAACACCCTCAACCTAAAAGTAACTATTTATAACCAAGTATGCTTTGTACTTCTCAATACCTCCATCTGGACTTTTTGTCCTTCAAGAAATGGTACGAGATCACATGTATTATAATTTTTTAAAGCTATCAATTCTTCATCCGTAAAAACATTCAAGGATTCTACATCATTCATACTTAATGCATCTTCTACAGATCTAGGTTCATCAATATTACTATTCAAAGAAAAAATGTATCTTTAGTCATTAGGTGAATACCTTTCAGTTGGTTGTTTATGCTTTGTAGACCTTCAAACAAGATGGGTTGGAGGTTCTTCCTCCTCTTCTAAAGAGTTGGATCTAGATTAGCTCTCCTCAACTTCTTGTCTATCTAGGGGCTTTAGTTCAACTTTCTTAGGTGTAGAAGAAGTTGAATCACATTTTTATGTTAACTTAGCTTTGGTTACAATGCAATAGAATAAGGCTTAGTTTCTCTAAAAATCACACTTCTACTATATATTATCTTAGACTATGCAACTAGATCCGAAAGCTTGTATCCTTTCACACTATAACTATACCTAATGAAGATATATTTAATAGCCTTTTTCTCCATCTATATTGACTTCTCCTTTGACACATGTGTATATGCCTCACAACCAAAAAATCTAAGATGTCTTAGTGAAGGATTGTGACTTGACCATGCCTTCACATGTGTTTTATCAATGAGACTTGATGTAGGAGACATGTTAATTAGGTAGCAAACAATTATAACAACTTAATACCAAAACTTTTATTCTATACCAACACCACTACACATAATCCTAGCTCCTCTTCATCAATGTCCTATTCATTCCTTCTATAATGAAATTTTATTGTGGAGAACATAAATTTGTTTTTTGTCTCTGAATCCCACAATCTTTATAGAATCTATCAATTTCATTAGAGAAAAATTCACCACCATTGTCAATCCTTAGATATTTTATTTTATTTCCAATAAACTCAACCATTGCTTTAAATTATTTAAATCAATTGAAAACTTCATTATTTTCTTTATAAAATATATCCATGTCCTTATGCTATATCCATTAATAAATGAAACATAATATGTTGATTTCAATGGAATGAATGTCTACATGACAAAATACATCAGAATTTTCATAAGATCCAATACACCACAAGTTTGAATTGACCAATAGGAATTGGCCACAAATAACCAACAATATTAAATAAAGTGATGAAAAATTAAATAATCCACCCTTAAAGGGTGGAGAAACCTCATCACTTTATCTCCTAGTTATTAAATAATAAATTCACATTATTATCCTAAGTAAGTTTAATAAAAGTGTAGGAAAAAGCTATAACTAAGGGAAAATAAAATAACCCACTAGGAAAATAAAAACCTACACCAACACCCCCCCTTAAGAATAACTTAGGAGGATGTAAGAGATGATGGGTCCCAACAAATGAGGCCATGTTAGGTACCCATGTACATATCAAAATTTCCCCCAAAATAAGAAAAAAACCCCCACAAATAGAGAGATATCACCCCCCATAATAGAGAGAGAAGAAGAGAAGGACTAAGTAGCCCCACCCCACCCCCAAAGAGGTCCAATGGTAGATTCTTGAAAGTGGATGTAGAAGATGGTCCATGATCATCGAACAACATTCCTCTCCTTAGGAAGAAACAAAACCAAAGGTGTATACAAGCTATCTCTCAAGTCCTAAAAGAAATATGTAGGAAGAAAGTGTAAAATTTATAAAGTCTTTGAACTCAACTCAAGTGTCCCCATGCAAATATTGAAAGTTATCACAATCAAATTAGGCATTCTAGGCCACACTACTGAAAATGACAAATCATAATCTCCTAGAGATTGATGTAGAGCACAATCCAAAGAATCAAGTATCTCCTCTGAAGATGTCTTCTCCAAATGTTGATCCAAAGTATCCATAATCATATCAAACTATGATGAATGATCATGTAGATAATGAATAAGAGGATTAGAGTGATCCCTTGAAATAATTGAAAAAGAATCAACTTCGTCAAAGAGAAGATGAATACAATCAATAGTGTCTCCCAAATATATAATATGCATCTCCATAATCAAGTTTGAAATGTCTATCAAGAGATCATCCCACAAAGCTATATTTGAAAGATTGTGTATAATTTCATGTTGCAAAGAATCATTGGAAAATTTTGAAAAAGAAACACTAGAATATATAGTAGCATTAGATGCAAGTACTAAAGAGTTTTCCTCAAAAATAAGATGTATGTCCTCAATAGTATCATCTAGATCCAAAATGAGGGACTCTACAAACAAACAAGAAAATTCTGATAGAAATTGGTCCGAATGGACTGAATCTAGAAGACATAAATGACCTTGCTATAATGAATTATTAGAGGCTCTCAAAGAATTATCTCTTGAATCTGAAACTACAATAGGTATTGTTGATGAGATATCAATGTGAGGATGAAAAGAAAGAAGAGAAGTCTCTATGTCATCTAAATGTTCAAGACCTATAAAATACTCAAGCTCCTATAAAGTAGCATCATCAAAGGGTATATTATCTACATCATCAAGTGGAATGAGAAAATATGAAGCATGATTATCTCGGAATGGATAAAAATGAGGGTCTCCAAACATCTCCCAAATCTTGGTCCAAAGTGTGTGGGGACATTCGATGTCCACTATAGCCCACAGTGTTATTATCAACATGATAAAAAATCAACCCTAATACATGATCAATTTTATTACCCCATATTGATTTCCTTCCAAGTGTGTTTGGTTCAGGCATGAACCCATAAGGGTAAGGAATTTTTTGGAGACATCTAAGATGGGTTAGGATGTCTTTTTTCAAGGCTCATAATTGGTATTATTGAAAGGGTGAATAGAAAAACCCATGGAACAATCCTCAAATGATTATAAAGGACATTAAACATTGAGTACATGATTCCTTAAATCAATTTGAGACTTCCAGAAAAAAAAATTCACTTGAACACGATCCAAGAACATCATGAAAAATCAACAACTTCCTTCGCAACAAATCTCACCTGAAGATTATAATTATGCTATTTATTCAAACAACACTGCTAGTTATTGCAATACTCTGTAACTCAAAATACCTTCTTTTGATATGCCTAACCAAAAATCCTCTTGACACAAATAAGAGAACAACACCATTAAATATCCTTCAGAACCACAAGTCCTAAAAAGAAACTGTGGAGAAATGTTGAGCAAATACATTTCTCCCAAACATCTTTGTACAACACTATAAAACCAATTCACATACTGGTAAACACGACTTCTTCTAATCACCATCTATCTAGAAGCCCAAGTTCTAGATATAGAAAATTTGAACAACTCTAACCAACATATCCAAACCATAAAATAAAATCTTCATCCTAGAAGAAATGCGAAGCAAAACCATAACACCTCATTTTATCAAATTTCTCAATATCCTCGACATTTTCATCATGCAAAAAAATTCCTCAACACATAGTTGACATCAATGATAACATTAGCATGTTGAAATCCTATTGAAATCAATGAAAAAACCTTCATACTTGAAACAATATTAACATTCCACAACATCCAATAATATTCCAACAGCATCAAAATATTTAGAAATATTGTCGCGACCACCTGAAATTGAATAACACTTTCATTCTATGCAACAAGCCACACTGCCATAGACATACATATCACTCACCAACCTTGTGAAACAACTGAACACCAACTACTCCAAGAAAGGTAGATACAAAAAATCTAAGAACTTTCCCAAATATGTAAGACAAGAAACCTTAATGCAAAGAAATATGGAGCAATCTCATTTCTCCTCTTGACAATCTTCTTCACAGGAAACACACTATTAAACACAACTTCCACTACCACACAATCTAGAGCCTGAAACTCTGGATATAACACCTCTTAACGCCTCTAATCATCACATCCAAAATGCACAAGCATATCTTCAACCATGAAAAAATGTGGAGCACAACACTGAACACACTTCTATCACAATGCACACTCTTTTATTCAAATTTTCTCAAAAGCACTTGGAAACCAAGTAAACCAACTACATCACCAACATCACAAACACCTCCTTAACATATTTACAACATCTACAACACTTTCTCAATACCACAAACACTTCTCAACATGACCACACTAGAGGTTGGCATCAAATCACAACACTAATGCCAACATAGTGCAACAATCCCCAACAATCTCCTTAACCATAATGGAGGTTGACATCAATGACAACAATAATGATGACACCAATAAATATCCAACAACTTACTCCCTCAATTGTGGGTTCTGGGCTGTCAAGGTTTTCTGAGAAAGCTTTCTTTACTTTGTCCTAGGACTTGTTGTTCCACAAATATGATTTTTGGTACTATTTTAGTGGTCTTCCCTTAAAGAGTTGATGAAATAAAATAGATTTTTACTATCTCTCTATTTGTTCAAACTCTGTCATATAGTTTCTAAAACAAATATATGCTCTATGGCATTACTAGTGTCCCTCTCAAAGACTGTCATTTTCTTCATTATGGCCATAACCTCTTCTGATGAACTTTCTTCTAGCCTTATGGTGTCATTTCTTGAATTATTGAATATGTAACTGGATTCATTGTCACTTTATGTTCTTTAGTAGTTGCTCCATTCTCCTATAGTTCTCCACCCAATAGATTGGTTTTTACCTTCTAAGGTGTCCCAATTCATTGTATAGTTGTCCACAATTTAGGCTTATTTCCTTCTTTTCTTTCTTCATTTGTTTCTATGTAATATCTAGCTCAAGGTGTGACTCCTAGTCTAGGGGGACGTCTATTCTTCAACCTTTTCATTTGTAATTCCATCTTTTCATTACTTATTGAAATTATCTTTTGTTTGGTTGAAAAATCCTTAGGATTAGGTTTGAATGCTTTCCCCTTTTTACCCCTTGCAGTATCTTTGCCTTCTGGTTCTTTCCCTCTTTCTTTCCTATCCTCGGCTACACCCACATTGACATGCTCAACAACACCCTTCTTGGCATGTTTTACTTGTTTCTTTAAGATTTCCTCTACCATTTTTCTCACATTCTTTTTCTTTTCTTTCCATTCCCCTTTTGTGGTATCTTTCTTCCCTTTCATAGGTTTGTTTTAGTTTTATTTCTTCTGTATTCATCTCCATTTCCAAATTAATGATTTTAGTTATTTCTCTCTTCTTTTTGGTTTTCCCTATTCCCATAGGCATCCTTTTTCTAGACTTCTTTCTTTCACTCCTATATCAAGGATCTAAAGGATTTTTTTGAATAGTCAAATATTTCCAAGGATCTATAGGATCCTCCCCGCTTCCCATTCATCATCCCCTAATGGCCTACCCCCCTCTCACAAATTAATTTTCTGCCAACTCTCCTACTTCTTTAATTCCTCTACTTTCCTTATTGTTCTCTCCAGGGTCTCGACAATGGAACCAATGTTGGCAAGAGAAATTGGGATAGTAAATTCTGAAGATCTATACCCTATTATTCCCTAAGTAGTAATTTTAAACCCCGAAGAATACAGTAAGAGAATTAAGCATGAGCAATAGGAATCCATTTCATACATGACATACAATATCATACTAAAAAAATAAATTGTTCATAGATCCATAACAATCAAGGTTTCTTTATAACTCCTAGTATCTATATTATATTATATTAGATACAAGAGGGTAGGTCTAGTCTCTGCTCTGGTAGTATGTTGTATTATCATTACCTCCTATTACATACATCTCTTATCCTTCTATCTATTGCATATGACATATATACATATCTTCCCTTGAAAGATGAGACTCCTTCATAATAGCTAGTGTCTCTATTAGTACCAAAGTCTTTTGTAGGTATGCTTTGTTTTCTCCCTTTGACTTGATAACAAGGACCATAGCATGACTAGAAACTATTGTAAGTGCATTGAATATGTACTATTCCCTACTCTATTTCTCTACTTTATATTCTCAATGTATTAATTAAAATCCCATTTCCTATCTTATTTACCATGCTCTCTTTATTTGATCTTTGTATTTTTATTTAAAAATTATTACAATAATATTCTTACTTTATTGGTTTTAACTAGAGCATATTGTTAAGTTATTTCAATTAGAACATTGATGTATTCTATAAATCAAGCTTCTTATAATATAAGTAGTTTAATTTACATCTTACACACTATGTGTGTGTGTCAATATTCAATTGTGTTTAGCATCGAGTGTGTGTCTCAAGGGTCAAGTCTATGTCACCATGAATTTTATGAGCCTCAATGTGCAATCTCAAGTTGATATTATTGAGTAAAAGTATGGTTTGGTCTTGTGCTAAATGCTTATGAGCCAATAATAATAAATTCATGAATTTCATTCTTTGATGGAGTTATATATCCACCATTTATAAAGAGTAGAGATTTGTGGTCATCCGAAATTTAATATAGATAATAGTCACTTTTGGTAATCATAGTAAATAACTAGAGTATTTCCTTTCCTTAGAAAAGTAATGTGTTTAATACAAGGTGTTCCTAGGATAATGTTTGTAAATGTGAATAGTTTGATTGTTTTTTCTTGTTGTGGTGAGGTATTTCCTTGTTATTAGGGTGGTTCTTGCTCACTAGGATTGGGCTGAATTAGAGTGGTTGTATCCCTCCAAACCATGTTTTCATTGTATTTCTAACTTGGTTGTTGGCACTTGTGTTTTTATATGTAAGAATGAATGTGTGTTCATGCATGTGAGCTAGTGAAGCTACTATGTTGAAAATTTTATGTATCCACATGTGCACATGTATATGTATATGTATATGTGTGAGCTAGTTAAGCTACTCTCATGAGACTTGAATTGGTTGAGTGTTGGTGTGTCACATTTTATTAAATGGGATAGATAGTAAGGGCCATTATAAATGGTTGGTTAATAATAACTTCAACACTATCAAGCTAGTTATAGAGCATATTAATTGCCATACACCTCACCAAAACCACTATGAAGCTATATACCGACTATGAGAGTAGTTGGGTGAAAAATAGGCTAGATTGTTTTGGTTGCTTAATAAAGAAATCCATGTTTATAGTTCATGTTTGATGAAATATGACCCTTTTCCTAATTTATCTAGTTTGGGGCTAGTTATGAGTTTTGCACTATATGCATTACTCATGGTAATTTCCTTGAATGATCCAATGTTACTTGTTGTACATATGAGAGGAAGCTAATAATTCAAAATAAATACTAAAGGTTTCTACATATTTTCATAGCATCATCCACTTTAGAAGTGAATATGGATGATCTTTATATTCTAGCTATAATTTAAAACTAATGGATTGAGGACTAAGAGCTTTAAGATCATAAATTAGTTAATGTTGAATGTAAATTTTTGTTTTGGCTACAACCTTTATCATTCTGATGTACCATAAACTAGTGATAACTTTTAAAAAATTAGTAATTTTAATATTCAATTCTTGAAATAAGTTGAGAATGATTTTTTCTTGAGTAAATTATAATTTGTCTAAAGTTTTTTATGAATCTCACTAGAAGACTTAGCAAGTTAGTCTTAAAGCTAAGAGAATATCTCAATATTCTAATTAACTAGTTACATATGTAACTTAGCCTTTTTTCCCTAGATTTATATAAATATAAATGAAGTAGCCTATTTAAATCTATTTCTTGATGATTTTGTAAGAAATTATTATATGATTTCCTTTGGCTAACCCCTCAAATAGGTAACATGACCTCTTTGTTGAATGGACAAGACAACTGAAAGGGGGGGTGAATAAACTATATCAAATTTGTATAGGAGTGAATTTGCACCCCTTGTGCAAATTCTCCTTTTGCATACCCTCACCTTAGAAAATCAAACCCAAAGGAAAAATTCCACATCACAAACATAGGCCTTCCACCCACTTGGCATTTTTCCTATGTGTCGGTGAGAGAATATTTGTTGGGGACGTGAGCGCGACACGTGGATGTTTGCGTGGCTCGTTGTCGTCCCTAACGAATTCCCGCATCTAAAGTTGGCAGAGATGTTACACTCCTCATTTGGGATGAATTGTAACAACTGTCTATTGACCAATCGACCTAAAAATGGCTTATTCCTTCTCATCCCACCTTTAAAAGGATTCACTTCACACATCACTTCACTTCTTCACATTCTCATGCATTTTTCACTTCATCTTTTCACAGTTCCAAGCATTGCAGTAGCTAGAAACTCCATCAAATTCACTTGTGTGCGTGCCTCTCTACCACATAATTTGTGAGCTTGGAGTCTTACGAGACCTCCCTTCATCACTGTTGCGGCTGTGGTGACTTTGCCAAGCTTGTTGCTTGCATTCTCCCTTCATTGGCCTTGAGAGACTTTGGGTGGAGGTGGTACCACTTCACATTCATCCTTTGTGATTTGATAGAGTAAATTTATCTTTTGTAGTGTTCAGTGTACTTCTTTCAATCTCCTTCATCATATTTTCTATTTCATTGCTTTCTAGCTGTCTATGGAGGTGGAAACACCAAAGCGGGGGTTTGACTGAGGCAGGCCCCTATACAACCCCAACAATTTCCCCCTTCTTGTTTGTTTGTAGGTGAACGCGTGCGTGGAGCTCGCTAGCAAATTAGAATTTCAGTGAGATAATATTTGTCATCCTAGCTTTCATTTACTTGCTTTACCATCTCCGCATTTACTTTTCATACCTTATCATTTTGTTCTTTTCATTAAAATCAACTAGCTAGGCTGTCAGTAGGTTTTTGGTAGTTTTCTTATTATACTTTGTGTTTTTTGGCCATACAAATGCTAGCGCACCACATTTTCATCCCAAACCCACACTATCATCCTCAGACAGAGAGCTATCTGAGGTGTAGTTTAGACTCCAAAAACTAGCTCTTCTTGCCCTAAATAGAATTTCGGGTCTGTAGAGTGACATAAGTACTTCATAGTGCCCTTAATTCTTGATCCTCACCCCAAAAAACCCTTTAGAGTGAGGTAAGTTAGGAATCCCTCCACTCTTGGCTCTCTGTGACCTAGAGCCTTGGCATGGTTGGTCCCCATCTCTTACATTTTTGGTGAACGCGATGTGAACAATGTCTATCCATTCACTTATGTTGAGACTTTTCCCCCACATCTAGTGGTTATCATAACCCTGAGTTTTGTGAAGGTTTATGAGCGTCACAACCTAGTCCACAACTTCTAGGTACGTTGTTAGGAGAAGCATGCAACACTTTCCGATGGAGAAGACAAAGGTCACTTCTAGTTTTTCCTCCAATTTTTCCACTGGTATAGCTACTAACCATACCACTAGTTTTCCTATCAATTATGTTGACGAGATGAGTTTCATGGAAGAAACCACTCATGGGCCTACCCCTCCAGCATCTCCTATGCCTTCGTCCATAGACGAGGATGACGTTGTGTGTATTCTTGTGGAAAACCTTATGGCACTAGATAATAGACTGTTAGAACTTGTAAATCATTTGGAGAAAGTATCGAGCATGGCGAGAGCCGCTAAGCTTATTGGTGAGGTGAGACATTTATTAGGGAAGGATCAAATAGGCATAGAGTTTCTATGAGGCCTTGCCAATCTAACCAAAGCTTATCTCCCTTCATATAGGCCTAAATCAAGTACCACCCAAGGGGAAGTTCTTGATTCCTATGAAAGAAAAATAGGTGTTTCAATGCCTACTACATTTGTGTGAATGGCTAAAATAGGGCCCTTGATCAATGTCTCTTCTACTTCCCAAAGGCTTGACACTCTCAAGGTGAATAAAACACCCCTTGGGTTCACTTTCACCCCTCCTACTACCCCTGGCAATGGGGGATTCAATGGAATGAGTGGTGGTGGCTTTGGTAGCAGAGGAGGATTTGGTGGAGGTCATGGTGGTGGTTTTAGTAGTAGAGGTGGCCCCGGTGGAGGAAATATAGGTGGTGGTGGCTCTGGCGGTGGTCACAACGGTGGCTTCAGAGGTAGCTCTGGAGGTGGTTCTGGTGGTGGTGGCTTTGGTGGTTCCACTAGTCCTTTGTCATCTTCTAACCCTATTTTGAACACCCTTCTTCAAAAAATGGGTCAAATGCAAAACCAACTGGCGAGTGTTTCCCAAGCTTCTGCCCAACCTATATTTTAGACTTTTTTCTGACATAGCCCATTATCGGTAGCAATCTTGAGTACTCCCTTCCCCCAAGGAATGGAGATTCCTAAGTTTGAGAAGTATGGTGGCAAAGGGGACCCACAAACGCATGTGTTTGCCTTTAATGCCATGTGTACATACTTCTTTCATCACGATGCATTGATGGAAAAATTATTTCATCGATCTCTCAAGGATACAACACTCGAGTAGTATTGCTCCTTGCCCAACAATTCCATATTTTCATTTTATTAGCTTGTAAATTAGTTTCTTCGATAGTTCCAAGCCAACATCAGGCAGAAGATGACCTTTTCAGATCTCGTCCGATCTAAGAAAGGGGATAATGAGAAGATAATTGATTTCATAGCTCAATATCAAGTGCTCTTTTCACAAATCTTGTACCCATTGCCTGATTTTGATGTACATAAGGTGTTTATAGGAAACTTGCAGACACCTTGGCAAGAAAAGTTTTCCCTCATGAAATACCCTTCTTTTGCGCATCTGTGTGCTACGTTACGAGAATATCAACAGATGGTAGTCTAGTTCAAGGGATCCTCCTCACACTCCCACTCAGAAGGAAAATCTATCATATCAATCTCAGGGAAAGGTAAGGTTGTTGCAAATGTAGTCACTGTGACAAATGATAATGGCCTTATATGCAACAAAAAGTTTACAAAGTTAGAAAAATCTTATTCTTCCATCTTGCAGAAGTTGTTGAAGGATAAGATCATAACCTTGGAAAACCCTTGACCTCTCAAGGAACCTTATCCTGATTAGTATGATGCAAATACCTTCTGTCAATACCATCGGGTCAATGGACATGATACCAAATGTTGTATGCACCTATGTCACGAGATACATGATTGCGTCGATGACGGTACCATTCATCTAGATGGAACAAAACAAAATGCAAATAAATCGGTGGCGAAATCCAATAGTGAGTTGCAAATACACACATACCCTTTTCCATCTCACTCTGCTAACTTAATTATTGACCCCTCTGATTCTTCTACGCAACCCTCGACATACGTTAACATGGTCTTTGTTACTCCTTCCTTGCAGCCTATGACTAGTTCACCAAATGTGACATTCACCTCGCATGACATACCCTTGAACAATAAGCCATCTCCCTTCTACATTCCCACCCACCTCAATGGGAACATTGTGATAGGGGTCTTTGTTGACCCCATGAGCTGAGTGAATGTTATTACAAAGGAGACACTGTGGTTGAATTCATTACAAAGGGAGGAGTATGAAGAAACAAAGTCTACCCTTCATATGCACAATGGCCTCTCTCTCAAGCCGTATGGATCAATAACTCTTTTCATCCTAGTTGGGCCTAGGGCTATGAACACAACCTTTGATGTTATCCCAGAATTTGATTTTTTCAGGTTGATGTTAGGCATACCTTGGGTAGCTTCCATGAACGGAATCATTTATGTCATTCATAAGTGTTTAAAATTCTCCCACAAAGGTGTTGTGCACATCGTGCATGACACCAGATATCAGTTGTTGGTGTCTCGTGGGGGTTATTCATTGGATCATTTTTGGCCCACCCTAGTCAATTTGCTTCCCCTGAGAACGGACCTACTTTACTGAAAATACGTGAAGTATAAGACTAGGGGTAAAGGACAGTTGAAAGTGACCCTTCTGGTAGTGCAACAACAAGTTGCCCCCTCTTCTCGAAAGGGAAAGATGAGGCCTGCTCGCCCTCAAGGTTCCCCTTCCACTCCTCTTTCTAAAGAAGAGTTTTGGATGTCTACTCCTGAATTCCACATGAGAAGTCTGATGGTACCTTCTTGGCATAAAGCTAAGATAAGGATATTGTATCTTCCTACTATGCCTCCTGGATCTTGGCCCTACTAGTATAGTAGGAGGAAGGGTCCCCGTGGGGAATCCTCTGTCTCGGTCTTCGAGGCCTCCCACTGATCTTGCTCCTAAAGTAGTGAATGGGAAGAGGCCCGACAATGAGGTGCTAGAGTCGACTCCCCCCATTGTTTCTCAACCTCTTCCTCTTGATCCCATTCAAGAGTTTGTCCCTCCACTGGAGACGACTGTGATGGACAACCCTATGGCTGATTAGGAGCCTTTTTTACCTTCCCAACACCCGTACTCTAGCTCAAAGAGTCACAAAAATTGTCTTGCGTGTGAGAGAAAGCGTCGGTGAAAGGCTCTGGTGGCTAAGCAGGCCACTTTATAGAGAAAGGAAGAGGAGTTGAGCACCCATGCTTTAGGGCCTCCAGATACGTCCTCCTCTCTCCTCCCCTCTACTTTTGTTCAATCGAATCTAGTATTGTTTTAAGCTCTCCTATGAGTGTGATTGCACGTGATCCTAAAAAGGTGCAGGTGTTTATCACTCCTTCAGTCAAGCCACCTCTTTTGATGTCCCTCCTAGACATACTGCCATTCCCTATTCCTGTGGACATGTTGAATACCTCGGTGGTGTTTGTCATGGTTTTATCCTCCCCTTTGGACCTCTCACCTGGTCTGTGGGGAGTTCACATCCTCCGATGAAGCAAAAAGTGGAGGTTGGCCCTTCCAGCAATGGGGGGTGTAAGAGGAGTCTACCCTCTTTAAAGGGTGGTTTGGCATTAGCATGTGCCATCCTTGTGATGGAGCCAACTTCGATGTTCACTGAGTTTGTCACTACTCTTGAGTCAGTCAGTGAGCCAAGTAGTGAATCTTGGGTTTTTTCCTCCCTGTCCGTTGAGGTAACACATGGCACTCCCATGAAGTGCATGTTTAACTCTTTGGATGAAGTCTCATCCTTGTCAGCGATCTTTGCAAAATCATTGACCATCACTCCACAAGAGCCTAGTGGAGAAGACCTTGCGAGGCCTTCTTCCTGAGCCCTTCTTGCGGGAGGGTTGGAAGCACCTCCCCTTAATATTCCACCACTATAGGCTTGTCTGCCTTCCCCATACAATGATCAAGACTGGGAAGCGGATGAACTCTTGGTCGATGAGTGTTAGGGTGAGGCCTCTTCTTTATCTTTAGAATAGGTGTGTGTGTGTGTGTGTGTTGTGATGTTTTCCCCCATGCTTGCATTATGTGTTCCTGGATGACCCTCGTCACCCTTGTAGGTGCTTGGATATAGGAGTGATTATGTGTCGTAAACTTCCTCTATTTGTTCCATCATTCTTCCTCTGTTATGTGTTTTGATTTTCGACAAATTGGGGATGATGCTAAGTGTTGGGGGGCATTTAGGCTTCACTTCCATGTTGACCCAATTTTTTATTTTTACTTTGTCTTCTCGTGCATTCTTCACATGGTCTGATATAGTAGGGGGTTGATGACAGTTCATCTATATACTATTACTATACTTATATATATTTATGAGCAGCTCTGACCCCGAAATATCGGATCACCCTTGTTTCTCTTATTCATGATGTTGCTATTTCTCTTTCCCTCTTTTCTCTTTCTCTCTTCTTTGCTTGAGTTTTCCCTCATGTGTGTGAAAATGTCACTTTCACAATGTTTCAATTTCCATAAAACACATTCGTAGCCAATGAATCTTTTCTCAAAAATACTAGCAACCTTTTTCAAGAAATCGCATTCTCAACTTGGACCCCGAATGAAACATGTTTCCTTCATCATGGGTTCAAAAACAAAGAACTTGAGAAATTTCCTTCAAGGTGGGAGCAAATTTTCTTGTGGGAGAAGTCTTGACCTCCCCCTTGCGAGGGGGAATTTTCTTCTTTTTGAATTCCTTGATGAAGTGAACATCTTTCGAAAGGATTCCTTGATGATGAAGTGATTTTGTGAAAAAAACATTATCTCACTTTCAAATAGCGCATCCCTTGAGTGGACCCCTCTTCTTTCGAAGGGTTCCCGAGGGAGCCCTTTGAAATTCTTTCAGTTTGATTGACTTCTTGCGTGACTGTCTGCTTGTTTTCCTGCGTGGCTACTTTTTGTTTTTTGGCATGTTTTATCTGCAGATTAACATGTTGCTATGTAGGTGCACCTGTGAAACCACTTTCCAGTCCAACTTTATGGAGTCCCCCTACACTGGGCTTCCTTCATGAGAGAGTAATTGGGGGAATGCCTTCTTGTAGTTCTGTGGGCTTGTAAGGTACTTACATCTTGTGGGATTTGTCCATCGTTGGTCTATGGGCCTTTGGTGT
Source organism: Sequoia sempervirens (assembly GCA_007258455.2). Lineage (NCBI taxonomy): Eukaryota > Viridiplantae > Streptophyta > Pinopsida > Cupressales > Cupressaceae > Sequoia > Sequoia sempervirens. The sequence goes on along the minus strand of VDFB02047230.1, from coordinate 69,002,859 downwards.
ACTTTGTGCAGCTTCATAGTTCTATGGGGTTATGGAGTCCTTTTGTTCAAAGCTCCTCAGGAGAGAGTACTTGTGGAGTCCTTTGCCTGCCCTACACTTTTGAGTTTGCCAGATCGCGGTTTGCTTTTTTGACAGTTCAGGTATACATCTCTAACTCTTCAATCTACTTTACCGAACACTCATCGATACTCGTGCTCGCTAAAGTGGGGGAAAAATGTATAGGAGAAAATTTTCACCCCTTATGAAAATTCCCATTTTGCATACCCTCACCTTAGAAAATAAAACCTGAAGGGAAAATTCCACATCACCCACTTGCCTTCCACCCACTTGGCATTTTTCATATGTGTCAATGAGAGAATATTTTCAGGGATGATAGCACAGCGTGCTGCCATCCCTGATGGATTCCTACGTCTGAAGTTGGCAGAGACGTTACACTCCTCATTGGGGATTAATTGTAACATCCCTCTGTCGACCAAATGACCTGAAAATGACTTATTCCTTCTCATCCCACCTTCAAAATCATTCACTTCACACATCAATTTACTTCTTCACATTCTCAAGCATTTTTCACTTCATCTTTTCACACTTCCAAAAATCTACACCAGTCCATTTGAGCATTGTAGCAGCTAGAAATTCCATCAAATTTACTTTTTCACATGCCGCTCTACCACAGAAGTTGCGAGCTTGGAGTCTTGCAAGACTTCCCTTCATCACTGCTACAGATGTGGTGGCTTTGCTAAGTTTATTTCTTGCATTCTCCCTTCATTGTCCTTGAGAGCCTTTGGGTGGAGGTGGTACCACTTCACATTCCTCCTTTGTGATTTGATAGAGTAACTTTATCTTTTGTAGTGTTTAGTGTACTTCTTCTAATCTCCTTTATCATATTTTCTGCTTCATTACTTTTTGGATGTTCGTGGAGATGGAAACACCAAAGTGGTGGTCTGATTGAGGTAGGCCCCTACACAGCCCCGAAAACTTCCCCTTCTTGTTTGTGTGTAGGTGAATGTGTGCGTGGAGCTCACTGGCGAACTGGCGTTTCAGTGAGATAATATTCGTTACCCTATCTTTCATTTACTTGCTTTACCATATCCACATTTTCTTTTCATACCTTATCATTTTGTTCTTTTCATTAAAATAAACTAGCTAGGTTGTTAGTAGATTTTTGATAGTTTTCTTATTATACTTTGTGTTTTTTGGCCATACGAACGCTAGCACACTAGAGAGACGCCAGTGCCGCATGCTGTCATCCCAAACCCACAATTCCATCCTCGAAAAGAGAGTTATCTAAGGTGTAGTTTGAACTCCAAAAACTAGCTCGTCTAGCCCCAAATAAAATTTTTATTCTGTAGAGTGATAGAAGTACTTCATAGTGTTCTTCATTCTTGATCCTTGCCCCAAAACACCCTTTAGAGTGAGGTAAGTTAGGGAAGCCCTCCACTCTCGGCTCTCCATGACCTAGAGCCTTGATGTGGTTGGTCCCCCTCTCTTACAAAATTAAAACATGAAAAACCCTCAATAGTAATCAGATCCACAAGTATTCATTAAACCCTTATTCCGTTAAAGTGATTAATCATGAGATGCATATAACAAAAATTGAAATAACAACACTATACACAAGAGAACACTAGATTTACATGTAAAACCAAATGAGGGAAAAACCACAATGAGGATTAGCTCAAAATATAAGTAATTGCAAAACTGGTACAAGGGCTCACTGCCAAAATGTGACACACTATCCAATAAGGCTCACAACCAAGGCTCATTTCCATAAAAAAGAAAAAAGAAAGATAGAAGAGAAATGTTACAAAGAGAACAACTTCTCAATGCAACAATGAATCCGCCAAAATTGATCCAATACTTTCGAAACCTTGTTTGAATGATTGTAGACACCTTCAACTCATTGCATTAAGGAATCCAACACTTTGAAGTTCACACTACTCTGCTCAAATTTGCATCACATTCATCAGTCGCATCTAGCTCATATCTATCTTAAGATCTTCCAACAACACCACTCTTATTTATGCCATCCTCAACCTTGAAAACCTTCTCCAAGTTTGGAAACACATATTTTACATTTAAAATTTCAAATTAAGTCAGCACCCAAACATTTCCATGGTGGATAGAAATGAACATGACCCATATAAGTCCTTAGTTAGGACCCAGATTTATTCTAACACACCTCAACATGCTTCCAAAAAATTCAAAATGATTCATATGTAGTGTTAACACCAGGTCAATCATTAGCCGTGCTAAACACCATAAAAATATTAAGTGCATGCTTCTCATTTGATCAAGATGACACATAGACCAAAAAAATATCTTGTACATGATCTAGAACAATCCACGAGCCACTTGAGATCCAACAAAGAATTCATCCAAACTTGCATCATAGAAATACTTCAACCCAGAATATCTAGTTGACCTCATACACACACTCATGCATGAAACACACAGTGTACTGCACCAAATCAAGTGAAACCTTGAATTTTGAAAGATACACACATTATAAGTGAACACAAGGAAATAGGGGTTCCACCTTTTAGGAGATGGAACTAAGGGGATATGACCTCTTTCACTCTTAGTTCATTTAAGGAAATCCTATAGATCCCTCAATCAAGTGACTCAATTGAGGGAAGGACTACTAGGAGGTCTCCTAGGGTGTGATTAAAGACAAAATGGGATTCACCACCAAGAAAAGGCTTGGAAAGAAGGAAATGCAAATGATATGCAAATCTAGCTATGCAACCAAAGATATGGAACTGAAAAATCAAAATAATGAACTGAGAAAGAACATAGGGGCACCTGGAAAACTGAAGATGATTGAAACAAGGTCTGCACTCCTAAAATTATGACTTTTGAGGCACACTGGGACTCATACGCCAGTAGGGGAAATTTAGTCCCAGTTTAGGGTTTTGGGCCAAAACCAAAATCTACAACTGGTAAACCAGGATCTACAAAAATAATCTAAAAAAGTGGTAGACTAGGACTCATACGCCACAAGTGGCGATTTAGTCCCAGTATCAGGATTGATCTAAAACTTTGAAACTTTGAATTCTGACCTATAGGTGACTTAGTCCTCTAGTGATATTCAATAGCTTCTCTCCCTTCCGATCTCTGAGTCTGAAACTCTGAATTCTGACCTATAGGTGACTTTTTGTGATCTTGCAAGAAAGATGAAAACTTTCTCCAATATTTCTCTTCAATGGATCTTCAACCTAAATCTACAAATCACATATCAAAGAGAGGGAAAAATGTTGTTTTGTTAGTGGATAGGGGTTTGCCTTGTTCAAACCCCGTTTTGGTAATTAAACCTTGAAATGAAATGAAATAGAATGAAGGAATGATGAATGAACAAATATGCTATGTTGAAACTCACCAAACCATTGAAACAAAGTTGCAATATTGTATGTAATGGCTAGCATGAATGTAGATCTTGACTCTTTTTTGTATGCTATGGATCTTGACTTGAATGCTTGCTTGAATCATGAAATACCTACATCACAAATGTTATCTCAAAAACAAATATGATGCATGATGACTTTGACATGATGCTTGAATCTTGAATATAGCTGAAAAATGTTTGATAATCAGCTCTTGAATGCTCTTGTAAGTGCTCTTATGATAACTTGATGACTTGTAGGCTTACTAGGAGAAACTATGTGAAATAACCTTGTATTTATACTTGTTTATGCCAAATTTTTCGAAATTACAACACTACAAGCCAACATAAGATCTAGGAAGATAGAATCCCACAAAGAATTTGAATTTAAAATAGGTCCAAGCTAAGTATGACTCATACGACAGTTGGGGCATATGAGTCCTAGTAGGCTAAGCTTGGGACACAAATTTCAAGAAATGTTAAGTTCTATGCCAAATTCAAGACTAGGCCTTGCAACTTAGGTGGGACCCATATGCCCAAGGTGGCGTATGAGTCCTAGATCATTAAATATGGGCCATAAAATCTAAAATCATTAAATTATGATTGGTTATTAGATATGTGTCAGGATTATCCTTGGAAATATGTATGAAATAAGGTGCGTGGATGCAAAATAGGACCAAATAAGACAAAGAAACCCAATTTTAGCAGGGAGGGCCCAAACAAGTGCGAAAATGTAAAGGGATACATTTTTCTACGCTACATTTAGCCCCCACGTTAGTAATACGAGGAACTTTCTTCAAACTCACACTAAAGTCGACAAACTCACATCAAGAGGGGTTCGATTATACTAATGCTAGTGAGATAGGATGTCATTGATCAAGAGGGTTGTGTAAGCCCCTAGGATCAAGATCCTATGGGAAACCAACATAGGCACAAAAGAACACATGTAAATAATTTAAGGAGAAACAACAAGGCACAAGAATACACTACCAAAGACAAAGAGAAAGAAAAATAAAAATAAAAAGGGGTGGATCAAGCCTCGACTGTTTTTCCCGCACGCTGTGGATTAGATCTAAGCTATTTTTCCAAAAACATTTACAAGTGGAACATGATGTCCACTATGAAAACCAACACAGAATCACAAGGGATGCCTAAGTTCGTCTCACATATGCTAACCATACCAAAGCTATAACTCATGATAAATTTGATAAGGCACCACACAACATGAATGAAATTATTCATGAGCTAAGAAAAGCTTCGTATGATTGACACCCATGAATGAACAAGATGGCTCCATAGGAAAAAAAAGTGTGCTATGCAAGGTGGCCATATAACCAATATTGTAAATGAAAAAGTAGTGTAAGGTACGTTCAAAGGGATTTCTATTAGTTCATGTAAGGTCTCTTCTTAGGTAACATCATAATTAATGTCTCCAAGAGAGTAAAATTCAAAGAAATATCATGCTCTCGAAGGATATCAAACCAAATGACACCACCAAGAGAAGGACACATCACAAGAATAAAGAAAACCACACAGTGAAACATGAGTGTTGATGTATGCCCCCACTTTAAAGTGTTTGCTAACACCATTTTTTTGAGCAATTGCTTTAAAGAGAAGAAGACATGTGAGGTTGTTCGGAAAGCCCTATTCCAAGTCAAATGTTCCTAAATGAAACTACATCATGGATAAGGGGTTTCCCCCAAAATGCAACAACTAAAGATAACTCAGTACGTCACATGCAAGCCAACTTAAGGCATGTCATCCACATCCCAAGCTTGCTCTTATATATACATGGAAGGTAGTCAACTAGCCAAAAGAGACAATGAAAAGTGTCATATGAGGACAAGGCTACCTAGCCCCTTTCCACCACTTAGTGTAGGACAAGGATGAGCCGAGATGATTAATGAGAGATTTGAAATTTAGTATCAATTAGAGGAACTAGGTGTCTCAACACAAGGAAGAGCACCAAAATCCTTAAGATGTTGAATTCAATTACTCAAAGCCTTACATTTATTAGTAGAATGACCATGAACTCTATGATACACACAAAATGAATTCTTGTAGTAAAATTTCTTTTGTGTTCTTGGAGGGAGGGATATCAAATGATCTTGGAGGAGTATCAACAAGATACACTCTTGATCAATAGTAGAGGATGTTCCTTTATTTTTTGACAAAGATATCTCTTGCTTAGTACACGATGTCATACACAAGACTTTGAGATTTTGTACTCTTCTTTAAAGGAAGGTGTAAAATATAACAAACTCCAATCATTACTAAGACATGTCCTAGGAGTGCTTTGTGTGATGACATTAATGTTAAACATAGAATTATTTGTTTCTTTTGTTTCTTTCGAAGGACAATAATCAAAACCACTAGTGTCGATCAATTCAAGATGCACTAATGTTAAAGTTGGTTTAGAAGAATATTTTGTAAGAGTGTTGATATTGAGTGAAGGTTTATTTGTCTCTTTCATGGGACAATAACCAATACCATTAGTCATTTCTTGTGTGTTAGGCTCTATATGGACACAAATACCTTGTTCTCAAGCACCACATCCTTTTCCACTATACCCAAGTTGTTTCATAAGTTCATAACCTTTTCCATAAAGCTTTTTCATTTCTTTCAGATTCGGTGGTTGCTCATAATCAACTTCATCAAATTTTGTTGTGTAATTTGTTTCTTCTTCTAAAGTGGTTGAGGTGGATGCTTTCGAATTTTGTGTTGACATTACTGCTCTTTCTTTTCCCTTTTCAAATTCTTTGTTTATGATCTTGTATTCTCCCATGAATGTAGGTGTGAAATCTAAGGAACCCAAATCATCTTCCAATAACTTCATGACTTCCTCAATATGCTTTTATTTTTCTCTCATAGGTTTATGTTAAAAGTTGGAATTAATGTGTTTATAGGAATTGTTGTTCCTTTTTCAACTTGTAAGCAACTTTCATGCTCAGGATCTATTTCAACTTGGTACACTTTATTGTTATAGACATACTTCATGATACGATGAAGAGTCAAAGGCATCACATGCATCTCATGAATCCAAGGTCTTCCTAAGAGAATATTTTATGAAATATCATGAGGAATAACATGAATATGAGTTTGTAATGTAGCCTTTCCAACTATAATAGGCAAAGTAATCACACCAAGCAGTTTCTTTCCTACATTGTCAAATCCTTGAATCGATAAGGAATTAGGTTCAATTCTTGATTTATCCACACCAATTCTATCCAAAAAGGTCACACTACACACATTAAGGGTGGAGCCATTATCAACAAGGGTTCTTTTTATTCTTGTCCTATTGAAGATAGCTATTATCATGAAGGCATCATTTTTCTTTCTCATCTCCAAGGGAGGTAGCTCATGTTGATGAAAAGTAATGTCCATGTTAATCATGTTCATTCCTTGAATTAGAGCTGCTACATCACTTGCATTTGCACTAGAGGGAATCACAACTTGTTCCAAGCCTGTTTGAAGCATAGTATGATAATTAGGTGAATTTGAATTAGGTCCCATAATGATATCTTAGTAGGAGTATTCTTAAGTTGTTCAACAAGGTCATACTACTTTCAACTTTGTAGAAGAAATCGAGGAGAACTAGATAAGATAGGGTTAGGCAGTGGGAGGGATATTGGAGGTGTTTGTCTTGGTTGTGTATTGTTTCTAGTGTTATATGCATGAGAAGTGGTATTGTAACTTGGCTACTGTGACATGTTATTCTTAGGTGGTTCAAGGATGAGGATGGGTTTGTTTTGAGTTTAAGGTTTGTGTGAGGGTGGGTTAAGGATGAGTTGAGGTTGAATAATATTAACTTCTCTTAGTGAAGGAGATTCTAATGTCACTTCATCATCTTCATCTAAGGAAGCCTCATTACTAGTGTTTGAAAGACATGTGTCAATGTTCTCATTTTCTTGCACCATGATATCTTCCCTAGTAGGAGAGTTTTTAGGAGAACTACAAACTAGATGTTCATGAAATTCAATATTTTTTTCTTTTGAAATAACTTCATTACAAGTAGGGGACTCATCAATGGTTAGATTTTCTTGCTTATCAATGATGGTATTATCTTGTTCAATTATGTTTTTCTTAGGGGAAGAGAGACAAGTAGGATTCTCATAACTTTCATTTGTTTGATCTTCTAACACCAAAATATCTTCTTCACAAATAGAAGAGATATTAGGAGAAGAATAATTATGATTATCATGGTCATATATGATTATATTCCTTTGTCCTATAATTTATTCCAAAATAGGATAGGTGGGGGAAGAAAAATAAATAGGGTTGTCATAGATCTTAAAGATTTGATCATTTAACACCAACATATCCTCCTCACTTACAATATGATTGTCATGATTTCTTACAATTGCATCTTCTTTCACTAAAACATTCTCACAAGAGGGAAAGATGTCAGGGGATGAATGTAGACTAGTTGAAGTGCTATTTAGGTAGGTTTCATTGGTATCTTCTTGTTGTGTTATGTGATCGTCATGATTACCTATGGTTGTGTCCTCTTGTTTAGTAATGTCTTTCCCAATAAGAGAGGTAGAAGGAGAGAAAAAAATAGGATTCTCAAAACTCTCATTGATTGGTTCTTATAACCCCAAAATATCTTCTTCAAAAATAGGAGAGATAGTGGGAGAAGAAAAAATATGATTGTTATGATTTCCCAAGATTGTATTCTCTTTCACTAGACTAATCTCACTCATAGGATGGATGCTAAGAGAGGGATCAATGATGAACAAAAAGAGAGAAAAGAGGACTTCATATTCATATGCACATATATTTTATTTCTTATAGTACTCAAAAAGATCTAAAAATAGAACATAAAGTATGATAACCATAGATTTTTGCAATGAAAACATGATGTAATGATTGTCTTACAAATTTGAAATGCAATAATGATAGAGAAAACATGCAAAAGGATAATGCAATTTTTAGATTTAGAACATGATAATTGACTGATTATGCTATGTAACAATCTAAAAATGATATGTTGTGAATTCCATTTTGAATTTAAGCAATGTAGAAAATTAAGCTAGATCTAATGAAATGAATGAATTAGAAGATCAACAAATTGAAATAGATATCTAACAACAAACAAAAGCACATAAACAAGGTTTTTAATGCTGTAAATGATAATTTTAGGTTTGATTTGGGACTAAATCACCTAGAGGGGTGTATGAGTCCCAGTTAGGACTTTTGAAAAGTTCAAATGCTAAAAAACACATAGCACAGAATTCCCAAAAATCTTGGAAAAACATCTGTACAGGGACTAAATCGCCCAGATGGGTGAATGAGTCCCAAATTAGGGTTTTTGCACCAAATTCAGTAAATTGTGAGTTGATTCTAATGTTTCTAACTAGTATGTTGTATAGACTATTTGCAATTGCAGAATTTCAATGAAATTGGATGATCTAAGATGCAAAAATGCAATCTATATGCACTTTTCACTAATGTAAGATCTAGAAGCCCTAAATGCAAATTAACTAATGCAAGATCTAAAGAAAAGTTAATGTAAGCTAACTATAGGAATTTAATGTACTCCAAATCAGAAATAAAGGGTTTGAAGGTTAGGTTCACCAAATGAACATAAGGAAATGGGGGTTCCACCTTTTAGGAGATGGAACTAAGGGGATAGGACCTATTTCACTCTTAGTTCATTCAAGGAAACCCTAGAGATCCCTCAATCAAGTGACTCAATTGAGGGAAGGACTACTAGGAGGTCTCCTAGGGTGTGATTAAAGAAAAAAGGGGGTTCATCACCAAGAGAAGGATTGGAAAGAAGGAAATGAAAATGATATGCAAATCTAGCTATGCAACCTAAGATATGAAACTAAAGCTTAGAATAATGAACTAAGAAAGAACAAAGGGGCACTTGGAAAAATGAAGAAGCTTTAAACAAGTTATGCACTCCCGAAATGATGAATTTTGAGGAATACTAGGACTCATATTCCAGTAGGGGTGATTTAGTCCTATTTAAGGGTTTCAGGCCTAAACTAGAATCTACAACTGGTAAACTAGGATCTACAGAAAGAGTCTGAAAAGTGGTATACTAGGACTCATACACCACAAGTGGAAATTTAGTCCCAATATTAGGGTTGATCTAAAAATCTGGTATCCTCTAGTGATCTTCAATAGCTTCTCTCCCTTCTGATCTCTAAGTTTGAAACTTTGAATTCCGACCTGTAGGTGACTTTTCGTGATCTTGCAAGAAAGATGACAACTTTGACAACTTTGACAACTTTCTCCAATCTTGCTCTTTAATGGATCTTCAATCTAAATATGAAAATCACACATAAAAGAGAGGGAAAAATATTGTTTTGTTAGTGGATGGGGGTTTTCCTTGGTCAAACCCCGTTTTGGTAATCAAACCTTGAAATGAAATGAAATAGAATGAAAGAATCATGAATGAAAAAATATGCTATGTTGCAACTCACCAAACCCTTGAAACAAAGGTTACAATCTTGTATGTAATGGCTAGCATGAATGTAGATATTGACTCTTGATTGTATGCTATGGATCTTGACTTGAATTCTTGCTTGAATTATGAAATACCTACATCACAAATGTTAGCTCAAAAATAAACAAGATGCATGATGACTTTTACATGATGCTTGAATATTGAATATAGGTCCAATATGCTTGATAATCAGCTCTTGAATGCTCTTGAATTCTCTTGTAAGTCCACTTATGATAACTTGATGACTTGTAAGCTTGCTAGGAGAAAATATGTGAAAGAACCTTGTATTTATATTTGTTTATGCCAAATTTCCCGAAATTACAACACTACAAGCCGACATTAGATCTAGGAGGATAAAATCCTACCAAGAATTTGAATTTAAAATAGGTCCAAGCTAAGTGGGACTCATATTCCAGTTGGGTCATATGAGTCCTATTAAGCTAAGCTTGGGACACAAGTTTCAAGAAATGTTAAGTTCTATGCCAAATTTAGGACTAGGCCATGAAACTTAGGTGGGACCCATACACCCTAGGTGGCATATGAGTCCTAGATCACTAAATATGGCCCATACAATCCAAAATCATTAAAATATGATTGGTTATTATATATGTGTCGAGATTATCCTTAGAAATATGCATTAAATAAGGTTTGTGGATGCAAAATATGACCAAATAAGACATAAAGAAGCCCAATTTTAGCAGGAAGGGACCAAACAACTGTGAAAATGTAAAGGGATACATTTCTCTACACTACAATAAGGAACTTACTAGATCCACACAACCTGAAACCAAAATGTGGAGAAATGTGGAGCAAATAAATTTCTCCCAGACCACAAAAAACACCATTGAAAACCTAGTTCACATACTGGTGAACATATCTCACTTTGCAAGTGATCTAGAAACCCAAATTCTAGATGTAGCAACTACTAACAACTTTGAACATCATATCAAATCTACACAGGCATAGCATCAACATAGAAGAAACAAAGAGCACATCCTGGAGCATGTTCTGAACACTTACACAACACTATTTTCTCTTTTTATCAAATTTTCTAAAATGCACTTGGAAGACAAGTACCAAAGACACCATCTTAGCACATTACTTCATTCCAACACATCTCCAAACTCTGCAACACAAATATAGCTCCATGTACTTACAAAAATTCCTCAATATCTCAACTATACATACACAACATGTTTCCCTCTTTCTCACAATTTTTTCAATATCCTCGGCATCTTCATCATGCAACAACCTTCCTCAACACATAGTTGACATAAATGATAACACTAGTTTGTTGACATCAATGAAAACATCTTCATAATTTCAAAAATCTCCCCCTTTGTCATTGATGGCAACACATGATGCGAAAAACCATCAAAGACAATACAACAACTTTGAACACACTCTCTCTTGGTTTTCTTTCTTTTCTCTCCCCCTATGTAGATAAAAATTTTCACATGATTATTTTCTCCCCTTTTGACATCAATGGAAAAGGATAAAGTGTTTTGCATTGTTCTTTCCCTTTAACACTAAACCAAGATACTTGCTCTAAATACTCCCCCTTGGAAGTACACCCAACCAAATCAACAACATTGTACAATGACAAACTTCCTTGCTGCAATAATAACACTACCTACTCCCCCTAAGAGGTAGCCACCAAAATTAGTCTAGACAAGATATGAATCCATAGATCCACTAGAGTGATGCACTTTCATATGCATCTAGTTCAAAGGAGGGGCAATAACCCCCAACACCTCTTGAAGATACTCAAAAGTATCCTTAGGAAGAGCCTTAGTAAATATGTCAGTAATCTGATCCTTTTCTTGCAAGAATGAAGGTTTTCTCATTCATGTCAATTGGTCAATTAGTTATCAACTAGTTGTTGTTGTCATTAATGTCATGGTTGTAGGTTATGGGTTGTATATGTCAAGGATATTGAGAAAATTGTATTGAAGAAAGATTGCAGGTGTTCAGTGGTTGCTCTAGGTTTTGCTATGAGATTTGCTCCTATGTTTGTGTGGTTCAAATATGTTGATCATGCTTGCTGGAAGCTACTATATCCATATTTTTGGATGTTGATTCATTGTACAGTGTGAGTTATGTTCACTAGTTGTGAACTATGGTTTTATGTGTTTTTGGCGGAGATTTGGGAGAAATTTTGTTGGTCCGGATTTCTCTTTGGTAAAGTCTTATGACTTTCTATTCTAGAGTTAAGTTGTTATGATTGTATTGAAGATAATTTTGGTATCTAGAAGGATCATGCTTAATTTTTCTATGTGTTTTACATTGTTTTGGCCGACCTTGTGTTGAACACTATCTTTGGAGTTGATGAAGTGTGTTGGACCTATTTGGGTCCTCATCAAGTGTGTGTTTGGGTCACCCTCATTCTAATTCCACCTTAGGATGTTTTGGCATCGACTGAATTTGAATTTAATGTTGGATGGCTGACTTTGGATATGTTTCAAAGTTGAAGATGGTATAAATACAAGATGAGTTAGTGGTGAAAGTAGAGCAAATAGACAAGAGAAAAGTACAAAGAAATAGAGCAGATAGATGTGAGATTGATGTGAATCAGTGAGTGTGTGTGATGTGAGTGTGGAAAATCAGTGCGAAGCCTAAATGTTGAGTTTTCAGATGTAGTGAGATGAAGGTGTACTCTATCATTCATGCATGTCTGCAAGTGGTTGATAAAATTGTGGTGGATTTATTTGTTGCATTGAGACTGTCTTCTCTCTATAAAATATCTCTTCTATCTTCTCTGTATCTATGTGGCAATGAGCCCTCTGGGTGGTTAACCCTATTGGATAATGAGTCCTGATCTGGATAGTGAGTGCTTGTTTTGGAAGTGAGCCTTACTTTTTAGGTAGTGAGACTTTGTAATCAATTTTGATATTATCTATAGTGTCAATTAATCCTCACTGTGGTTTTTCCCTCATTGGGTTTTCCACGTAAATGTAGTATTGTTGTGTTTTTGTGATGATTTTCAGTTTCTGCACCTGCACTTAATGTTTAATCATTTTAAGCAATGTTAAGGGTTTGTTCTAGTGAATGTTTTAAAGGTTTAAATTCATTACAATTGATTCACCCCCCTCTTAGTTGTCTTGTTCAACAATTTGTATTAGAGCTTGGTTCCTTGGAGTAGAGCTTAACCGCTTAAGGAAGGTTTGAGATGGCTAGAAAAGTTACTTATGATTATCCAAGGGTCGATGGAACTAATTATGCTATCTGGAAAATACTAATGAAATAATATCTTGAGTATTGTGGATATGATGTGGAGAAAGCTTACAAGAATCCTTACACCCCTCCTGTTAATGGTCTGAGTACGTCTAATGAGATCAAGGCACATGAAGTGAACAATAAGGCGAAGTACATTTTGAAGAACAATCTGGTACATTTTGAGTTGATTAAGGTTCAAAATCCGAAGACTTCTAAAGAGGTTTGGGATGCTTTGGAAATGACACATGAAGGTGATGAAAGAGTCAAAGAGGTGAAATTGCAGAATTTAGAGACATAGTTTGAGCTCCTACATATGTCTGAAGATGAGAATGTTAAATATTATGTACAAAGATTGGATGAGATAGTAGCTAGAATGTGAAGAATTGGTGCTACTATAGATGAAACCAATATTGTAAAAAAGATTCTTAGAACTCTCCCTAACACTAACAACAAAAAGGTATGTGCTATTGAATAGAGTATATATTATAAGACTTACACTAAAGATCTATTGTTGGGATCTCTGACATCTTATGAGATGAGGAAGCCAAATTTGAGAAATGGATTCAAATTAGAGATTTCTTTTAAGGCTACAAAAGGTGAAGATCCGGATGAAGAAAATCTTGATGAAGTAGAAGCTAAATTTGTGAGAAGGATGAGGAAAGGATTCAACAAGTATGAAGGTAAGTTACCCTTTAAATGCTTTAGTTGTGGAGGAATAGGTCATTATGTTGCAAGGTTTCCAAAAAGAGATAAGAGGAATAAACAAAGATATGAGAAAGAAAAGAACGGTAAGAAGATCAACATAGCATATTATGTAAATGAGGATGCTAGTATATCTGATGAAGATTATGAAATTATGAAGATCCTGATGACAACCAATTATTTTTCTTGGCTATAAAAGATGAGCCTACTTCTACTAATTGTGAAAAATAGGTGAAGGAATGCCTTCTAAAGAAGGAGAAAAATGAAGGTACTATAATATTTCCCCTACATGCTAAACAGGAAAAGAACTATTGGGTTGTTAACATCACATGAATGGTGATAAGAGTAAGTTTGTTAAACTTGAAAAATGTGATGGAGGCTTGGTTATGTTTGGAGATGATATTGGTGCTAAAATTCATAGGATAGGTTTAGTAAGTTTTGATGGCAAGCATAATACTGATGATGTTTACTATGCTAAGGGTTTAAAGCATAATATCTAGAGTGTTGGATAGATGTGCAGTAAAGGATATAATCTTATATTTGAGGATGAGAGATGTGAGATTCAGAAAGGGTCTATAACAGTGATTGTTTTAGGAAATAAATATGAAGGAAATATCTATCAACTTAAGGGTGTTGATGGATGATGCTTTATGATTCATATTAATTATAGTTGGTTGTGGCATCAGAGAATGTGTCACATGAATTTTGATAACTTGGTGAGGATTAGTGCAGTTCAGGCCGTGAGAGATTTACCAAGGATTACAAAGCCTATTAATGTTATTTGTAAGAATTGTCAATTTGGAAAGTAATCTAGAAGCCATTGCAGATCAAAGGAACAATCTACTACTGGACTACTGAATTTAATTCATACAAATCTTTATGTTCCTATAAGAGTGAGAATTCTACAAGGTGAAAGGTACTTTATGCTTTTGATTGATGATTATTCTAGATATACATGTGTTACATTTCTTAGAGAGAAGTCTGATGCATTAGATAGATTCAAGACATTCAAAGCTATGGTTGAAAATGAAGTGAATTTGAGGATACAATGCTTAAGGTATAACAGAGGTGGAGAATTCACCTCCCATGAATTTAATATGTTTTGTGAAGTGCATGGAAAAAAGATATAGTTATTTGGTTCGAGAACTCCTCAGCAGAATGGAGTTGTTGAAAGAAAGAATAGAACAATTCAAGAGGTTGCTAGATCAGTGATTAATGAGGTTGGTTTTCCAAAATTTTACTAGAGAGAAGCTATTCATACTATTGTTTATGTATTCAATCAAGTTCAAGCAAGAGAAAATAGTACAAAAACCCCCTATGAGCTATGGTATGGAATAATTCCTACTGTTAATTATTTGAAGGTATTTGGAAGAAAATGTTATATCAAAAGAGATGAAGAAACTTTAGGAAAGTTTGATGCAAGAAGTGATGAAGGAATTTTTCTTGGATGTTCTACTAAATCAAAGCTTACAGATGTTTCAATAAAAGAATGAGAAAGATTGTAGAAAGTGCAAATGTCAAGGTTGATGAAGCAATGAGGAATTCAATTGATATTGATGGATATGTATTTGATGAACTTGAGTGCATAAGAATTGAAGAAATTATAGAAGAACAGGAAAATGATGAGCAAGAAAAGTAGAATGAGGAAAATGAAAGAGAAGAATAAGATCTAGTGGTGTCCCCTAAGAAACCGAGATACATGCAGAAGAATAATTCATAAAGTTAGATCATTGGAGACAAGACAAAAAGTGTATTGACAAGAAGTAGAGTTGCTGCTGGTGAAGTAAATCCGTGTTTATTTTCTGAGATTGAACCGAAGACTATAAGTGAAGCATGTAAAGATGAACATTGGATGGAAGATATGAAATAACTTATACAGATTGAGAAGAATCAAACTTGGGAATTAGTCCCAAGATCGGTAGAGAAAAACATTATTGGATCAAAGTGGGTATTTAGAAACAAGTTGAATGAGAATGGAGAAGTAGTTAGAAACAAAACAAGGCTTGTGTGTAAAGGTTACTCACAAGTAGAAGGCATAGATTTTCAGGAGGCTTTTTCTTTGGTAGAAAGAATGGAAGCTATAAGGATATTCTTAGCATTTTCTGCTCATAAAGATTTCAAGGTCTATCAGATGGATGTCAAGTTTGTATTTTTGAATGGTATGCTAGAAGAAGAGGTCTACATGGAACAACCAGAAGGATTTCAGTTGTCAAATCAACCAAATATGGTGTGAAGATTGAAGAAAGATTTATATGGATTAAATTAATATCCTAGAGCTTCGTATGCAAGGTTAGACATGTATTTGATTTAGCAAGGTTTCAACAAAGGTACGATAGATAGTAATCTATATTTTAAAATTGAAAATGACGAAATCTTGATTGTAGTTGTATATGTTGATGACATTATTTTTGGAGGAAATGAAACTATGTGTAAGATGTTTTTGAAAGAGATGCAAAAGGAATTTGAAATGTATATGTTTGGAGAGATGAATTTCTTTCTTAGGCTACAAATTAATCAAACAGAGAAAGGAATTTTTATTTCACAATCTAAGTATGTGAAAGAGATGTTGAAGAAGTTTGGGATGGATGGTTCCAAACTGGTATGTACTCCTATGGTGATTGGTTGCAAATTGGATAAAGATGATGATTCACCTAAGGCTGATTAGAGCAAGTATAGATCTATGATTGGTGGATTGTTGTATTTGACTACTACTAGACTCGATATTATGCATGTTGTTTGTCTTGTGGCTAGATTTCAAGAAGATCCTAAGGAAACATATGTTTTTGTTAAAAGAATATTTAGATACTTGAATGGCACTCTAGATTATGGGTTATGGTATCCTAGGGATATTGAATTTACACTAAGTGCTTATACAAATGCAGGTTGGGCTAGATGTGTAGATGATAGAAAGAGTACAAGTGGTGGGGCATTTTTTCTTGGTTGCAAATTGATGGCTTGGTTGAGTAAAAAGCAAGATTCAATTTCATTGTCTATTACTAAAGTTGAGTATATTACTGCTGCATCTTGCTATACACAATTTTTATGGATGAAACATACATTGAAAGATATCACAGTAGTGTATGATGATCCTATTTCTATCTTCTATGATAACACAAGTGCAATTGACATTTCAAAGAATCCAATGATGCACTTGAGGACAAAGCATATATCTATTAGATATCATTTCTTAAGAGAGAAGATTGAGAATGAAGTAAAGCTTGAGTATGTCCCTACGAAGGATCAAATTGTTGATATATTTACAAAGGCTCTTCCTAAAGATACTTTTTAGTATCTCTAGGAGAAGTTAGGGGTCATTTTCCCTCCTTTCTTAAATTAGATGCATATGGAGATTCATCAGTTTGGTGGATCTATGGATCTATCTTTTTTTTGGATTGATGTTTTGGTGGCTACCTCTCAGGGGGAGTAGGTAGTGTCATGTGTTGTCATTATATGTATTCTATTTTTAATGTCAAAGGGGAAATCAATGTAAAATATCTTTTTAATTTTCCATTGATGTCAAAGGGGGAGATGAAGAATGTGAAAAAGAGGAAGAATGTGAAAAAGAGAAGAGGAAGAATGTGAGAAAGATTATCTCCTAAGGGGGAGAAATAGAGAAAAATCTTGAGAAGTATATTCAGACCTAGTATGTTGTCTTTGATGGTTTTTCACATCATGTGTTGCTATCAATGAAAAAGGGGGAGATTGTTGCAAGAATGAAGGTGTTATCATTGATGTCAACTTATCAATTGGTTATCAACTAGTTGCTGTTGTCATTAATGTCATGGTTGTAGGCTATGGGTTGTATATGTTGAGTATATTGAGAAAATTGTATTGAAGAAAGGTTGGAGGTGTTTAGTGGTTGCTCCAGGTTTTTCTCCAGGATTTGCTCCTATGTTTGTGTGGTTTAGATATGTTGATAATGTTTGTTGGAAGTTGCTATATCCAAAATTTTGGCTACTAATTCATTGTACAATGCGAGTTATGTTCACCAATTGTGAACTGTAGTTTTTTGTATTTATGGTGGAAGTCTGGGAGAAATGTTGTTGGTTCAAATTTCTCTTTGGTAAATTCTTATGACTTATAGTTCTAGAGTTGAGTTGTTATGATTGTATTGAAGATAATTTCGATATCTAGAAGGATTGTGCTTAATTGTTCTATGTATTTTACACTGGTTTGGTCGACCTTGTGTTGAACACTATCTTTGGATTTGATGAAGCGTGTTAGACCTATTTAGGTCTTCTTCAAGCATGTGTTTTGGTTTCTCTCATTCTAATTCCACCGTAGTATGTTGTGGCACCGACCTAATTTGAATTTAATGTTGGATGGCCAACTTTGGATATGTTTCAAAGTTGAAGATGGTATAAATATAGAATGAGTTAGTGGTAAAAGTAGAATAGAGAGACAAGAGATAAGTGCAAATAAATAGAGTAGATAGATGCAAGATTGATGCAAATCATTTGGTTTTCCATGTAAATCTAGTGTTGATGTGTTTGTGTGATGATTTTTAGTTTCTACACTTGCATTTGATGTTTAATCATTTTAAGTAGTGTTAAATATTTGTTTCAGTGAATGTTTTAAAGGTTTAAATTTGTTTCAACTGATTGACCCCCCTCTCTCAGTTATCTTGTTCAACACCTTTGTAGGTACATATTCAAGCTTCAGCTCATTCTCCATAGCCTTCTCTCTCAGAAAGTGATACTTGATTGATATGTGCTTTGTCTTTGAATGCATCATTGGGTTCTTTGAAATTTTAATTACACTTGTATTATCACAAAAGATAGATATAGGCTCATCATACACTACTCTGGTATCCTTCAATGTTTCTCATCCACAATACTTGTATGTAGTAAGATGATGCTGCAATATAATCAGCCTCTACAGTGGATAAAGAAATTGAATCTTGCTTCTTACTTAACCATGACACCAATCTACATCCAAGAAATAATGCACCACCACTTGTACTTTTCATGTCATCAACAAAACCAACCCAATCTACACTTAATGTGAAATCAGTATCCTTAAGATACCATAAGCCATAATCTAGAGTGCCTTTTAAATATCTGAATATCCTCTTCACTGCTGCAATATGTGTCTCTTTAGGATCTTGAAATCTAGCCACAATAAAAATTTCATGCATGATATCTAGTCTAGTAGCAGTTAGATATAACAATCCACCAATCATAGATCTATACTTGCTCTGATCAGCCTTAGGTGATTCATCATCCTTTCTTAATTTGCAACCAGTCACCAAAGGAGTGCATATAGGTTTGGAGTCTTCCATTCCAAAGTTCTTCAACATCTCCTGGACATACTTTTATTGTGAAATTAAAATGCCTTTATCTATTTTCAAGTGATTTGTAGCCCAACGAAGAAATTCATCTCCCCAAATATTGACATCTCAAACTATTTATGCATCTCTTCTACAAAATTTTTACACATAGCTTTATTTCCTCCAAAGATAATATCATCCACATACACAACCACTATCAAGATTTTATCTTCCTCAATTTTGAAGTAAAGATTACTATCCACGTTGCCCTTACTGAATCCTTGTTGTATCAAATATCTATCCACTCTTGTATACCAAGCTCTGGGAGCTTGCTTCAATCGATACAATGCCTTTTTCAATTTGTAAACCATATCTGGTTGATCTGACAACTGAAATCCTTCTGGTTGTTCCATGTAAACCTCTTCTTCCAATTCACCTTTCAAGAAAGTAGACTTCACATCCATCTGATAAAATTTAAAGTCCTTGTATGTTGTAAATTCCAAAAACATTTTTATAGCTTCCATCCTAGCACCGAAGCAAATTTTTCCTCAAATTATATTCCTTCTACTTGTGAGTAACCCTTACACACAAGCCTTTCTTTATTTCTTACTACTCCATTCTCATTCAGTTTGTTTTTGAATACCCACTCAGTTCTAATAATGTTCTTGTTTTCCAAAATAGAAACCAGTTCACAAGTCTAATTTTTCTCAATTTGGATAAGTTCTTCTTCCATTTCCTTCATCCAATGTTCACCTTTTCATGCATCACTTATTGTTTTAGGTTCAACTTTAGAGAGTAAACATAGATTTACATCAGCATTAACAACTCTACTTCTTGTCAATACTCCTTTCCTCTTGTCTCTAATGATCCGATCTTTGGAATGATTCTTTTGCACATACTTAGGGGTCTTAGGGGTCTTTTCCAGAGCTTATTCCTCTTCATTCTACACTTATTTTTCCTTAGCTTCTTCTTCTTCTTCTTCTTCTCCACAAGTAGGTTCATCTGACACATATCCATCTACAACAATTGAATTTTGTAAATCTTCATCAACCTTAACATTTTCAATTTCAACAATCTTTCTTAGCCTTTTGTTGCAACATTTGTAAGCTTTGATTTTAGTAGAATATCAATGAAAGATACCTTCATCAGACCTTTCATCAAAATTTCCTAATTTTTCCTCATCTATTTTGATATAACACTTGCTTCCAAATACTCTAAAGTACTTGATAGTAGGAACCCTTCCATACCATAACTCATAGGGAGTCTTTGTGCTATTAGCTTTGTCTTGAACTTTGTAGAGTATGTAAAAAATAGTATGAATTTATTCTCTCCAATAGAATTCTGGTAGATTAGCTTCTTTCATCATAGTCCTAGTAGATTCTTGAACAATCTAATTTTTCCTTTAAACTAGTCCATTATGTGGAGGAGTTCTAGGGGCAAACAAGTGCCTCTTTATTCTATGAACTTCACAAAACATGTTAGACTCATTGGAGGTGAATTATCCACCTCTATCAGACCTCAAACATTTGATTTTCAAATCCATTTCATTCTCAACAATAGCTTTAAATGATTTGAATCTATATAGTGCATCAGATTTCTCTTTAAGCAAAATAACCCATGTCATTCTAGAGTAATCATCAATCAAAAGCGTGAAATTCCTGTCACCTTGAAGACTTCTCACCCTTGTAGGACCACATAGATATGTATGTATCAATTCTAGTAGTCTGGTAGCATATTGTTCCTTTCCTTTGAAACTACTCCTTCTTTTCTTTGAAATTGACAATTTTTGTAAACGACATTAATAGGCTTTGTGATTCTTGGTAGGTCTCTTACCACATGAACTAAATTGACCCTTACTAAGTTATCAAATTTCATGTGACACATTCTCTTGTGCCATAACCAACTATCATTAATCTGATACATAAAGAAATGACCATCAACACCCTTGAGTTGATAGATATTTCCATTTGTCCTCTTACCAATAGCAATCATAGTTTCAGACCCTTTTTTGATCTCACATAGTTCATCCTTAAACATAAGATTATACCCTTTTCTACACATTTTTCCAACACTCAAAAGATTATGCCTTAAACCTTTAACATAGTAAACATCTTCAGTATTATGCTTTCCATCAAAACTGATTGAACCTATTCCACAAATCTTGGCTCCTAAATCATCTCCAAATTTAACTAATCCTCCATCATACTTTTCAAGTTTAACAAACTTAATTTTGTCTCCATTCATCTGATTAGAGCAATCATTGTCAATAATCCAGTAGTTTTTATCCTATTTAACATGAAAAGAAAAAACCAAAAGTACCTTCAACCTTATCCTTCTTCTCTGTAACACTTTCCTTCACATAAGTTTTAGAGTTAGCATAAGTAGATTCATCTTTTAAAGCTAAGAACAAGCATTCATTTTTATCAACATCTCCATAATCAGATTCATCATCAGAAATACCAACATCTTCTCTAACATAGTAACTTCTTTTAATCATCTTTCATTTTTTCTCCTTACTTTTATTGTTCATAGCTCTGTTTGAACATCTTGAAGCATAATGACCTATATTTCCATAGCTAAAACATTTGAAAGGTAGTTTACCTTTGTAAGTTTACCGGTGCCCTTTTTCATCCTTCATAAAAAGTTAGCTTCCACATCATCAAGATCTTCTCCATCTAAATCTTCAACCTTTTCTAATTTTCCAGCCTTGAAAGCAGTTTCCACTTTTGTGTCATTTCTCAAGCTAGGTTTTCTCATTTCAAATGAATTTAGTGTACCAACCAATTGATCTCTATAATAATTATTAAAATTTGGAACTTCCTCAATAGCAAATACCTTTTCACTATAAGAATCGGGAAGAGATTTGATAACTTTCTTTACCACTCTAGGTTCTTTGACTTGTGCACCACGACCTCTCATTACACTTACCAGCTCATCAACTCTCTGCATGTATATTGTAATTGTTTCATCTTCAGACATTCATAGGGTCTTAAATTGTGCCTTCAGATTTTGTAACTTTTCATGTTTAACCTTATCATCTCCTTCATAAATTCTCTCAAGCTTATCCCAAACTTCTTTAGCAATCTTAAGATTCATAGCTTTTACTAGCTTAGAATTTGAGACTATTCACAAGAATAAATCTTGCCTTAGAATTTACCTCATGCGCCTTGATCTCATCACTTGTGTTTGGACCATTCGTAGGTGAACATATTGATTCTTTATTTCCTTTTTAGTCTCATACCCATGAGATGTTAGATATCCTTCCATCTTTTTCTTCCAAAATGCATACTCTATGCCATCAAATCTAGGGCAATCCAACTTGTTCATAATCCCGAATCTACCTCAAGCGGTTAATCTCTTCTCCAAGGAACCTTGCTCTAATACCAATTGTTGAATGAACAAGAAAACTAAGAGGGGGGTGAATCAGTTGTATCAAATTAAAACATCAAAAACCCTCGGTAGTAATCAGATCCACAAGCATTCATTAAACCCTTATTCTAGAAAAGTGATTAATCATGAAATGCAAATAAAAAAAATTAAAATAACACTATACACAAGAGAATACCAGATTTACATGGAAAACCCAATGAGGGAAAAACCATGGTGAAGATTCGCTCACAATATAAGTGTAATCCATATTTTTATAAGTCTTAGGCAATTATTTAAATCTTATTTAAATATTGGATTCTGTCTTAAGGTCTTTCGTTCTAGAAAGAGGGAGCTAATCTTTTATATTTTAAAGATCTTGTAAAATATTTTTTCTATTTAAAATGGATTTTCATTGAGGATATTACTTTTCCCATGCTCAAGTCAATGTTCAAATCATGCAAAGTAGTAATAGAAAATTGGAAAAGGCTAAAAATCCTCATGTGAAGAGGTAAAGTAAATAAAAGACTCCAAGTTAGGCGACAAAACAGCAAATGCAAAGGGAAAAAACTGTAGAAAGCTCCATGTTGAAGAGGAGTTCTAAGGTTTTAATCAGCATGCGAGGCAAGAAGAAAGCAAGAAGTCTCAGTTTGTGAAGGAGACTACAACTTTATAAAGGAGGGAAACTTCAATTCTACATCTTTCAGCTCCATCTTTCAAAGGTCCACCTTCTTGTGAGTTTTCCTTGCTTCATCTCTCTATGTTTGTAAAGACAAAGCAACATCCTCTTTTTTTTTCTCTGCATGTTGAGAGGTTGTTTTTTGTTTCAAAACTTTTCCTCTTCCATACTCGAGTTAGGATTTCATAATTTTGTTAAAGAGTACTTGGTTCATTTTGAAGTTTCCTTTAGATCTTGTGTTTATGAGGAACATCTAGTTGAGGGAAATTTCAAGAAAAGTTATGAAAGACAGTGCCAAAAAAAATGATGGAGTTCAGTCATATTCTCAAGATGACAGTCCAAAATTAGTCTAAAGGGGCAGATCTAATACAAGAAGATGATAGCAGATCAGTCCTAATGCTAGGTTTAGGGTTTGTATCTTGTCATGATTTGTGGTGAATATGAAGTCAAAACACTTTTATTGGTTATTAGGATTAGGCCACTATCTCCTTTATTTCCTTCATTTCAAAATACTAGCATATTTATGGGAAAGTAAGTGATTATCAACCAACCTAGATGACAATGAATTTACAAGGTCACTTTGTGGGGACGATGTTAGGCACCAAAGCCATGTGATGGAATGAGGGTTTCACATAAGTCCTAGGTATGAAGGGCAGTCATGCCATATTAAGATAACATAGTCAAGAGCATAAACATGAGAGATTGATAGTCATTATATGCAAAAGGACAACAAGATTGTTAGGGGCAGTTTTATATACATAGGGATAGTCCTAAATCAACAAACTATCTAACCATCCACGGAAAATCATGTGACAGTAGGAACTTAAATCAGAAAATGAAGGAAGTATATGATCAACATTACTTGCAATTTTCAAAACAAATAACAGTAGTCTAGTGATTCCATGAGTGTGAAGTCAGCTATGCTAGATGAGATGAGGGCAGTTTTATGAAGGACAACAATCTTTATGTGAAAGGGAATATTTAAATTGTAGGTTCAAGAGTGCCAAATGATGAAGAGAGCAAGTGATGACAACCATTTCAATGGAAAGTCATAGCAGCAATAAATCATGACCACAAGATCAAGAGAAACCTTTGAGAGCTAATAAAGGACAATCCTCAAGTTTAGTTGGGGTAGTCTCATGATCATCAATGTAAAAATATAAGACAGTCATGTCTTAGGGGGCAGATCTCTCATCAAAAGAAAACAGGTTCACCATAGTCATCCCAAGAAGGAAATGAGTGCAAGGTCGTGACAGTCCCATAAAGGAAAACAATAAAGTGAGCAACAAAGGAATCAAAGACAAGACCATGCATCTTAATGAATTTTGGGGATAGTAGACTTAAAGGTTCAAAATGACTTGCAAAATTAAAGAACAATCAATTGACTTCAATTTCAAGGGAGATCATTGAGCAATTGTGAAAACAAAATGCATTGCGGAGAAATGGTACATCAGACAGTCAAATGATCATATGAAGAGAAAAGGTGATGTAACAAGTCATGCATGACAAGGGAATGTCACCAAAAAAAGACCATCAAATGCATAAAAGTTTGTGATAAGGGCATAATGTGTTGGAATAACACATGAGTCTCATGTATACAAGAGAAGGTAATTGTGTATGAGTGTTAGTGCCATGCATTTGATGAGAGCAGCCTCACAAGTAAGTTCAAGGTGGCATTGTTGTTTATGAAGGACATAGATATAATGGTCATAGTCATTAGGGGGTGAAGATGGTGAGCTAGGTCTAGATACATGACAATGGTCACATGATAGTTGAGGATCACATAAGTGACGTTCAAGGAGGCAATGAACAACAATTTAAAGAAGCACAAAATAATAAATTCTCAAGAATATTCCTTACCTTAGGGTACAAATACAAGCCTTACACACTGAACAATGATAGTGTTGAAGTTTGTTGAGGCATGGAAGTACCATCAATACCATAAAACCTTCATACAAGATGAAGAAAGACAATAAAGAGAGTAGATTGAAAATTTGAGCGCCCTCAAGATTGTTTATTTGAAGCTTGTGCACTCAATATCTTATGGTCATAAGGAAATGACCTTGGTCGGAATATGGAGAGAAAAGGCTAATATTTTCTGACTTATAGTACCAACAGGTTCCTGAGAAAGTATGAACCATGCATACAGATGTTTTGATTTCATGAAGGCTTCAAAAATGGACTGTACAGTCACTTAATGCAGGGGTAGCAAGTTGAACATTCTCTATACAAAGCAAAACAGAGAAAGGCATGGCAAAAAAAGCCCTGCCTTGGTAGTTAAAGGAATCAATGACAAAAAAATGCATAAAGAACAATGGCTATGCATCAAAGAGAGGTTTTTAGCTTTGCAGAAGTATGGGAAGTGGTTGTTAAAGTCACTATCATAGAGGCAAGAATGAAACATCATAGTCAATGGTTGTTCAAAAGACAAACTTGCATAGGAATTGAAGGGAAAGTGGCATTATCATGCATAAAGACACAAAAGATCTAGTTACACAACCCTATTGTGAACATTCAATGATAATACAAAGGTATAATTAAAGAAAATACAGAATTTTTAACCTTTTAGACATCATTTCACATATTTTTCATGCTTGACCTGCATAAAACAATGGTGTGTAAACACAAAGAAGGAGAGAGTAGCAGATTTATAGGCCTTTTTCAGTCATTCTAGGGCTCTAATACTCACTCTAAGACTTGATTTTGATCACCATTTGATCAAGTATGGTCTAAGGACTATTTTCAAGTAGATAACACTCAGTAAGGAGGTGTTCCATGCCATGAAAATCAGAGATTCTCAAGGCATACGCCTAGAAACTTCCAAATTCATGCAAATTGATTCTAACCACCATTTAAGGAGGATTTTAAGGCACAGGGGGCAGTCCTACATAAGTTTTGAGGTCTCACATGGGTTGACCATCACTCAAGGGAAGTTTTGGACATTTAATCACTCAGTTTGCTCTAGTTTTGAGGCCTCTTTTGCATGATTTTCAAGCTTGCACGACCAAAGAAGAATCTTTCACATTCATAAATCAAGATCACCTTCTTCAAAAAATTCATGCAAGGGAGATGATTGAAGCATCCATTCTAGTCAACTGAAGATCATTCTAGGCTTCCTTTCTGCATATAATGCAAAATCCAATCTTTCTTTGGGTTGGTTCTTGATTCTTCTTCTCATTCTGAGTTAAGAGATATTATTGTAAGACAATTTTCTAGGTAATTCTCATTTTTTTTTCATGTAGCAGCAACTTTTTATTTGAAATCAATAAAGAAAAGAGTTATTGGTCCTATTTGGAGCTTTCATTTTGCATTGTGGATGTATGTTCTTGAAAATTTTCATTGCGGTTCCTGTGAACCCTTTGTTTTCTTCCTCATCTAAGCAATGTATTTTGAATGTTTGTCATATTAAATCAGGTCATGTGTTGTGTCAAACCAATTTTGAGCAAAACTTAATGTGTAAAATCATTTTACCTTCAAAACAAAACTAAAAATTGAAACCATCATGTGAAACACTTATGATTTTATGCAAAATCTGAATTGTGAACATCATAACTAACAACTTTTGTTTCAAAGTTATAAGTCAAGGCTTTAGTTTATTTCATTCCAAATCATTGGTGTATCACCTCCTAGAATTAAATTTACATTTCCGGAGCATGAATCTATCCCTTTTCCAATCAAACCCATTAGTTTTTCTAGGAGATTCAAAGGGGAACCAACCCATAATCTGGAAGTTCATCCTCATAGTAGGCCACCCACAACCTGAGTTTGATCCCATGTTGCACAAGATTGCTAAGTTTAACACTTAGCTAAAGGGTGCAATCCTTTGTGACAATAGTTTATGGCATGCCTAGTGGGACTGTGAACTATTCTAGTTCCACGAGAAGCTTCATTATTACTACTATTTTGGTATGAATAGTGGTGATTCCAGCCTTTAGAGGTGAAGAAAATTCATACTTGGCAACTCTGTTAGCTAGTTTTGAGTGGATCTAGTGCATTTTAGCATATGAGAAGCATTCAAACAAGGATAAGTTATGTTCATTTTGAATATTTGTAACTGTCACCACCAAAAAGAAGAGGAAGGAAAATAGAAAGAGCATCTAGTCCATCTCCAAGGATTCAATCTACACCTCCTGGTTTTAGACTGCATCATCAATTACAAGTTCACCAATACCCATAGTACAAGTTCATGTACTTATGGTACCAGTAGCTCCAATGGCGAGAGATTTTGCATTTGTGCTATTTAATGGGGGAAGCCCATTGAATTTGGCTCAACATGATGCTATTGTAGTAGTTGCACTCAAAAGTTTACCCATTTTTATAGGTGCAGATCATACTACACCCATAGAGCACATCAGAGATGTGGCTTGACTATGTGGGGTTCATCACATTATTATAGAGAATGTTGCAATCATGCTCTTGGTTGCTTCATTGAAGGGTAAGGCTCTTCAATGGTTTAGGCATCTAGTTGTGAACTCCATTGCTATGTGGGATGAGTTAGGAGATGCCTTGAACAAGTAGTTTCAAGATAGATATGATCATTTGTCTTTGGTTGAAGAGTTAACCACCATTAAGATAACTCCTCAAGAGCAAATGTCAGATTTCAACTCTCGTTTCAAGAAGACCTAGAATAGACTTCCAGTCTCTCTGTGAGGCCTACAGATGATCATGCCTTTTTGTATTATCTCAAGGCCCTCAATAGTGATATTTTAGTAATGATTCAATCAATGGGCTGTGTGTCATTACTTGGAGCATTTGATATTGCTATTAGAGTTGAGAATAGTCTTATTCAAGATGGAAAAATTGCACCTAGGCCTCCAATGCCTATATTTACTGATATTCATCCTCTGATGCCTATCCAAGTGCCTCCTATTGTTGCATTACCTATTGTTCTAGCCTTAAACTATCAAGCACTTGCTCAAAATAGTGTTGCTCCAGTTCAATCTCAAGAGATGCAAGAGATCAAGGGGTTATTGCAGACCTTTGGAAACAAATTGGTGAACATAGAAGGGCAACAAAATTAGGGTTTTAGGCCAAATTAGAACTTATATCAACCTAATAGACCTTCCTATCAAGCTGATTCTTAGGTAAAAAGAAGGCCTTATAATCCTAGACCCTTTCAGCTATATAATCCCAATATTCCTAGTGCTTCAAAGGAGTTAGTTCTTGTCCAAAATAACTTGGATTTTGATTGATGTTTTCCATGCAATCAGTCTACTTGTCCCAATCAGATGTTGAATCAGACCTTGATGGTACAAAATAGTGTTGTTGTCCAACAAGTTTTTGAGCAGAAAAATCTTGAACAACAAGTTTCCTATCTAGATCAAGGTCAAAATAAGGTCACCTTAATGAGCTGGCATTGTGATGAGTTATGTGGGGTGAAATATCCTCAAGGACAAGGTCAGAATCAGTATTACAACTCTATAGTAGCGAACACAAGATGAAAGAAAATAGTTGTAGAAAAAAGATTGTTATTACTCCAAATCAAGCCTCCATGAGCCAACAAGGAAATGTAGGACAAGTTCCCACTCACCCTATCCAGATCTTGTATAGAAAACAACCTATTGTGAACAAAGATCAGCCTAAGACTCAAGCTCCACCTGTGCAAACTCAACCTGAAAGTACTGTGGCTCCTAAAGTGCAATAGAAAGTTTGCTCAATTCCATTCAACATTCTTGAGCATATGAAGAAGTCTAGAATTAGTGTTTCGATGTGGGATTCCTTGGCTCTTCCAAGACAAAAGGATTTATTACAAAAAGCATTGACTAACTTGTCTTTATTGTTGCAAGAATGGAAAGAATGAAGGTGTTTGTCATTGATGTCAACTAGTTTTTTTTATTATTAGTGTCATGGATGAAGGTTATTAGTTGTATATGTCGAGGATATTGAGAAATTGTATTAAAGAAAGATTGCACATGTTCAATGGTTGCTCTAGGTTTTTCTTTGGGATTTGTGCCTATTTTTGTGTGGTTAAGATATGTTGATCATGGTTGTTGGAAGTTACTATATCCATATTTTTGACTATTGATTCATTGTATTGTGCGAGTTATGTTCATCAGTTGTGAAGTATGGTTTTTTGGTTTTTTGGTTGAGGTCCAGGAGAAATGTTGTTGGTCTGGATTTCTCTTTGTTAAAGTCTTATGAATTGTGGCTCTAGAGTTGAGTTGTTTTGATTATATTGAAGATAATTTTGGTATCTAGAAGGTCCGTGCTTAATTGTTCTATGTGTTTTACACTGGTTTGGCCGACCTTGTGTTGAACACTACCTTCAAAGTTGATGAAACGTGTGTTTGGGTCACCCTCATTCTAATTCCACCATAGGATATTTTGGCACTGACCTAATTTGAATTTAAATTTGGATGGCCGACTTTGGATATGTTTCAAAGTTCAAGATGGTATAAATGCAAAATGAGTTAGTGAGAAATGAAGAGCAAGAAAAAATGAAATAGAGACAAGAGCGCAAAGATAATAGAAATAAGTGCAAATCAATATGTGTGTATGATGCAAGTATGGCAGATCAATGTGAAGCCTAAATATTGAGTTTCCAGAAGCAGTGAGATGAAGGTGCACTCTATCATTCATGCATGTCTGCAAGTGATTGAGAAAATTGTGGTGGATTTATTTGTTGCATTGAGATTTCCTTCTCTCTATAACATGTCTTCTTTATCTTCTTTGTATCTTTGTGGCAGTGAGTCCTCTGAGTTGTTAGCCCTGTAGAATAGCGAGTCCTTGTTTTGGACAATGATTCCTTGTTTTGGCAGTGAGCCTTGTTCCTTTAGGCAGTGAGCCTTTGTAATTGTTTTTGATATTCTCTATAGTTTGAGTTAATCCTCACTATGGTTTTTCCCTTATTGGGTTTTTCGCGTGAATTTGGTGTTTTTTTTTTGTGATGGTTTTCAATTTCTACAGTAGTATTTAATGTTTAATCATTTAAGCAGCGTTAAGGATTAGTTTCAGTGAATGAATTAAGGTTTAAATCTGTGATAACTAATTCACCCCCCCCCCTCTCACTTTTATTTTTCAACATTTATCTCATGAACTAGCAATAGACCAACCAAAGGTTGCACTTTTGAGTGATCAACCAATGGTAGAATAAAAAAGTACACCTAAATAAAAAGTTGAAGAAAAAACTCAAGAGGTTAAACCACCTTTTTACGTAACTTTGATTGTAGGAAAGCATCTTTTGCATAACTGTATGATTGATTCAGGTGCTAGCAGTTCAGTGATGCCTAAGCAGATTGTTGAAAAGTTGGGTTTGACCAATGAACCACAATCAAAAGGTGTAGTTCAGTTAGATGGGACATCCATCTAGACATTGGGTGTAATTAAGAATCTAGATCTAACTTTGCATGCATGTCCTAATTTTTCTATTCCACAAGATATCTATGTGATAGATCTACCACCCTATTTTTCTTTGTGTCTTTCTAGATATTTCAAAACTAAATTGGGAGGCTACCTTTCATCTGATTGGTCACATCTCTTCTTCAGGACAAGGTATGACACTAAGGTTACCATTACATATGAGTTATTGGTTAAAGATCACATAGAACCTTTTGTTCCTAGTGCTACTAATGCAAATCTTGCTTATCATTAGCAAGGTAAAGAAGATCAACAAGTTGTTCAAGAGCCTAAAAATTTGGTTGAAGGAATTCCTGATATAGTTTTAGATCAATGGGCATCTAAGAACCATGAGGAAGACCCATACAAGCACATGGAACAAAAAAATATGGGTATTTACATGATTCAAGAGCATGGACTTGTTGTCTTGAACCTGGTTAACGATGAAAAAGAGCATAAAATACAACAGTCTCACAAAGTATGGAGTTTGTACTTTGATGGTTCAAGAACCAAGGTAGGTGTTGGTGGTGATGCAATGCTAATTTATCTAATTGGTGAGAGATACTACTCTACTTTCCAATTTACTTTTAGCTGTACTAATAATACAATAGAGTATGAGGCTCTTGTACATGGTCTTGAGTGGACTAGAAAGAAGAAAATTGGGTGCCTAAAAGTCTTTGGTGATAGTGAGTTGGTTGTAAATCAGGTGAGAAACATTAATGTCACCAAGAATGATTTGTTAAAACTTTATAAGCATAGAGTTGGGGATCTAATTGAAGATTTTGATGCTTTTAACTTGTTGTCCATACCTAGAAATTAGAATAAACAAGTTGATAGGTTGGCTGCAATAGGGGCTGAATTTGATATTCCAGGTGATATAAAAGATGTAAATGTGAAACAATATGTCCAAATTTTTGTTAGGCCTTCTGTTCCAGACAATAACACTCATTTGTAGGTATTTGAAAGTGAAAAAATTGTTAATTTCTTGATAGAGGATGCTGAGTTTTTCAGTTTCCAATCAACATAAATTGGATAAATAGTATGAAGATCAGATTCTTCAGTTGAAGTCAAACAAGCTACCAAAGGGATTGGTAACACTTGAGACCATTTTCAACTTAGATGATTAGGTGAGAAAATAAAAGGCAATTTTTTTTATCAAACAAGAGCATTATGAGCATATTGAGATCTTCAAGGATACGCTCCTGAAACCTGGTAAGGTATGTACTATAGAAGAGAGACATGCTTTCATTTTACTTTGTCAAGAGTTTGCTGATGTGTTTTCCTGAGAGTATCATGACTTGAAGGGATTCAATCTAGAGTTGGAACAACACACCATAGAGCTAGAAGCAAATGTGAAGCCAGTAAGACAAAGGAAAAGGAATTTGAATCCTAAACTTGAGTACCTCATGAGAGATAAACTAAGTTGATTGAGAGTAAGATTAATTTTCCAATTAAGCATACCTCATGGGTGTCCAATCTTGTTCATGTAAGGAAGAAGTGTTGGATGTTGTGATTGTGTTGCCGATATGTGGTTGTCATTGATGTCAACACTATTAGCATTATTGTATTGAAGGTTGTATATGTCGAGGATATTGAGAAAATTATTAAAGGAAGAGTTGCAGGTTGCCAATGGAACAATGAAGGTCATGAAGGTGATTTGTTCTGTACGTTGAAGATCAATTTATGTGGACTAAAGGGTTTATTGCTGAGAGTATCTAGATCATCTACCCAAAGTTTTAGAGGTCCATGTAAAGATTTGATCATGCTATGAATAGTTGTGTTCTGACAGTATTTTTGTGGGTTTTGTGAGTGTTCCTAATTGAAGTTTATGTGATTCTGATAATTTATGTTGCTACAGATGATTCTCTGTTAGTTCTTGTTGTTTTTGGATGCTTCTAAATCATTCTCTATTCTTGTTGTATGTCTGCATTGATTGGTGTGCTCGTGGTTAAAAATTTTCTTGGTATGTTCGGGTTTTCATGTTCTTGGCCGACATGATGGTTGTAACGTGCTGCAGATCCTTGAAGATTTAAAATTTGAATGTTTGGCGCACTAGAAGATATTTTTTTGGGTCTCATCATAATATTAGTTGATGGTGTTTGATTTGCATTGAAAATTTATTTGTAAATTTGGGCCGACATTGTAAATATGTTTTATATTTCTGGCCAACTAAGTTGTTGATGTATTTCATGTTGCAGATATATAAGAGTGATTGTTTGAGTGAAGTTAGTGTGTGTATGAAGTGAAGAAAATCCAAAGAAGAGAAAGTGTGGGGATATTGATCTATTCATTCGATTGCAAAGTAGAGTGAGAAGAAGGTTGAGGGAAGTGTGAAGAAGGTTTTTTGTGCTTAACTGGAACTGTAATCAGGCTTGTATAGAAGCTATTTTCTCAGTTCATACCCTGCATATCTAATCTATATTGTTGTGTATTGTTGGGCAGTGAGCCCTCTTGTATTTGAACAGTGAGCTCTAGGAAGTGCGCATGAATGCATGTGCATTCCCATTATTATTCTCATTATACTTTTAACAGTGTATAATATTGTGGACTAACATCCACCATGGTTTTTCCCCTAACAAGGTTTCCACATAAAAAATCTTGGTGTTCTTTATGATTATGATGTGTTGATTGTTTATGGTTTATTGTTAATTTCTCAGATATGAGATTAAGTTAAGTAAAGTCTAAATTTTTTAATATTCTATGACAACTGATTCACCCCCCCTCTCAGTTGTATATCCTTGTTTTTCCAACAATTGGTATCAGAGCAGGTTCCTTTGAAGAAGTTTAAAAGCTTGAGGTGATATGAGATGGCATCATCAAGAAGGATAGCCCTAGATTTGATGGAACAAACTACTCATTGTGGAAAGCTAGGATGGAGTGTCATTTGAGGTGTATTGGTGAACCCTTCTGCAAGATTACAAAGAATCCATATGTTATTCCTCAGAATGGTCCTTCAACTGCTGATGAGATTAAAGAAGCTGAGAATAATGCCAAGGCTATGGAAGATTTTCTGAGTGCTCTAATAGATTCAGAAATGACAAATGTGATAGATCTGAAGATAGCTCATGAGATGTGGATGAAGCTAGAAAATTTGTATGAAGGATATGTACATGTGAAGATGGTTAAGCTACAAAGTTTGAAAGACAAGTATGAAAATTTGAAGATGGGTGAAGATGAAAATATTTCTTCTTTTATGCAAAGAGTAAATGAAATAGTGATGGGTATTAGATGTGTTAGTGGTACCCTAGATGAGGAAGAAATTGTGGCTAAAGTGCTCACATCATTACCTCCCTCTTACAAAGAAAAGGCTCATGCTATTGAAGAAACTAGATCATTGAAGAGTATGACAAGAGATACACTGATTGGTAAACTTGCTGCCTTTTAGTTGAGCAAATTTGGTGAATCTGTTCCCAAGACTGAATCTACATTCAAGGCTATTGTATCCAAAAGAAACAAGCAAAGATATGATCCGGGAGAGTGTTCTAGAAAGTCATCCAAGTATGATAAAGAATTGAAACAACTTGAAGATGAAGAAAGAGAGGTAGAAGAATTGGAAGCACTGATTGTGAAGAAAGAAGGCAGAGGAAAAGGTAAGCATAAAGGAGTGTTGCCTATTAAATTTTTTTCTTGCAGTAAAATAGGTCATTTTGTATCAAGGTGTCCTGAAAGATTTCCTAGATCCAAGCCTAACAAATCTGGATTCCAAAAGAAATGTTACTATGCTGAAGAAGGAGTGACAGATGATGAGTCCGATAAAGATAATGGAAATGAAGATGAATGGGTGTTCCTTGCTATCAAGGAAAATGGTTCGGTGGCTACTGAATCTTCTAAAGTTGAGAAAGCTCTTGCAACCCAAATTGAAGAAAAATATGAGTGGCTTATTGACAGCGGATGCTCACATCATATGACTGGTGACAAAATAAAATTTGTAAGTCTTGAGAAGTATGATGGTGGGGTAGTAAGATTTGGAGATAACAATGTTGGTGTGATTCGTGGCAGAGGATCTATTTGTCTTGGTGGTAAGCATAACACTGATGATGTTCTTTATGTTGAAGGCTTGAAGCACAACTTGTTGAGTGTTGGACAGATGGTGGACAAGGGTTATCATCTTCAATTCAAAGATGGAAGATGCAGGATACTTGGAAGATCTAGAAAAGTAATTGCTTTAGGTAAAAAGACAGAAGGTAATATTTGTCACTTGAATGCTGCTAGTGCAAGTTGTTTAATTGCTCAAGTAGATGAAAGTTGGTTATGGAATAGGAGGCTGTCATGTGAATTTTGATAACATTGTCAAAGTAAGTTCCACTCAAGCAGTAAGAGATCTACCTAAGCTAGTAAAGCCTACTAACACAATTTTCAAGGAATGTTAGATGGGAAAATAGACTAGAGTTTCTTTTCGAAGCAAACAACATCATTCAAATGGATTACTGGAGCTGGTACATACTGATCTATGTGGTCCCTCTAGAGTCAGAATTCTTCATGGAGAAAGGTACTTTATGTTCCTTATTGATGATTACTCTAGAATGATATGGGTTGCTTTCTTAAGAGAAAAATGTGAAGCATTAGAAAAGTTCAAAAGTTTCAAGGCCACGGCAGAAAATGAGAAATTTCTGAAAATTAAATGCTTAAGGTCAGACAGAGGTGGTGAGTTCACCTCTAGGGAGTTTAATTCTTTCTATGAATAGCATGGAATCAGAAGATAGTTATCTGCTCCCTGAACCCCTCAATAGAATGGATTTATAGAGAGGAAGAAGATAAATTTTTTGGATGCTCCTAGAACAATGATGATAGAAGGAAATGTGCCTCACATCTATTGGAGTGAAGTTGTAAGCACTGTTGTGTACACTTTAAACCGGGTAAATGTCAATAGTAATTCTGGTAAGACTCCTTTTGAACTATGGTTTGGTTATAAGCCTACTTTTAGATATTTCAAGATCTTTGAAAGCAAGTGTTATATCAAGATAGATGAGGAAATAGGCAAGTTTGATTCAAGAAGCGATGAAGGAATCTTTCTAGGTTACTCTACTAAAAGCAAGGCCTACCAGTGCTATAATAGAAGACTGAGAAAAATGGTTGAGAGTGCAAATGTCAAAGTTGATGAAGACTCTGCTAGATCTTCCAGATATTGTGGATATGATTCAGATGACCAGGAAGATAGCACAAACAAAGGGAAGAATGCTCAGACACAAAATCAACTTCAAATTGTGCCATATTTTTCGGTAAAACAACTTCCATTTGTTCTAGTAAATCAAGGTAGTCAGGAAGTAGAGACAAGTGCAAGTGTAGAAGAAGGAACAAAAGAACCAGAAGCTCGAGAGAATCCTAAAACTCTGAGCTATGTAAAGCTAAATCATTTTGAAAATCAAATTATAGGAGGCAAGAATAAAGGTGTGCAAACTAGAAGAAAGATTGCAGAAGAATATTGCCTAATATCCAAGATTGAGCCTAAAGATGTCAATGAAGCTTGCAATGATGAAAACTGGATGGAAGCTATGAAAGAAGAACTGATGTAGATTGAAAAGAATGATACATGGATACTTGTTCCCAGACCTAAAGACAAAAATGTGATTGGTACTAAATGGGTCTTTCAGGATAAGCTAAATGAGCAAGGTGAAGTGGTCCGGAATAAAGCAAGACTGGTATGTAAAGGGTATTCACAAATGGAAGGTATTGATTTTGAAGAAACCTTTTCCCCTATTTCCAGAATTGAAGTTGTTAGATTATTTCTTATTTGTGCTGCATATAAGAACTATAAAGTCTATTGAATGGATGTAAAGTCAGCTTTTCTGAATGGTGAGCTAGAAGAAGAAGTATATACTAAACAACTAAATGGATTTCAACTAACAGACAAGAAAGAAATGGTTTTCTGATTGAAGAAAGCTCTATATGGACTCAAGCAAGCCCCTAGAGCCTGGTATGCTAGAATAGACAAATACTTATTAAAGCTTGGATTCAATAAAGGTACTGCTGACAACAACTTGTATTTTAGGTTGGATCATGACAAAGAGTTCATTATTGAGGTCTTTGTTGATGACATCATTTTTGGAGGAGATGATAATCTACGTATGAAGTTTGCTGATGAAATGAAGAATGAATTTGAGATGAGTATGATTGGAGAGATGAAGTTCTTTCTCGGATTACAAGTTATTTAGTTAGACAAGGTAATTTTCATATCTCAGTCCAAATATGTGAAAGAGTTGTTGAAGAAGTTTGACATGGATGACTCAAAGCCTTGGTACTCCCATGGTGACTGAATGCAAGTTAACTCAGAATGATGATTCTCCTAAGGCAAATCAAACAAGATACAGGTCAATGATTGGTGGATTGCTCTATTTAACTCATACTAGACCAAACATTATGAATGTTGTATGTATGGTCACTAGATTTCAGGCTGATCCAAAAGAATCTCAGGTGACTGTTGTAAAGATAATTTTTAGATACTTGAAAGGAACAGTTGACTTTGGGCTTTGGTATCCTAAAGATGACAATCTTAGTTTGAGTGCATATACTGATGCAGATTGGGTAGGAGATGTTGATGACAGGAAGAGTACTAGTGGTGGTGCCTTCTTCCTAGGGAAGAAGTTGGTGTCTTGGTTGAGAAAAAAATAGAGTTCCATTTCTCTATCTACTGCTGAGGCAAAGTATATTGCTGCTGCAAATAACTGTACTCAAGTGATGTGGATGAAATAGATGCTAAAAGATATCAGAGTAGTATATGATGAACCTATTGCCATATACTATGACAACTCAAGTGCAATTAACATATCAAAGAATCTGGTGCTACACTCTAAGACCAAGCATATATCAATCAAGTTTCACTTCTTGAGGGAGAAAGTGAATGAGAAAGAAGTCAGGCTGGAGTATGTGCCTACCAAAGAACAGGTTGCAAAAATTTTCACTAAGCCATTGCCGAAGGATACTTTTGAGTATCTCAGAGGGATGCTAGGGGTGATTACCCCTCCTAACATGAACTAGAGATGCATTTATTTGCATCAATCCGTGTGCTTCATAGATATTTCTTGATCCGGATTGATGTTCCTGTGGCTGCTACTCAGGGGGAGTAGTCAAATGTGCAGATATGTGGTTTAGAGCTTGTATGTGGGAAGGTAATGCTTATCTTTTCCATTGATGTCAAAGGGGGAGAAGATCAATGTGAAAAATCCTTTAGGGGGAGAAGAGCAATGTGAAAAATATTTTTAGGGGGAGAAGAGCAATTAAGGAGAAGAGTCAAAACCAAAGGGGGAGTAAGTGTAACTGTGTTGATGGTATTTTTCACATCATTGTTTCCATCAATCCCAAAGGGGGAGATTGTTGGATGTTGTGGTTGTGTTGTTGATATGTGGTTTTCATTGATGTCAACACTATTAGCATTATTGTATTGAAGGTTGTATATGTTGAGGATATTGAGAAAATTGTTAAAGGAAGAGTTGCAGGTTGCCAGTGGAACAATGAAGGTCATGAAGGTGTTTTGTTTTGTATGTTGAAGATCAATTTCTGTGGACTAAAGGGTTTATTCCTGAGAGTATCTAGATCATCTATCAGAAGTTTCAGAGGTCCACATGAAGATTTGATCATGCTATGAACATTTGTCCTCTAACAGTATTTCTGTGGGTTCTATTAGTGTTCCTGATTGAATTTTATGTGATTATGATAATTTATGTTGTTGCAGATGATTCTCTATTAGTTCTTATTGTTTGTGGATGCTTCTAGATCATTCTATATTCTTGTTGTACGCCTGCATTGATCGGTGTGCTCATGGTCGAAGATTTTTCTTAGTATGTTCGGGTTTTCATGTTCTTGGTTGACATGATGGTTGTAATGTGTTGCAGATCCTTGAAGATTTAAAATTTGCATGTTTTGTGCACTCAGAGATATTGTTTAGGGTCTCATCATAATATTAGCTGACGGTGTTTGATTCGCATTGAAAATTTATTTGTAAATTTGGGCCGACATTGTAAAAATGTTTTATATTTCTTGCCGACTAAGTTGTTGATGTATTTCATGTTGCAGATATATAAGAGTGATTGTTTGAGTGAAGTTAGTGTGTGTATGAAGTGAAGAAAAGCCATAGAAGAGAAAGTGTGTGAATATTGATCTATTCATTCATTTGCAGAGCAGAGTGAGAAGAAGGTTGAGCGAAGTGTGAAGAAGGTTTTTTGTGCTTAACTGGAACTGTAATCAGGCTTGTGTAGAAGCTATTTTCTCAGTTCATACCCTACGGATCTAATCTATATTGTTGTGTATTGTTGGGCAGTGAGCCCTCTTGTATTTGAGTAGCAAACTCTAGGAAGTGTGCTTGAATGCATGTACATTCCCATTATTATTCTCATTATACTTTTAATAGGGTATAATATTGTGGACTAACATCCACCATGGTTTTTCCCCTAACAGGGTTTCCACATAAAAAATCTTGGTGTTCTCTGTGTTTCTGATGTGTTGATTGTTTATGGTTTATTGTTCATTCATCATATTTGAGATTAAGTTAAGTTTGAAAAGTTTAATATTCTATGACAACTGATTCACCCCCCTCTCAGTTGTCTGTCCTTGTTTTTCCAACAAGAAGAATAGTGAAATTAGGTTATGTGTTGAATTTAGAGACCTTAACATGGCTTCTCTAAAGGATCACTTCCCACTGCCCTCTATGGACCAAATTTTATAGGTTATAGCTAGATCTGACAGGTTTTCTTTGTTAGATGGCTTTTCAGGGTACAACCAAATATTGGTAAAAGAGGAAGATCAATATAAGACAACCTTCACAACAAAATGGGGAACCATGGCTTACAAGAAGATTCCTTCTAGATTGTCCAATGCAGGGGCTACCTTCCAAAGAGCCATGGATATGGATTTTCATGGTTTGATGAAAAAATTTGTAATGGTTTACTTAGATGATATTATTGTTTTCTCTAAGAATGCAAGTGACCATTTAGTTCATTTGAAGCAAATCTTCGAGAGGTGCAGAGAATATGGAGTTTCATTGAATCCCAAGAAAAGTATCTTTGTTGTCCATGAAGGTAAATTGCTTGGACATGTAGTATCTAAAGATGGAATTTCCAAAGATCTAGAAAGGATAAGTGTTACTCTTGCTTTACCTTTACCTGCTTACAAGAAAGGCTTGCAAAGCTTTCTTGGTAGAATAAAATTTGTAAGGAGGTTCATTCCAAATATTTCTTATCTTTTACATCCTCTAACATCTATGTTGAGAAAGAATGTCACTTTCAGTTGGACCAAGGAAGGAAAGAAAAGTTATGATGAAATCAAGAATGCTATAGCTTTTTCTCCAACACTCATTAATCCTAATTTTGAAAAGGATTTTATTCTTTATGCTTTCAGGAGTGTGGATACTATCTCAGCTATGTTGTGTCAACAAAATGAACAAGGTTCGGAGCATCCCACTGCATTTTTCATCCAAGTGCTTCAGGATTATGAAGTAAGATATTCTTTTGTTGAGAAACATGTACTTGCGGTGGTTAGAAGTCTTAAGAAATTTAGACACATGCTTTCTAAAAATAAGATTCAGTTGTTGGTTGCTCATCCTACAGTGAAAGATTTCCTATTGAGCAGAGACATTAATGACAAAAGAGTTGGTTGGATTACCAAGGTAATGGAATATGATGTCCAAATTAAGGTTACCAAGCTTGTAAGAGGTAAGGGTTTATGTGAATAGCTGGCTATAAATGAAAAGGATAGTGAATAAGTTGAAGAACAAGTCATCCTAACAATTAGCAATGAAGAACAAACTGATGTTCTAGCTCCTTCCTCCAATTGGGTGCAAGATATGAAGCATTATCTTGAACTGGTGAATGTCCTCAAGGCTTGGATAACTCAAAAATAAGGTATTTCAGACTCCAAGCGATTCCTTATGCTATCATTGATGGAATTTAATATAGAAAGTATTTTCATGGATTCTTGTTAAGGTGCATTGATTCAAGTTAGGTTGATAGAGTTCTTGAGGAATTTCATGATGGGTCTTCTGGTGGTCATTTTGCACCAAGAACTATAGCTCTAAAAATCATGAGAGCTGGTTACTTTTGGCCCGACCTATTTAAAGATGCTCATGCTTGGGTTAGTAAATGTACCAAATGCTCATTATTATCAGGAAAACAAAGGCTTTCATCCTTTCGTTTACATCCAATTTAGGTTGAACAACCCTTTCTTAAGTGGGGACTTGACTTTATTGGCCTAATTAACCCACCCTCCAGTGCAGGTCACAAATGGATCTTGACTGCAATTGATTATTTTACTAAGTGGACAAAGGGTGTGACACTAAAAGAGGCAAATGAAATTGTTGTTCTAAAATTCTATCAAGATTTGGTTGCAAGGTTTGGTATTCTAGATTGTATAATCTCTAATAATGCTTTGGCTTTTGTGTTGCAACTATGAGTAAGATTGGTGGTGTTGTCATTGATGTTTTCATTGATGTCAACACAATACAAGATGTTGTAGGTATAGTTGAGATGTTCTTGAGAAGTTGTGAGTACTTGGAGCTATCGTTATGGTTTTGCAGGTGTGCTAATATGATGAGTTGCCAAGTGCTTTTGAGAAATAGTGAAGACAAAGTTGAGTATGTGTTTAGAATGTGCTCCAGTATGGGCTTCACATTTATTCTGTGTTGATCCTATGCTTGTGCGGATCTAAAGTGTTGTTTATGGGTATCTGTTGGTGATAGATCTTGGATTAGATATTTTGGTTTGATGAGGAGTGAAAGTTGTGTTCACTAGTGTGTGAACTAGTCTGGAAGAGTTTCCTGTTTGTGGAATGGGAGAAATGTTTCTGCTCCGCAGTCCTCCGCTGGTTTGCTTCAGGTCTTGTGGATCTAATAGAAGGCTTGTAATGTTGTTGTTTGTGTTATGGAAAAGTTTTTCATGATTTGGTGCTCTAGAAAATGAGTTTCAGAGTTGTTGTGTGTGTGTTTGTACACTCTGGATGGACTGGTGGAAAGTGTTTTGTGTATGAAGGTTGTTGCACTTGTCGCGGATGAATTTGAAAGTATATGAGATATGTTCTCATGCATGGTGAAGCGTGTTATGTGGTCCACATGTTATCTTATTGTTGTGGAAGCGTGTACTTTAAAGTTGATTTGTATTTTCATTAGCTTTGGCCGACCTTGTGTCTACACTTCATGTGAAGGATAAGTATCAATTAAGGAAGCGTGTGATTGATCTGAGACATTTTTTTGGGTCTTGGTTTGGTTTGCTCTCATTCCTATCCATCACAGGAATGTTGAGTTGCCGACCTAATTTGAATTTATAAAATGAAGCGTGTGTAGCCGACCTTGGAGAAAATTTCTAAGGTTGAAGATGGTATAAATACAAGTCGAGATGTTATGAATTGATGTATCAGACGAGCCACAAGTTTGTGAAGCAGAGTTGTGTGAAAAAGAGTTGAGGCATTCGTACCTTAATGTGTCAGATTCTTGAAAGCAGTGAGCTAAAGGTATCTGTAATCTTCTAATCAAGGATACGGATGTGTGTAACTTGTTGTGGTGGATCTTTTTTGTTATCTTTTGTATCTATAGGCAATGAGCCTCCTTGTTGGACAGTGAGTCCTTTCTGTAGGCAGTGAGCCTCTTTGTATTCGGTTTTGGAATTACTTTATATTGTGAGTTAATCCTCACCATGGTTTTTCCCTTATTGGGTTTTCCACGTAAATTTGGTGTCTCTTGTGTTGATATTTCTTTCTATTATCTACATTTCATGTTCATACTTAATAACAAAATAAAGTAGTTGTGAAGTTGATAAGTGTTTGAGATTTAAGATTGATTTTGGTGACAATTGATTCACCCCCCCTCTCATTTTTCTTGTGCCTTTCAACAATTGGTAGCAAAGCTTTGGTGCCTCGGACAAGAGATTAACCGCTTGAGTTAGATCCGATGGTGCACAAATTGGCAATCCCTATGTTTGATAGATCTGACTACAGTGACTGGAAAGTGCAGATGAGAGGTTACATAATCTCTCTTGGTTACAAGACTTGGAAAGCTGTTGAGACAAAGTATGTTGCACTGGCAAGTGGTCCTTCTTCTGTAGATGTTATTTCTGCCTATGAGGAAAATGAGAAAGCAAGGTATGCAATCTATAGTGCTTTATCTAAGATTGAGTGAACACAAGTTATTTCTTTGGGCACTGCTTATGAAGTTTGGAAAAAGTTGGAAGATATTTATGAAGGAAATGATAGAGTGAAATTATCAAAGAAGCTATTAACTAAGTGCATATATGAGAAATTGAAGATGGATGAAGGTGAAGATATTGCAAGCTATTTTTAGAGGGTTGATATTGTAGTGAATGAAGTTAAAAATCAAGGTGGTACCCTGACAAATGAAGATGTGATGGAGAATATTTTGGTGACTCTACCAGAGAGTTATAGTGATAAGGTTTCAACTATTGAGGAAGTGTATGATCCTAACAAGTTTACTAAAGAACAACTATTTGGCACCTTGATTGCATTTGAGATGAGGAAATTTGGAAAAGAAAAGGAGAAGATAGAATCAACCTTTAAAGCCACTAAGACTAAACATGATTTGGATGGTGATAGTTCAAATGAGTTGGAAGAAAATTTTACAAGGAAATTGAAGAAAGGTATTGGTAAGTACAAAGGTATGCTGCCTTTTAAATGTTTCAATTGTGGAAATATCGGTCACTATGCCTCAAGATTTCCAAATAGAGCTATACACAAGAAGAATAGAGATAATAAAGAAAAAAAGGATAAGAATTTCAAGAAGTTGTATTATGTTAGAGAAGATGTTGGGATCTCTGATGATGAATCTTATTTTGAGGATAATGATGATGAATGCTTGTTTCTAGCCTTAGAGAATAAATCAGTGTCTACTAACTCTAGAAGATGTGCATGGGAAAGTGGTTCGGAGAACAAGAAGGATGAGATGGAAGGTACTCTAGTTACTTCATTTCATGCTAGACGGGATGAAGACTATTGGGTGATTGAAAGTGGATGCTCAAATCACATGACTAGAGATAAAAGTAAGTTCTCTTAACTTGAAAAATATGATGGTGGATTAGTCATGTTTGGAGATGATTCTGGAGCAAATATTTTTGGGAAAGGAACAATTAGTGTTGATGGAAAACACAACACTGATGATGTCTATTATGTTAAGGGCTTAAGGCATAATATTTTGAGTGTTGGGAAAATGTGTAGCAAAGGACTCAAGCTTGTGTTTCAGGATAACACCTGTGAGATCAGAAAAGGGCCCAGAACTGTGGTTGCTGCAGGAAAGAGAACATATGGAAATATCTATCAACTTAAGGGTGTTGATGGTCAGTGCCTTGTATCTCAAGTTAATGAAAGTTGGCTATGGCACTAGAGGATGGGACATGTAAACTTTGATAATTTAATCAAGATTAGTTCAAGAGAGGTTGTCCGGGATTTTCCTAAAATAAAAAAGGCTACCAATACTGTTTGCAGGAGTTGTCAATTGGGAAAGCAAACAAGATGTAGTTTCAAAGGAAAAGATCATTCAACTACTAGAATGTTGGAATTGGTTCATACTGACCTCTTGTGGTCCTACAAGAATAGGAAGTCTTAATGGTGATAGGTATT
Organism: Sequoia sempervirens; assembly: GCA_007258455.2. Classification (NCBI taxonomy): domain Eukaryota; kingdom Viridiplantae; phylum Streptophyta; class Pinopsida; order Cupressales; family Cupressaceae; genus Sequoia; species Sequoia sempervirens. Next base: position 68,958,908 of record VDFB02047230.1, on the reverse strand, counting down.
TCATGCTCCTGATTGATGATTATTCTAGAATGACATGGGTTACATATCTTAGGGAGAAAGCTCAAGCTCTGGATAGATTTAAAGTATTCAAGGAAAGGGTAGAGAATGAAGTGAACCTAACAATCAAATGCTTAAGGTTTGATAGAGGTGGAGAATTCACTTCCTAATTTTAATACATTTTGTGAAGAGCATGGCATAAAGAGATATTTTTCTGCTCCTAGAACTCCTCGGCAGAATGGATTTGTTGAGAGAAAGAACCAAACAGTGCAAGAAGTTGCAAGAACTATGATGAAAGAAGCAAATTTACCTGATGTATACTGGAGAGAGGAAATTCACACTATTTTTTACATTCTTAACAGAGTTCAAATCAGAGGTAACAACACAAAGACTCCTTATGAGTTGTGGAATGGTAAGATTCCTACTGTGAAGTACTTTAAGGTATTTGGAAGCAAATGTTACATTAAAAGAGATGATGAGAACCTTGGAAAGTTTGATGCTAGATTTGATGAAGGGATTTTCCTTGGATATTCAACTAGCAGAAAAGCATATAGATGCTTCAATAAAAGATTGAGGAAGATTGTTGAGAGTGAAAATGTGAAGGTTGATGAAGATATGCATAGACCAGTTGAGATAAGTGAAGTTGAACCAGATGAGCCTATCTGCGGACTAGTACTAGAAGAGAATAAGGAAGAAGAAGAAAAAAATGAAGAAGACGAAGAAGCTCATGAACCCGCTCCTAAGACTCCTAAGTATGTAAAGAAGAATCATCCAAAAGAACATATAATTGGAGATAAAAGTGAAGGTGTGAAGACAAGAAGCAAAGTGGTAGAAATTGAGATAAATTTGTGTTTACTTTCAAAGATAGAACCTAAGTATGTGTGTGAAGCATGCAAAGATGAGAGTTGGGTTAGAGCTATGAAAGAAGAGTTGCAACAAATAGAGAAGAATCAAGAATGGGAATTGGTTCCTAGACCTATAAACAAGAATGTAATTGGTTCAAAGTGGGTGTTTAGGAATAAGCTGAATGAAAATGGTGAAGTAGTGAGAAACAAAGCAAGACTTGTATGCAAAGTTTATTCATAGGTTGAAGGAATTGACTTTGAGGAGAGATTTTCCCTGGTGGTGAGAATGGTGGCCATTAGGATGTTTTTAGCATTTTATGCTCATAAAGATTTCAAGGTATATCAAATGGATGTCAAGTCTATTTTTCTGAATGGAGAATTGGAAGAAGAAGTGTACATGGAACAATTAGAGGGATTTCAGTTATTAGATAAATCAGACATGGTTTGCAAGTTGAAAAAGGCATTGTATGGACTAAAATAGGCTCCTAGAGTATGGTATGCAAGATTGGATAGATATTTGACACAACAAAGGTTGAACAAAGGCTCCATAGACAGTAATCTCTATTTCAAGGTGGAAGGAAACAAAATGTTGATAGTAGTTGTCTATGTTGATGATATCATTTTTGGAGGAAATTAAGGTATGTGCAAAAGATTTGCAGAGGAGATGCAAAAATAATTTGAAAATTCTATGATTGGTGAGCTGAATTTCTTCCTTAGACTTCAAGTAAAGCAAACTGATAAGGGGATATTCATTTCACAATCAAAGTATTTCAAAGAGTTGCTAAAGAAGTTTGGAATGGATGAATCCAAACCAGTCTGTACGCCTATGGTGACTAGATGCAAGCTAAGTAAAGATGATGAATTTGCTAAAGTTGATTAGAGCATGTACAAATCTATGATTGGTGGATTGTTGTATCTTACTGCTACTAGACTGGATATCATGCATGAAATATTTTTTGTTTCCATATTTCAAGAAAAACCTAAACAAGCACATGTTACAGTGGTGAAAAGGATATTCAGATATCTAAAAGGCACTCTAGATTATGGCCTGTGGTATCCTAAGGATACTGATTTTGCATTGAGTACTTACACTAATGTAGATTGGGCTGGTTGTGTGGATGATCGGAAGAGTACAAGTGGTGGTGCTTTCTTTCTTGGAGGAAGATTGGTTTCATGGCTAAGCAAGAAACATGATTTAGTTTCTTTGTCCACTATAGAAGTTGAGTATATTGCTACAAAATCTTGTTGCACATAGGTTTTGTGGATGAAGCAAACATTAAAGGATATAGGAGTGATATTTGATGAGACCATCCCTATATTTTGTGATAATACAAGTGCTATAAAAATTTCAAAGAATCCGGTGATGCATTCAAGAACAAAGAATATATCTATCAAATATTATTTCTTGAAGGAGAAGGTATTGAAGAATGAAGTTAGAATGGAGTATGTGCCTACTAAGGATCAAATTGCAGATATATTTACTAAGGCCCTTCTGAAGGATACTTTTGAGTATCTCAGGGAGAAGTTGGGGGTCATTGGGCCTCCTTCTTTGAACTAGGTGCAAATGGAGGTGCATCAGTCCAATGGATCTATAGATTCTTCATTTTTCTAGACTGATGAGTGGTTCTACTCCACAGGGGGAGTAGAAAGTTTCATTGTTGCAGTATGAGATGTGTGGGTGCACTCCTAAGGGGGAGTGATCAAAATATTTTGGTCTTTTCCATTGATGTCAAAGGGGGAGAGAGAGTAATGTGAAAAATAGTGAAAGAAAAAGGGAGAGAGTATTGAGAGTGCAGGAATGTTGTGTAGCTTGTCTAATATAAAAATAAAGGAGAGTGTAGGAATGGAAATGATGTTGTCTTTGATGGTTTTTCACATCATGTGTTGTCGTCAATGACAATGGGGGATTGTTGCAAGTATGAGTAATATTGGTGGTGTTGTCATTGATGTCAACACAGTACAGGATGTTGCAGGTATAGTTGAGATGATGTTGAGATGTTGTGAGTACAAGGAGCTATCTTTACGGTGTTGCAGGTGTGCTGATATGATAAGTTGCCAAGTGCTTTTGAGAAATAGTGAAGACAAAGTTGAGTATGTGTTCAGAATGTGCTCTGGTATGTGCTCCAAATTTCTTCCAGTGTGTTGATCCTATGCTTGTGCGGATCTAAAGTGTTGTTTATGGGTATATGTTGGTGATATATCTTGGATTAGAGCTTCTGGTTTGATGAGGAGTGAAAGTTGTGTTCATCGGTGTGTGAACTGGTCTGGAATAGTTTCTTGTCTATGGATTGGGAGAAATGTTTTTGCTCCACAATCCTTTGTTGGTTTGTTTCAGGTCTTGTGGATCTGATAGAAGGCTTGTAATGTTGTTGTCCTTGTTCTGGGAAAGGTGTTGATGGTTTGGTGCTCCGGAAGATGAGTTTTAGAGTTGTTGTGTGTGTCTATACAGCCCGGATGGACCGGTGGAAAGTGTTATGTGTATGAAGGTTGTTGCACTTTCTGCGGATAAATCTGAAGGTATCTTGGATGTGTTCTCATGCATGGTGAAGTGTGTTATGTGGTCCACATGTTATCTTCTTGTTGTGGAAACATGTACTTCAAATTTCATTTGTGTTTTCATTAGGTTTGTCCGACCTAGTGTCTACACTTCATGCGAAGGATAATATCAATTAAGGAATCATGTGATTGATATGAGACATTGTTTTGGGTCTTGGTTAAGTGTTGGTTTGGTATGCTCTCATTCCTATCCACTGTGGGAATGTTGAGTTTCCAACCTAATTTGAATTTATAAAATGAAGCATGTGTAGCCGACCTTGGAGAAAGTTTCTAAGGTTGAAGATGGTATAAATACAAGTTGAGATGCTATGAATTGATGTATCAAATGAGCCACAAGTTTTTGAAGCAGAGTTTTTTGAAAAAGAGTTGAGGCAGGAGTACTTTAATGTGTCAGATTCCTGAAGGAAGTGAGTTGAAGGTATTTGCAATCTTCTAATCAAGGCTGTAGATGTGTGTAACTTGTTCTGGTGGATCTTTTCTGTTATCTTTTGTATCTATAGGTAGTGAGCCTCCTTGTTGGACAGTGAGTCCTTTCTGTAGGTAGTGAGCCTTGTATTTTGGGCAGTGAGCCCTTGGCAGTGATCCTCTTTGTATTCGGTTTTGGAATTACTTTATATTGTGAGTTAATCCTCACTGTGGTTTTTCCCTTATTGGGTTTTCCACGTAAATCTAGTGTCTCTTGTGTTGATATTGCTTTCTATTATCTGCATTTCATGTTCATACTTAATAACATAATAAAGTAGTTGTGAAGTTGATAAGTGTTTGAGATTTAAGATTGAGTTTGGTGACAACTGATTCACACCCCCCCCTTCTCAGTTGTCTTGTACCTTTCAATATTTTGTTGGTTTAAAAGTTTCTAATTGGGTTGTTAAGAGAAACATTTATCTCAATACATCATCTAACTATTACCCATAGAGTAATGGACAAGCTGAATCAACCAATAAGAACTCGATTAGGACCATCAGGAAGATGACTGAAGATAATCAGAGAGCTTGGCATGGAAAGATCAAATCAGCCTTATGGGATGATAGGATTACACCAAAAAGATCAACAGGTAATTCCCCATATGTTTTAACTTTATGTAAGGAAGCAAGGCTTCCAATTTCAATTGAGTTACCTACTTTAAGTTTGATCAAAGAGATGGACATGTTAGAGGAGTAGCCTATGGAAATCAAGCTTGCACAGTTGATTGAACTTGAAGAGGTAAGGAAAGAAGCATTGAGAAACTTAGAGATTCACCATGCACAAATGAAAAGAACATTTGACAAGAGGGTTGTCCCAAGAGTGTTCAAAGAAGATGATTTGGTCTTCAAATGGGATGAACTGAAAAGTAGACCAGGTAAGCACACTAAGCTTGATGCTATGTGGGATGGACCTTATGTTATTACAAGTTGCAAGATGCACAATGCCTTTCAGCTATCAAAGCTTCATGGAAAAGCGTTACCAATCCCAGTCAATGGGATTCATCATAAGCTCTATTATATTGAGTTTTGATATGTTGTAAATATTAGATTAGTTTTTTTTCCAATAAGGTGTTGTTGCATCATTTTTTCCAGCTTTGTTTCAAGTTCCTCCAAGTGCTCATGCATAGGTTTTAGCTTATTCGGTAGGTGGTTGTTGTTGTTCAATGTTTCTAATAACTATGTGAAGGTCTGATCCGAGCCTTCTCAAGTCATATTTTGACTCCTATGCCCAATGGATGCCAAGGCTACTAGTTCTTTATGTTTAGCTAGAAAACACCCCTGAAAGTCGCAACGAATGTAATCCATATTTTTATTATAAGTCTTAGGAAATTATTTAAATCTTATTTAAATATTGGATTTAAATTTTTTCTATCTTAAGGTCTTTTGTTCTCAGAGGGATCTAATATTTTATATTTTAAAGATCTTGTTAAAGATTTTTTTTAATTAAAAGGGATTTTCACTAAGGATATTACTTTTTCCATGCTCAATTCAAGGTTGAAATCATGCAAAGTAATAATAGAAAAGTGGAAAAAGCTAAAAAGGCTCATGTGAAGAGGTAAAGTAAAGAAAAGACTCCAAGTTAGGTGCCAAAAGAGTAAATGCAAAGGGAAAAAACTATAGAAAGCTCCATGTTGAAGAGGAGTTCTAGGGTTTTAATCAACATACAAGGAAAGAAGAAAGGAAGAAGGCTCAGTTCGTGAAGGAGATTCCAACTTTATGAAGGAGGGAAACTTTAGTTCTACATCTTTCAACTCCATCTTTTAGGGGTCTGCCTTTTTGTGAGTTTTCCTTGCTTCATCTCTCTATGTTTGTAATGACAGCACAACGTCCTTTTTTATTCTTTGCATGTTGAGAGGTTCTTTGTTGTTTCAAAAATTTTCCTCTTCCATACTAGAGTTAGGGTTTCATAATTTTGTTAGAGAGTACTTGGTTCATTTTGAAGCTACCTTTAAATCTTGTGTTTATGAGGAACATCCAGTTGAGGGAAGTTTCAAGCAAAGTTATGAAAGATGGTGCCAAAAAAAATGATGGAGTTTAGTCCTAAATTCTCAAGATGACAGTCCAAAATCAATCTAAAGGGGTAGATCTGATACAAGAAGATGATAGTAGATCGGTCCCAATGCTATATTTAGGGGTTGTCTCTTGTCATTATTTGTGGTGAATATGAAGTCAAAACATTTTTATTGGTTACTAGGATTAGGCCACTATCTCCTTTGTTGCCTTCATTTCAAAATAGTAGCATATTTTTAGGAAAGTAAGTGATTATCAACAAACCTAGATGATAGTGAATTTACAAGGTCACTTTGTGGGGATGGTGTTAGGCACCAAATCCATGTGATGGAATGAGGGTTTCACATAAGTCCTAGGTATGAAGGGAAGTCATGCCATAATGAGATAACATAGTCCAAAGCATAAACATGAGAGATTGATAGTCATTATATGCAAAAGGGTAGCAAGATTGTCAGGGGTAGTTTTATATACACATGGACAATCATAAATAAACAAACTGTCCAACCATCTGCAAAAAATCATGTGACAGTAGGAAATTAAATCAGAAAATGAAGGCAGTATATGATCAACATGACTTACAATTTCCAAAACAAATGACAGTAGTCTAGTGATTCCATGAGTGTGAAGTCATCTATGTTAGATGAGATGAGGGAAGTTTTATGAGGGACAACAATCTTTATTTGAAAGGGAATATTTAAAGTGTAGGTTCAAGAGTGCCAAATGATGAAGAGAGCATGTGATGACATTCATTTCAATGGAAAGTCATAGCAGCAATAAATCATGACCACAAGATCAAGAGCAACTTCTGAGAGAAAATAAAGGACAGTCCTCAAGTTTAGTTGGGGTATTCTCATGATCATCAATGCAAAAATATAAGACAAGACCATGTCTTAGGGGGTAGAGATATCATCAAAAGAAAATAGGTTCACCACAATCATCCAAAGAAGGACATGAGTGCAAGGTCATGAAAATCCCATAAAGGCATACAATAAAGTGAGCAATAAAGGCATCAAAGACAAGACCATTCATCTTAATGAAGTTTGGAGACTAAGAAGATATAGTATACTTAAAGGTTCAAAATGACTTGCAAATTCAAAGAACAATCAATTTACTTCAATTTCAAGGGAAATCATTAAGTAGTTGTGAAAACAAAATGCATTGTAAAGAAATGGTACATCAGACAGTCAAATGCTCATATGAAGAGCCAAGGTGATGTAACAAGTTGTGCATCACAAGGGATTGCCACCAAGAAAAGACCATCAAATGCATAACAGTTTGTGATAAAGGCATAATGTGTTGGCATAACACATGAGTCTTAGGTATAAAAGGAAAAGTAATTGTGTATGAGTGTTAGTGCCATGCATTTGATGAGAGTAGCCTCACAAGTAAGTTCAAGGTGGTGTTGTTGTTTATGAAGGGTAGAGATATGATGGCCATAGTCATTAGGGGTTGAAGATGCCAGGTTAGGTCTAGATACATGACAGTGGTCACATGATAGTTGAGGATTACATAAGTGAGGTTCAAGGAGGCAGTGAACAACAATTTAAAGAAGCACAAAATAATGAATGCTCAAGAATAGTCCCTACCTTAGGGTAGAAATACAAGCCTTACACACTGAACAATGATAGTGCCAAATTTTGTTGAGGCATGGAAGTACCATCAATACTATACAACCTTCATACAAGATGAAGATAGTCAATAAAGAGAGTAGATTGAAAAGTTGAACGCCCTCAAGATTATCTATTTGAAGCCCGTGCACTCAATATCTTAGGTCATAAGGAAATGACCTGGGTCGGAATATGGATAGCAAAGGATAAGATTTGTTGAATTACAGTACCAAGAGGTTCCTGACAAAATATAAACCATGCATACATATGTTTTGATTTTATGAAGGCTTCAAAAGTGGACTGTACAGTCACTTAATGCAGGGGCAAGAATTTGAACATTATCCATACAAAGCAAAATAGAGAAAGGCATGGCAAAAACAAACCCTGCCTTGATAGTTAAAGAAATCAATGACAAAAAATGCAGAAAGAATAGTGGCTATGCATCAAATAGAGGTTTTGAGCTTTGGAGAGGTATAGAAAGTGGTTGTTAAAGTCACTATGATAGAGGCAAGAATGAGATATCACAACCAATGGTTGTTAAAAAGATAAACCTGCACAAGAATTGAAGGGAAAGTGACATTATCATGCATAAAGACACAAAAGATCTAGTTACTCAACCCTGTTGTGAACATTCAATGATGATACAAAGGTATAATTACAAAAAATGCAAAATTTTCACCCTTTTATACATCATTTCACATATTTTTCATTCTTGACTTGCATAAAACAATGGTGTTTAAACATAGAGAAGGAGAGAGCAAAAAATTTGTAGGCCTTTCTCAGTCATTCTAGGGCTCTAATACTCACTCTAAGGCCTGATTTTGATCACCTTTTGATAAAGTATGGTCTAAGGACTATTTTCAAGCAGATAACACTTAGTAAGGAGGTGTTCCACCCCCTCAAAATCAAAGATTCTCAAGGCCTACGCCCAACAACTTCCAAATTCATGCAAATTGGTTCAAAAAATCATTTAAGGAGGATTTTAAGGCACAAAGGGTAGTCCTACATCAGTTTTGAGGTCCCACATGGGTTGACCATCACTCAAGAGGAGTTTTGGACACTTAATCACTCAGTTTGCTCCAGTTTTGAGGCCTCTTTTACATGATTTTCAAGCTTGCACGACCAAAGATAAATCTTTCACATGCATAAATCAAGGAGATCATCTTCTACAACAAAGCCATGCATGGTAGATGACTGAAGCATCCATTCTAGTCAACTGAAGATCATTCCACGCTTCCTTTCAACATATAATACAAACTCCAGACATTCTTTGGGTTGGTTCCTGATTCTTCTTCTCATTCTGAGTTGAGAGATATTATTGTAACACAATTTTCTGAGTAATTCTCAATTTATTTTCATGTAGCAACAATTTTTTCTTTGAAATCAATAAAGAAAAGAGTTATTGGTCCTATTTGGAGCTTTCATTTTGTATTGTGGATGTATGTTCTTGCAGATTTTCATTGTGGTTCACGTGAATACTTTGTTTTATTCCTCATCTAAGAAATGTATTTTGAATTTTTGTCATATTAAATCAGGTAATATGTTGTGTCAAACTAATTTTGAGAAAAACTTGATGTGTAAACTCATTTTACCTTCAAAACAAAACTGAAAATTGAAACCATCAGTGAAACACTTATGATTCTATGCAAAATCTAAATTGTGAACATCATAACCAACAACTTTTGTTTCAAAGTTATAAGTCAAGGATTTAGATTTTTTCATTCCAAATCATTGGTATATCACCTCTTTGAATTAAATTTACATTTATAGAGCATCTTTCTATCCATTTTCCAATCATATCCATTAGTTTTTATAGGAGATTCAAAGGGGAACCAACCCATAATCTGGAGGTTCATCCTCATAGTAGGTCACCCACAACCTGAGTTTGATCCCATGTTGCATAGGATTGCTGAGTTTCACACTTAGCTAAAGGGTGCAATCCTTGATGACAACAACAAGTAATTGCAAAATTGGTACAAGGGCTCACTACCAGAATATGACACATTGTCCAATAGGGCTCACAATCAGGGCTCACTGCCATACAAAGATAGAAGAGAGATATTAAATATGTAGAGAACAACTTCTCAATGTAACAAGGAGTCCACCACAATTTCTCCAACACTTTCACAGCCTTGTTTGAATGATTGCGAACACCTTTAGCTCACTACATTTAGGAATCCAACACTTTGAAGTTTGCACTACTTTGCTCAAATTTTCATTTGTACTTTTGCAATTCGCATCACATTCATCACTCACATCTATCTTAAGATATTCCAACAACACCACTATTATTTATACCATCCTCAACCTTGAAAACCTTCTCCAAGGTCGGCAACACATCCTTTACATTTATTATTTCAAATTAGGTCGGTGGATAGGAATGAAGGTGACCCATATAAATCCTTATTTAGGACCCAAATTTATCCTAACACACCTCAACACACTTCCACAAACTTTGAAAGGCTTCGCATGTAGTGTTAACACTAGGTGAGTCATTACCTGTGATAAACACCATAAAAATATTAAGTACACACTTCCATTTGGTCAAGACAACATGCAGACCATAAAATATCTTTTACATGATCTAAAACAATCCATGAGCTACCTGAGATCCAACAAAGAATTCATCCAAACTCACATCATAGAAATATTTCAACCCAAAACATCCAGTTGACCTGATACACACACTAACACATGAAACACACATTGTACATCACCAAATCAAGTGAAACTTTGAATTCTAAAAGATAAAAACATCATAAGAAACTTCCTAGATCCACACAACTAAAAAACCAAAATGCAGAGATATGCAAGAGGAAATACATTTCTCCCAAACCACATAAAACCTAGTTCACATGCTGGTGAACATATCTCACTCTGCATAGTGATCCAAAAACCCAAATTATGGATGTAGCAACTACTGAAAACCTTGAACATCATATCAAATCCACACAGGAATAGCATCAACATAGAAGAAATGTGAAGCACATTCCAGAGCACGTTCTGAACACTTTCACAACACTATTTTCTCTGTTTATCAAATTTTGTCAAAAGCACTTGGAAAACAAGTACCAGAGACACCATCTTAGCACATTACTTCATTCCAACACATCTCTAGACTCTGCAACACAAAGATAGTTCCATGTACTGACAACACTTCCTCAATATCTCAACTATACATGCACAACTTGTTTCCCTCTTCCTCACAATTTTCTCAATATCCTCGACATCTTCATCATGCAACTACCTTCCTCAACACATAGTTGAAATTAATGACAACACCAAATTTTTGATATCAATGACAACACCTTCATACTTGCAACACTCTTGATAGAAATCCATGATGAAATCCTAATCAATGCAATAGCAAGTTTGGTTCAAGAGTGTAAGTCTCATGCCCTTGGTTGGATCCTTAGAATATGATTACAAAATGAAAAGTATCTTGTATGCAAAAATTATTGTGCATGGGTCTACAAGATGATTGAATTATTAAGCCAAAATATATCATTATATATTATTATCAGTGTCATGGTGGCTCAACCTTCCTCTAAACCAACGACATAATCAACTACTAACCCCCAAGAATGCTTGATTGAGATTGTGCGAGTTTTTGGATGAGAGACATAAGAACTTGAACACTAAGGATAAAAAAAATCACACAATGTATAAAATATTAAATGGTCGACTGCTCACAGAGGTTGAAAAATAATATTTGGGGCTTAAATATTTTGGTAGGATCCCAAGTAGTTAACCCTTTCCCTCAATTCCAACTTTAGGTGCTCTTGTTGGCTCTTTTTATGGAGGTTTTGTATTATTCATCCTTTATTTAATTTCTAGTATCTACTTAGATTAACCTCTCCATTTTATAGAATCAGAATTATTTTATTTTATTTTTTATATTTTGTTTACTAGCTTCTATTACTATATCTATGTATTTCATTTCTATTTCTATAATATCTTCATCCACTATATGGACTATGCATTTCTATGAGTGGAGGACCATATCATGACTAAAAATTATTGTAAGTGCATTGAATATGTACTATTTTGTACTCTCCTTACTTTATATTCTCAATTTGTATTTATTAAAATCTCATTTCCTAACTTATTTACCATTCTATCTTTTTTTTTGTATTTTTTATTTAAAAATGATTATGTACAATAATATTTACTTTATTGGTTTTAATTAGAGTATATTGTTAAGTTATTTCAATTACAACCTTGATGTATTCTATAAATCAAGATTCTTTATAATATAAGTAGTTAAATTTACATATCACAACACTATGTGTGTGTGTGAATAGTCAATTGTGTTTTGCATTTTGTATGTCTCAAGGGACAAGTGTATGTGACCGTGAATTGTATGAGCCTCATTATGCAATTTCAAGTTGATATTATTGAGTAAAAGTATGGCTTGGTCTTGTGCTAAATTCTTGTGAGCCAATGATAATAATAAATTCATGAATTTGATTCTTTGATGGAGTTATATAGCCACTATTTATAAAGAGTAGAGCTTTGTGGTCATCTATAATTTAAGATAGATAATAGTCACTTTTGGTAATCATAGTAAATAACTAGTGTATTTCCTTTCCTTAGCATACAAGGTGTTCCCAGGATAATGTTTGTAAATATGAATAGTTTGATCTAGTTTTTCCTTGCTATGGTGAGGTATTTCCTTTTTATTAGGGTGGTTCTTTCTTACTAGAATTGAGCTCAATTAGAGTGGTTGTATCCCTCCATACCATGTTTTATTGCATTTCTAACTTGATTGTTGGCACTTATAATTTTAAATGTAAGAATGGATGTATGCATGTGAGCTAGTTAAGCTACTATGTTGAGAATTTTATGCATATACATGTGCATATGTATATGTATATGTGTGAGCTAGTTAAGCTACTATGATGATACTTGAATTGGTTGAGTGTTGGAGTGTCACATTTTATTAAATGGGCTAGATAGCAAGGATCATTATCAATGGTTAGTTAACAAGAACTTAAACACTATCAAACTAGTTATAAAGAATTTAAATTGCTATACACCTACCAAAACCACTATGAAGCTATGTACCCACTATGAGAACTTGATTGGGTGAAAAAGCAGGTTGGATATTTTTTTGGCTACTCAAAAAATAAATCCATGTTTATAGTTCATGTTTGATAAAATATAACCCTTTTCCTAATTTATTTAGTTTGAGGCTAGTTATGAGTTTTCACTATATGTGGTATTCATGGTAATTTCCTTGAATGATCCTATGTTATTTGTTGTACACATGAGAGGAAGTTAAGAATTTAAAATAAATACTAAATGTTTCTAGATATTTCCATAACATTGTCCACTTTAGAAGTGAATATGGATGATCTTTAGATTCTTGTTATAATTTAGTACTAGTGGCTTGAGGACTAAGGGTTTCAAGATCATAAATTAGTTAATGTTGAATGCAAAATTTTGGCTACAACCTTTATCGCTCTCATGTACCATAAACTAGTGATAGCTTTTTAAAAATGACTAATTTTAATATTCAATTCATGAAATAATTTGAGAATGATTTTTTCTTGAGTAAATTATAATTGGTCTAAGGTTGTTTGTGAATATCACTGGAAGACTTGGCAAGTTAGTCTTAAAACTAAGAGAATATCTCAATATGCTAATTGACTAACTTTAAATATGTAGCTTAGCCTTGTGTCCCTATATTTATACAAATATAAATGAAGTAGCCTACTTAAATCTAGTTCTTGATGTTTTTTGTAAGGCACTATTTTTTTATTTCCTTTGGCTAACCCCTCTGATAGGTAACATGATCTCTTGATAGAAATCCATGATGAAATCATAATAAATGCAATAGAAAATTTGGTTCAAGAGTGTAAGTCTCATGTCCTTTGTTGTATCCTTAGAATATGATTATAAAATGAAAAAAAGATCTCACATGCCAAAATTATTGCACATGGGTCTACAAGATTATTGAATTATTAAGCCAAAATCTATCATTATATATTGTTATCAATGTCATGGTGACTCAACCTTATTCTTAACCAATGGCATAATCACCTACTAACACCTGAGCAAGAATGCTTGCTTGAGATTGTGTGAGTTTTTGGATGAGAAATATAAGAGCTTGATAGTCTTTAATAGTACTAATGATAAAAAAAATCACACAATGTATAAAATATCAAATGGTTGATATAACCGTAAGAACTTATAAATTTTGAAATCATCCTAGGAATGTGTTGGTTTAACACATCACCCTACAAATATTATAACATATACAAAGTTCATAATTTAATAAATTAAGAGGTGTGGCCCACCAAGGATGATGTGGACTCCCATTGACCAATAACATAAGAATAGTGTAACTATTCCAAGGAAGCCTTCAAGAGATGTATGCCATAGATTATTTTTGTATTAGATGACTAGTGCAATCTCACATGAGTTGAAATATCTAGAAAATCCTTGGGATCATAGGATCTTGCCATGTAATTTACTATTGACATTATATTCTAGTAAGTATTTTACCCTATATAATAAAATTGAGGGTGTTGGGGTCTCTAGAGATCACCATGTGTCACCAATGATATCAATACATTTTTATATTTCTCAAAGGTTAGAAGTCATCCATTGTGTCCACATGTTCCCATTAGAATATGGCCATGTGAAATTCATATAAGTCCTCGTGTCTCATCCACAAACTTAAAAATATCAATGAACTAAATCAAACTCACTCTATAGCACCCATTAACATATCACCTTGGTATTTGAATCTTCTAGGCATATCCTTCCAAATTATAATGAAATTAGTAGCAATATCATATTAAACTACGAATAAATTTGATGAACATCTACTATCTTGGCTACAACCCCTTATGCTCAAAGATTTTTTGTAGTTGGCACATGACCACTCAAGGATGATTTTTATTGATCTCTTAGATGAATCCACATTAAAATCATGTCATCTAACATAGTGATAGTGATGAATGATAATGTACTAAGAGTTCTCTCTATTGAGTCCATAGGGATTTGATGACTCTTCTCAAGCCCAATCCTGCCTAAGTTAACTATCTTATGATCAATTATTAGAATCATCAAGTCTTAGCATTCAATTGAACTAGAGTCAAATGACCAAGATTGAAGAATAATTTATGATTGAGATCCCATAGTTTCAATCCAACAAGAGAAGTTTAGAATGACCAAAGGACATTAATGTCCTCATAAAATTATATTGTCTTATTATACAAAATATACATAATAGTTTTGTGTTAGTTAAAAAATAATAATAATTTTTAGATAGCTTGTAAAGGGGTGTCAAAACATCTTTAATTTATTTGATTTCAATGATGATGTTTATGATCATTTTTTTCAATATTTATTAAATAGGTATCCATTGCCATACTTAAACATGAAACACATTTATGCAAAGTTTGAGACCTTTTTATTGCACTATTTGTGGAGTTAGATCTTGTTTCATGTATCTATATAGAGACCTTTAAAATCTTATTCATATCCAAATTAAGTATTTTTACACTCTTCACAATCAAAGCTTTTATATCTCTTTTTATAATCAATAAAATATTCTACCCAAGT
The DNA here is from genome assembly GCA_007258455.2 of Sequoia sempervirens. Taxonomy (NCBI): domain Eukaryota; kingdom Viridiplantae; phylum Streptophyta; class Pinopsida; order Cupressales; family Cupressaceae; genus Sequoia; species Sequoia sempervirens. Next base: position 68,943,854 of record VDFB02047230.1, on the reverse strand, counting down.
CTCTATATTTTTTCTTGTTTTTAAGGATAGTTGATTTTCAATGCAATTTGTGGTCATTCTTATTTCAAAATGAGTGATAGAAGATACTCATTACATTTTTTTCTATTTTATATGTTTCAAAGGGGTTCTAAAGACAAGAAGAATTAGAAAATGATCAATTACTTTACATGGATTGAATATCTTTTTACTATCTAAAAAAATATTTATGTTTTCATGTTTACTACTTGTTTACTTTGGCATGTATCTACCTAATAATTTGCATGTACTTACCTAGTAATTTGCATGTACCTTCCTAGTAATTGGCATGTACATAAATGTGGGGACAAATATAATGGTGAAAATTCCATATCCATGCCCTTTTCCATGGTATTTTGGGCAACTTTGATTAGAGTGTTAAAAATGTAATAATCAACTTACAAATATCATCATTGTATATGAAATTAGCTCATGACATCACATATTATGATCCATCCATCATTGATCTCTAGACCTTTTTTTCACCATCCTAGGTTAGATTCACAAGTGTCAATTTGACCTAGGTCACTTTCATAGTCATGGATTTGATATATGCACTTTTAAAATTCAAAATTGAAATTCCCACTTCATTGACCTTTTTACTAGTTGTTATGAGTCAACTTACTACATGTTATGTTGATTTGTGTGTTTGGTTGTTGTATTAAGACATTAACTTATCTATATTTGAAAATCATACAAGGACATCCCAAATCACTCACTACTGAGCACTTTTATTTGGAAAATAAAAGGAATCTAATTTCATTCACATCAGATATCACTTCACCCTACACCTATTACATGGTTGTTTCTAATCATCGATTCTTTTATTCATAACAATAAAATTAAAACATTAAGAATTTAAACTTGAAAAGATTGTTAGAAAGATATTTATAAACACTGCTCATCCTTATATCAACTTAAAGATTAAGATCAAGAACAATGAATTAAACTAGATCAATTTGTGTCACATCAAACCCAGGCACATCAAATCATGTCCATGGAAAATTGTGGTTATTCTTATTTCAAAATGTGTGATAGAAGATACTCATTGCATTTTTCTCAATTTTATATGTTTCAAAGGGGTGCTAAAGACTTGAGAAGAGTTAAAAAATGATCAATTACTTTACATGGATTGAATATCCCTTTACTATTTAAAAATATTTATGTTCACATGGTGACTACTTGTTTACTTTGGCATGTATCTACCTAGTAATTTTCATGTACCTTCCTAGTAATTTGCATGTACCTACCTAGTAATTTACATGTACCTACCTAGTAATTTGCATGTACATAAATGTGGGGACAAAATATAATGGTGAAAATTCCATATCCATGCCCTTTTCTATGATATTTTGGGACAACTTTGATTAGAGTGTTATAAATGTAATAATCAACTTACAAATATCATCATTGTATATGAAATTAGCTCATGACATCACATATTATGATCCATCCATCATTGATCTCTAGACCTATTTTTCACCATCCTAGATTAGATTCACAAGTGTCAATTTGACATAGGTCACTTTCATAGTCATGGATTTGATACATGCACTTTTAAAATTCAAAATTGAAATTCCCACTTCATTGACCTTTTTACTAGTTGTTATGAGTCAACTTACTACATGTTATGTTGATTTGTGTGTTTGGTTGTTGTATTAAGACATTAACTTATCTATATTTGAAAATCATGCAAGAACATCCCAAATCACTCACTATTGAACACTTTTATTTGGAAAATAAAAGGAATCTATTACATTTACATCAGATATCACTTCATCCTACACCTATTACATGGTTGTTTGTTATCATCGATTATTTCATTCAATCACAAAATTAAAACTTTAAAAACTCAAACTTGAAAAGATTATTGAAAGATGTTTATAAACATTGTACATCCTTATATCAACTGAAAGATGAAGACAAATGAATTAAATTAGATCAATTTGTGTCACATCAAACCGAGGCACATCAAATCATGTCCATGCAAAATTTCAGATCCACACTTGCAGAGAAGTCTAAAGGGGCAAAGGTGAGCTAGAACGAGACGATCAATTCCAAAGTTTGGGTTTCCCTTAAAATAACGTCTTAGGTCTTCAACCTCCCATAGAAATTCCTTACTCCTCTCTTACCACACCCATTATTAAATTCTAAAGAATTAGAGCTTGGTGTACGTAAGCGAATCGAGAATGGAGCAGGAAAAAAAGTCCCATGAATATGTTTCGTAGTGTAGGCATCATAGGCTCCACCACCCATATCGTCTAAGAAGCAAGTAATGTGCAATACTAAGGTACATCACTCAAATTCCACACTGAATCGAGTTTGTCCGGAACAAAAGCCATGTGTAGCATTTTCAAAAGATATAGGTGGTCAAGATCTAAAACCCGGAGAAAATACAGTGTTCTATCGATGAGGGAAACCCAATAATGCAAGCATAAATTCAAAGTTAAGTAAATGGCTTATCAAATGATAAAGCGCGTGCAACGTAATGAGATGGAAAAGCAACTCATATCATGACGTAGACTAATACCAGAGAGTTAAAACCAATGGAAAATTTGAACTGATGGTAGAAAAAGCATTTCCGTATCCTTTAGTAAACTTGCTGCGTACGAGAAGCAGATCCAGCTATGACCTAGTTTCTCTTGGGCTTGGAACATGTTCACACTTGATCTATGCAAGACCTGTTCACAATACCTAGATCATTGAAAAAATTCCCACCAGAACTGATTAGCAAAGCCAATATATCTTATTCTCCATGATACAATGATGTTTACAGGCTCAAGTAACATTAGATCAATTGTTGAGTGCAATTTGAAACTTTCGATTCAACAACATACACAGTTTCTTCTAGAAACATTGTGGGAGACGGAGTTGGGGGGCGTAAAAGAAGAGAGGAGGAGAGAGAGCTGGGGATCAGAGCCATAGGGCACCGGCTTGTTTGAGCTTGGGCACCAAGTCACCAGATATGTGCATGGCCATGAGGCGGTCCAAGCCACCGATGAGGGTGCCTCCAACGAAGACAGCTGGGACGGGGGGCTTGAGTCCCACCATCCTAACCAAAACCTTCTCTATCTCCGCTCCCCCGAGCTCCTCCTCGTCCAATTCACAGACCGTGGGATTGACGCCCAGGCCGCAGAAGAGCCTCTTCACGACATGGCACATGCAACACGACGTCCTGCTCATGATAACCACCGCGTTCTCCGAGGTAAGCCTCTGGATTTTCTGCATTGGCGACTCTTCACTCATGGAACTCTTGCATGGCTTGTATTGCGACCCTTGCATGGCTTCTCAACGATGGCGTGACTTCTCCTGATCCTGCCCTGCAATGCAGCGTGTGAGTGAGTCTTATACCTATATCGAAGGCAATTGCACGGAGTGCAATGACAAGACGCTAATGGCTCCTTGGATTCCCTTGCTCTAATGGCTTTTATCTAAACACACAAATGCCTTCTACTACTCCGCACTTCCTACCATACACTCAACGACACTATCGCCTCCATGGTTTTATCCACTAGGAGTTTAACGTAGACCCACGTTCCCTTTGCACCGTCAGTTGCGGACCGAACCAACGAGGAACAGATAGATACAATCGTGATGTTGCATGCGCAGGGGGAGTCGTCATGCGTACGTAAGGGGAAATGGCGGGCCCGCCCACGTTGACGGGTAAATGGAAGTGGACTGTGCGACGGCAATGGAATGACGGCAGCCCTGCGTAATGTCCGGGAATTGCCGCTTGCCCCACGGTCACTCATACGCAACACCGCCGGACGGATTTCTGAAGACGTGCCACCTGGCGGCACGTCATGCTTGCGTCATACGCTCGTTCTGGAGCTTTCGGTGGTGTGTAAGACCTACGTCCGCATTGTCCCCTCTGCCCCGCGGTCAAAAGAATATATCATATTATTTTTACACATTTTCATTGCTTCGGATGTCTCTCGTCGACATTAATTAACGAACAAAATCTGGAGTAAATCTTAAGACAAGGTACCTTCTTCTCTTTGTTTAAGGGAGACGCAAAACACAAGGAAAAACCGCTTTATTCCTTAACACCCACTTACTCTATGTTAACATTGGGCGTCATTGCCCAAGATTCTTCTGTTTTCCATTTGTGGGTATAAACCATTTGCTTTTACCCTTTTCATTGGGTGAAAAGCTCATTCCTTTGCTTTATTCTATTTTGTATGGGTATCTTCTAATATGGTAATAAGTATATAAATTTGATTGATTCGACATTTTGTTAAAAATTCTTGTGTAGAAAGATTTAAATAATCTATTTTAATGTGTAAAAGATTTTATAATTGGGTTTATTGGGAATCATCTTTCATCATTCAAAATTACTCATTATGAATAAATGTACCATTTAGAATCATTCATATTTGTACTATAACACAATTAGATACATCAACCAATCACTCATATTCCTTTATAAAACTATTAGATACATCTACCATTCTAATTCAATTAGCTTTTTATGTTAGCAAATGACAATACCTTAGTTCTTACACTATGCCATTATATCACTTTTTATAATTTTCTCATCTTAAAATTTGCCTCAACTTAACGACATCATTCTTAGTTTTGTTTGTTGCTTGACTTATCTTCCAACTTTTAAGAAAATCATTGAATCGATCAAAGAGGTTTAGCTAAGTGATGCAATCTAGGCAAAGTGATCTTATTAAACATGAATTGATCTTGCTAGCCTTACATTTATTGGTAATAATATGCGTCAAAAAATGGAGGCATAACAATACTACTTGGTAGATTTGTGAAAAACACACACAAAACAATATCAAATAGCAAACGAAAACACCATCCACGCATGAGAGTTACAAATAATGATTTGTTATTTCATCAAGAAGAAAGAACTTATGGAATGAAATAATACAATGAAGGAGAGAGCTTATAAGAGAAAACATTAAATGATAAAGGGATTAGATCATGATAAGTATCGTCATCCTATGTGATGAGACTAAATGATCTCATAATAGCTCAAACTACTAAAAGAAAAAATAAACACTCTTAAGTTTAACTTAAGTGCATAAAGTGAAATTAGACTAATAATCAATTAAGGATTAATTAATTATTAGTCTAATAAATGATTACTCTAACACCCCCCTTGAGTGAAAACTTAGGGAGTAGCTAAAAATCCTAAAAAATGAATGCATAAAAAGCAAAAAAAGCATGATGGATTCTAACAAACAAGGCCTGATGAGGTACCCATATATAAACAATCCAATCTCTCACAACTAGAGAAAAAGGAGAAAACCTCATGGGAAAAACTCCTCCAAAAGAGAGAAAGGCGAAATGGAGGACTAAGAAGCTTCCAAAACAACTTGTCCCAAAAAGAATAGGAACGTGAAGAACATCATTGAAGCATGATGAAGTTGTAGATAACTATCAAATGATGACTATTATAGTGTTGAAATGAAGAAGCTCCTTTGAAACAGATGATGATCAAGATCAAGAAGATATGAATTTGTATGAGTGCCTCCAACAAAACTACTTGAATCAAATAGAAACAAAGGAAAATGTTTGGCAATCAAAGATACAAATAGAAAATGAATTTGCATAAGTAACCCCATCGACACTACTCAACCAAGAAAGGTGCAAGTCGAAAATATAAGTACCAGTAGTTTGAAGACACATTGATCAAGTGAAAATGGAAGGTTTCCTCCACAAAATAGGAATGCAAGAGTGTACATATAGTAAGAGCTTCATCTCATCAAAATGCATAGGTAACTAATCGTTGCATTTGCCTAGTACAGAGGAACAAAAATTGAATATGCAGTTCACTCCAAAATGAAACCAAGGAATCATTAGCACCAATACGGTAACTGCAAAAAGATGGGGAACCAAAAAGGGGTCTTAAGTAGCCACTTTTTTTTCTTCTGAAATCAAGAAATTATGACATTCGATGACAAATTGAGGATAGTTACACTCAAAATTTTAAGATGCAATGTTCAAAAACAATGTAAGAAGTGATTTGAGTCTACTTTCTAAACTAATAATTAAAAAAAAATGATAGAGATTAAGGGGTTCAAAAAATGAGCCACAAAAATAGGTGCTGAAAACATAACATAGCAACTGTTGTGGCTCCCTCAAAAAGTTAACTTTTTTTTGGTATTTTTAAAATCGCTTCAATGAGAAATTAGCTAACTACATGTAGTTTATGCCCAATTTTTTTGATAATTTTTTAATGAATATATGATTTTTTACTAATTTTCGAAGTGGACACAATTGAAAAACAGAATTTTGGCCATGCTAACCCTATAACTTTTGAAAACTAATCTTGAAAATCATTTTTTTTTTAATATGTGTAGAATGGAGTCTAGTTTATAAAAATATAATTTATTTCAAATTTCAATGAACAGTTAAAAAGTAAAGTAAAAAATACTGAACATTGGTTTTCTGACAAAAACAAACACACAAATAAAAGACATTAAAGTTGAATAACTTAAAATTTTCAAAATGTGAAAAAAATACATCTTTAAATAGATAAGAGAGAGCCTGAGATTACCCATGTGTGTAATTGACTTGATCTTGAAACACATGCAAACCTAATGGTTAGCACGAACGAAATTATGTGACATTTCTTAGAATATGCAGAAACACATCTTTGGACATTAGGAAGGAACTCCAAGCCTTTGGGTTGAAAATTTGAAGAAAATATAAGCCTAGGGCTTAGGGATTCCCAAAGCAAGCAATAATGTGAGTGTGTTATAACGTGCTTGCGTTATTTCATAATTTTGACATATTTTTTGTGTTTGTGCTCGAGTTGCCTAAGAAAGACATAACACAAGTGTGTTATAACATGCTCGCATTATGTCTTTCTTTGTGTTAAATGCTAGTATGTTAAATGTATGTATATATATTTGTATGTATGTATGTATGTATGTATGTATGTATGCCTATATATGTAAGATTGTATGCACGTATGTATGTATGCTTGTATGTATGTAAGTATGTATGTATGCCTGTATGTATGTATGTTTGCTTATATGTATGTATGTATTTAGAGGGAGGGAGAAGTTTAAGAGAGAGAGAGAGTTGTCTAGGTAAGGTGGGAGGGAGAGAGGGTGGGAGAGATTTGAGAGAGAGAGAGAGACCTGAGAGAGGGAGTGGGGGTGGGAGGGAGAGACCTAAGGGAGAGGGGGAGAGAGAAAGGGAGTGGGAGGGAGGGGGATGGAGTGAGAGGGACTTATCTAGGTAGGGTGGGAGGGATAGAGGGATGGAGGGAGAGAGAAATATTTCTCTAGTTAGGGTGGGAGGGAGAGACCTAAGAGAGAGAGAGTGTGTTTGGGTTTTCTCTAGTTAGGGCTAGAGGGAGAGAATTGAGAGAGGGAGAGGGGGTGGGGGGAGAGAGACCTGAGAGAGGGGGAGAGAGAGAGAGAGATTTCTCTAGTTAGGGTGGGATAGAGAGACTTGAGAGAGGGGGAGGGGGTGGCAAGGAGAGACCAGAGAGAGAGAGAGAGAGAGACTTCTCTAGTTAGGGTAGGAGGGAGAGACTTGAGAGAGGGAGAAGGGGAGGGAGAGACTAGAGAGAGAGATTTCTCTAATTATGGTGGCAGGGAGAGATACCTAAGAGAGAGGGAGATTTCTCTAGTTGGGGTGGGAGGGAGAGACTTGAGAGAGGGAGAGGGAGTGGGAGAGAGAGACCTACGAGAGAGGGAGAGACAGAGATTTCTCTAGTTGGGGTGGGAGGGAGAGACTTGAGAGAGGGAGAGGGGATGTGAGAGATAGAACTGAGAGAGAGAAACCTAAGAGAGGGAGAGAGAGAGAGTTCTCTAGTTAGGGTGGGAGGGAGAGACCTAAGAGAGGGAGAGGGGGTGGGAGGGAGAGACTTGAGATAGAGGGAGAGAGAGGGGGAGAGAGAGGGAGTGGGAGAGAGGGGGTTGGAATGAAAGCCTAAACCCTAAACCCTAAAAATTGAACCCTAGACCTTGAAAAATTCAACTTTTTCAAAATATGAGCACACTTTGGAATAGTTGAAATCTGGATGTTGTAAGAGTAATCCAAAATGCACTCATATTATAACGCGAGCATGTTTTTTCTCTTTCTTAAAATAATGAAAAATGCATTGACACCTGTGATTTGGCCCACATGCTCTATTATTCTCCTTCTACGTGTGATCTGACAAAAGAACACTTTTTGAGACTATTGGAGAAAGACATGCAAGAATTTACACATTCCACCACCTTTGCATCAACTTTCCACCACCTATTTTTGGTTTGTAAAGTTTAGGAGGAAAATAACAGAGTTTTTACATCAAATTTGATTATATGAACTCAAATTTTAATGTTTGTAGTATTGCAATGTTCATTACATGATTGAATTGTTATAATTTAACATTATACATTGTTTAATTCTATAGTTTAAATAGTAATCTTGGAGAGATATATAATTGAACATTGAAAAGGAAGCAAGTTCATGAAAATCTCCAATTGTTTAGGATTTTGATGCAAGAAGAAAAAAGACTACATTGAATTGGGTAGTTTATCTAATCGAATCTTTGATTTTAAGGTATGTCAAGTCTAAATACATGTATTTTCTTTATAACTTCTTATAATCCATGCCTAATACAATGGTTTTATTTTGTTTTTATGTTAAAATGCATATTCAATGTTCATCATTGTTTGTTTTAACTTTTTGACATCTATGAGCATTCAAGGGGGGTTCCAAGTTGAAAAATCTCATTATAACCTAGGTCCTCTTGGCACATTTAACCTAGACAATTCTTCACTCTTTGTAATGGTTTGGATGCTCTTATAGTATCATGCAACTCTTGGGAAACCAAACAAATCATGGTTTGCACTGCTGCAACATCCTACCTTGTCTAACCTCAATCTCTTCCTCTACAATGTCCTCCACTAAACTCATTACAGTAGGAAATATCAACCAATCTCTCACATCTATCAACCAACTTAAGACCCTTTGATATGATAGGATTGTAAATAAGTGATTTTCTACATGTTGGAGCAGCTTAAATTGATTGATATGCACATTTTTAGACCTATAATATTCAAGTTTTGTTTGGAAATAATGAATAAATAGCTTCCATATGTTGTAGGAATCTCAGATGGTGAATATCTAGCAATTTTGGTGGCTATAGATGAAAGGATTGATGATATTAACTAGTGTTATTATGCATTTGGATTGATGACATTAATTATGTGTAATTGATTATAAGGATTTTATGTTGAAATCATCCAATACCATGCATGCTTTTATTGTTCTTATGGTGTGTCCAAGTGCACTTATGATTTTTTTGCTGCCCTATGGTGGAACTAATATATTGTTTGTATCATCATGCCCTATGCTATAGATAAAATTCTTTGTCATGTCGAGAAAATGGTCAAGGACTAAACCAAAAAAGGAAGAGAAAGAAGCTAAGAATTGAAAGAAAACAAAACATAAGAGGGAACTTCATGAGAAAAGGAGATTGGACCTAATAGAAGAAGAGGAACCTCAACCATCAATGAGAGATGTAGAATTGGCGGCACAAAGGGAACTAATGCAAAACCTTTGTGCTATGAGATATTTCAATGTCGTTGTTGGAGACACGTCCTCTATTGCAATTCAAGGTGGAGGGACACCATCTACCACATCTCAAGTTGAAATCACATCATCATTCACATGTGAAGGAGGTACACCATCTTTCCCATCTCAACTTCAAGGTACATCATCTATTCCATCTTCAATTGAATGTATGTCATCTATCCCATCTCATTTAAATATTGAATAAATTCCATTGAATGTTGAGATGAATTTACCTTTGAGAGCACCACTTAGAATTTTGCATAGAAAGCCAAAGTATTTGATCAATATTGATGAGAATATTTTGTAGCCAATGGAAGGTAAGATTCCAAAACACACTTGTAGAAGATATGCTCATAATATTTGGAGAATGTTCTTTGAAAAGTTAAATGAAACCACAAGATGTCAACTATTCATTGAAATGATGTGAAGTATAAAGTATAGGTCCATCATGAATATTCTTCAGTTGAGAACATCAGAGGCTTCAAGTAAAAAATCTATTGTCAAGATTCTAATCAGTGCATATAAGAGTGTGGGTAACACCTCATACACAAAAGATAGTAATGTCACAAACATGTCATTACATTGACAATAGTAAGTAATCAAATGAGGAAAGCTCATCTCATTAGAAAGACAAGTCAAGTATTGAGAATTAATAGAAAAACTTTATCAAGAGCTGTTGGAAGGCACCAAAGAATCGAAGACACCGATGCCAATGAATTATGGGAATTCTCAGGGAGAATACCATGAAAAGATAAACCAATTGTTGAAGCATTTAGATCACTAATTGAATACTTTTGGAAGAATTACACAAGGGTATCTCTAAATCAAAGGGATGTGATAAGAAAGAGAATTGGTAGTCGAAACCGTTCAAGCCACATCCAATTTTTTTTTGGATATGACTCAAACATAGTTTTTTGGTAAATTTCTAGAGATGTATCCTCAAATTAAAAAATTTCAAAGATATTTTTCAATGCTAAAACCTTTTTATGTCAAAATAAATTATATGCCCTTAATATTGGTGTACATCGAGTTATGAATAGTCGGCTTGTGGAAATCTTAACTCCTAATTAAGTCATGTTATAATTATTATATTATTATTCAGTTAGTTAGGTCAGCCTAGGGCTTATATAATGGTGTCTAAGTCGTCCTAGGTGATATCCTAGGCATAAATAGGTATATATAGGAGGTTGTGAGTCTCATTTCATCATTAGATTGTGAATTTTGTTCTCATTGGAGATATTTGGAGGTTTTCCCCCTTGAAGTGGCTTGTTATTCTTAGTTATTATCAAGTATTTTCAGCATATTTCATATCATCTTCTTCTATTGTGTAATTTATTTCATTACAAGTGGTATCATAGCATGATCTTGACACCGTAGAGGCAAAGTTTTTTTCTCAATATTGGAGGCGATTTTGGGAAGAGTATGTCTTTCAAATTTTGGTGAATTTTTTTTCTAATTTTTAAAGGGTTTTTGAAGAACATGTTAAAGAAGATACAATCCAAATTTCAGAGGAATTGGAGCAAAATTGAGCGAATTATTACAAAATTAGGGTTTCTACACAATTTATTTGGAATATGCATATCTCACATATTTTTGAATTGGAGCCTAATTTTTTTTGGGTTTTTTAAGACATACTAAAGGAGATTACAGTAAAAAAATTGGAGAAATTTGAGAATAAATAGACAAGTTATTGAAAATTTAAGTTTTCTACAAATATCACTCTCAAGGCTGCAAATCTACTTATTTCTTCGAGAATTTTCTAGGTAAGAGGTATTTTTTCCCTAGTAAGTTACAGTAAATTTTTTAGAGAATTTAAGTTTCATTTGTGTGATTTATTTCAAAATTATTGGTTCCCATCATGAAGGGGCCTGCAACAAGGGGCAAAAAGAATGTTGTCACCCCAGGGAAGACTCCTGATAAGGATGGGGTAACAATAGAGGATATTAATCCTAATGAGGAAATCAGTAAGGCCAAGGAAGACATTTCCTCAATGAAGATGGATATGCATGACCTAAGAGGAGATATATCGGATATACGAAGCATGTTAAGTGCCTATATGAATGAACCAAGAAAGGAGTTTTCAAGCAACCACAGTGAAAATTCTAGGTTAGCTAACATTGACACAAGTTTTAATACTCCTATGAGATCTAGGAATTTGTTTCCAAAGGTGGATATACGCAAGTTCGATGGAAAGGATCCACTAACATGGATAAACCAAATGGAGAATTTTTTTGAACTACATCAAATCCCAAATGGAAAAAAGGTCACGATGGCTTTTGGGTGATCCCACAATACTGTTTACAATTTTTGGCCAAATTGGACACTGAAATAATTTTTTCTAACTAAATCTTCACCTTCGACCACCTATAGCAACTAAACCGTGAGGAATTTGAAGATGATGCAAACTAGTGATTTGTGGCATTTTTTCTGTAGATTCTAAATATATTTTTTTCAAAATTTTTGGAATTAGATTGCACTTCTTTTTCCATCTCCTTCAAAAACTAGTTTTTTCCCATAAACGACATTTTTAAGGAGTGACGCTCACTGTATAACGCATACCTTTTTTTCCATGAAGGATAAAATTCTATTTTTCTCAAATTTAGATTTGTAACTATGATATATAGTGCTTCCAATTGGTTTCATAGTGTTTGATTGAATATTTTCTCCTTAATCAAGTTTCAAAGTCAAACCAATTACAATTCAAACATAAGCGTATTGTATAAAGCATAAATTTTTTTGTATGTATCGAAATTCTTTCATTTTTTGTTGGATCAAGGACTTCAATATCTAGTGCACTCATATTTTTCAATATTTTTTTGATAATCTACTTTATTTTCACATGTGCATAACAAAGAGCTTGATTTTCGGTGAAAAACCTATGTTTAATAAAACTAAAAAAACAAATACATAATAAAACCAAAACATATTAAAATTATATTTGTTGGATAGCTCGTTCTGAGGACTACCATCATCCAATTGGGTCTATGAAGTCTCCTCCATTTTCATCCTCAACCCGAGCTTTGAAGTACAAAATTTTGGAGTTTTTTGGTGGCTTGATAGGGAGAAGGGGGGAAAATGGGGGTTCGCTCGAACCAGGGTTTGAGCTAACCCCCTTTCCACAAGCCTTCACTTTTGGCTTTTTTTCCGAGAATGGTGGGCCCCATCATTAAATGGGTTTTCTCGAAGGGGGGTTCTATCAAACCCCTTTTGGGTTTGCGCGAATCAAAAGTTTTTTCGAACCCTGAGAAACCAATTTTTTTGGCATCTAGTCATTTTTTACAACTATTCCTTCCTCACTGGAATTGTAAACCAATTTTTTTGATTTACCCTTCCCTATATCTAGAAACAAATCAATTCATTTGGTATCATTGGATTTTTACTCATCAAAGGAAAAAGGGTCTCACCATCTCATGGTCAATTTTTATGGAGGAACTCCAAGCACAATATATGAATAGCATGACAAACAACTTCTTCAACCAACTTGCTAAAATTTGACAAACATGATTAGTTAAGGATTATACTCAACAATTCCAAAATCTATCCTTAAGAGTGGATACAATTACAGAGGAGAACTTAAATGATTTATTCTTAAGGGGTCTCAAGGATCAAATTCAACATGAGGTACGCATGTTTAGTCCTAGTTCTATAAATGAATCTTTTATCTTAGCACACAAGGTAGAGGAGAAGTATTTGATTCCTAAGAAGCAAGGGGATAATGTGACAAGAGAGAAAGGATATTCAACATATTCTCTTCCCTAACCTACCAGGTTGACTCCACAACAAATTGAGGAGAAAAGAGAAAAAGGGTTGTGTTTCAATTGTGATAGCAAATACAATTGAGGACATAAATGTAGTGAAAATAAATTGTTCTATATTGAAGTTCCAAGTGAGGAAGAAGAGGAGGAATCCATATTAGAGGATGAAAGGGAGTCAAATGAGGAATCACATGATTCTCAACCAATAATTTCTTGTCATGCACTCTCAGGTTTTAGTTCTCCACAAACTCTCAAGGTGGTGGGGTTCTTAAAGAAGTAGAAAGTAACAGTGTTGATTGACTTAGGTAGTACTCATAATTTCAAAAACAAAAAGTTAGCTACTCATCTAAATTGTTTTATATATCCAGCTCCAGAGTTTCAGGTTTTGATTACAAATGGTGGTACAGTTAGTTATTCAAGGAAGTTTCATAGCATTAAATTATCCATGGGAGATTATCAACTTGATACCCCAATGTATGTGATATCCATGGGTGCAATAGATATTGTTTTGGGAGTACAATGGCTTACTACATTGGGAACAATTGAGATGAACTTCCAAGAACTATTCATGAGATTTTAATCAGAAGGAAGGGTAGTAGAGCTAAGGGGGCTGAAGGAAAATTCCCCACATATGGTAAGCTCTCATCAAATGCAAAAGTTGCTTAAGAAAGGATTGGATGAATTTGTGGCCCAACTATGTTCATTAAAAGTCTCTCAATCTAATGCTCCTACTCATCCAGATTTACAAGCTATAATTGATCATCACTCATTTGTTCTTGGAGATATTCCTAAAGGACTTCCTCCTAAGAGGGATCATGATCATGCCATATAGTTAGTTCTAGGGAGCCAACCACTAAACATCAGGCCTTACAAGTACCCACACATACAAAAGAGTGAGATAGAAAAAAATGTTGAGGAGATGCTAGAGACATGAATTATCAGGCATAGCCAAAGTGCTTACTCCTCACCTGTGGTGACGGTACGTAAGAAGGATGAAACTTGGCGTCTGATTATAGAGTGCTCAACATGTACACCATTAAAGATAAGTTTCCTATTCCAATCATTGATGATTTGCTAGATGAATTGAATGGAGCTATGTATTTTACCAAGTTAGATCTTAGATCTGGTTATCACCAAATTCAGATTAAGGAGGAAGATATTTGTAAGACAACATTTCAAACTCATGAGGTCATTATGATTTTTTGGTGATGTCATTCAGTCTTACCAATGCACCATCTACATTCCAAATTTTGATGAATTCCATTTTTAAGTTCTTGTGAAAGTTTGTGTTAGTATACTTTGATGATATATTTATTTATAGCAAGACTTGGGAAGAACATTTACAACATGTGGATCAAGCATACAAATAATTGAAGATCATCAACTTTATGCTAAGCCATCCAAGTGTGCTTTTGGTCTTAAGGAGGTGGAGTATTTGGGACACATAGTTTCACATGAAGGAGTAAAGGGGGACCCTAACAAAATTAAGGCTATCATGGAATGGTCTATTCCGAAAACCATTAAGAAACTGAGGGGTTTCTTGGCATTGACAGGGTACTATAGAATATTTGTGAAGAATTATGGTCATATAGCAACACCCCTCACCACTCTATTGAAGAAGGGTTCTTTTCATTGGAACGAGTTCGCTAATACAACATTTGAGAGATTGAAGGAGGATATATGTACAACTCCAGTGCTTGCCACTCTTGAATTCCCCAAGGAATTCATTGTGGAATGTGATGCTTCTAGAAATGGGATAGGAGCAGTTCTCATGCAAGAAGGTTGACCAATTGCTTTTGAGAGTCGTCAATTAAAGGGTAAGAATCAACTAAAACCTATTTATGAGAAGGAAATTCTAGCAATCCTTCACACAGTTAAACAATGGAGGCCTTATCTAATGGGTAGACACTTCAAGGTTAAGAAAGATCATGATAGCCTAAGATATTTTTTGGAACAAAGACTATCTTTTGAGCAGCAACAAAAATGGGCCACTAAGATGTTAGGATATGAATTTGAGATTGTATATAAGAAAGGGAAGGAAAATATTGTAGCATATGCACTTTCAAGGAAGGATGAGAATGATGAAGCCTTACTATGTGCCCTTTCAATATTACAAGAAAATTAGGTGGAGGAACCCAAAGTAGAGTGGCAAAATGATGTTGCGACAAGTAATCTCATCCAACAATTAAAAAGTGATCATAGTAGTTTAGATAAGTTTTGTTGGAAGGGAGATACTCTTTGGTATAAAGAGCATTTGTATCTCTACAAGAATTCCACTCTTAAACACAAGATTCTCACAAAGATGCATGAGTGTCTAGTTGGTGGTCATTCAATATTTTTGAAGACATGTCATCGAGTCAAGCAAGATTTTTTTTGGGAAGGGCTAAAAGGTGATGTTAAAAAATTTGTGGTTGGATGTTTGGTTTGTCAAAGGAATAAAGGGGAGACAATTAAGACACCAGGTCTCTTGCATCCCTTATCTATTCCTAGTCAGCGTTGGGAAGAGGTATCCATGGACTTCATCACAAAGCTTCCCAAATCTAAAGGTCATAATGTCATCATGGTAGTAGTTGATCGCCTCACTAAATATACACATTTCATTGCATTATCACATCCTTTTATAGCAAGTGCAGTGGAAAAAGATTTTTTGGAGAATATCTAAAAGCTACATGGTACACCTAAGGTTATTGTTAGTGATCGTGATCCTATCTTCATTAGTCACTTTTGGAAAGATTTATTCTCATGTTTGGGTACTCAATTGTCTCATAGCTCTTCATACCACCCTCAATTAGATGGGAAAATTGAGGTTGTTAATAAGTGTTTGGAAGGGTATCTATGTTGTTTCACTTTAGAGAAATAGTCTCAATGGGTAGATTGGCTACCACTCGCAAAATGGTGGTATAACACTTCTTTTCATAGCTCATAAAAAATGTCTCCATTTTTGGCACTTTATGGATATCATCCTCCTTCCATCACATCATCATTAAAGGTGTCACCAAGAGTTCAGGAAATAGAGGACCACTTGCTTCATCAATAATAGGTACTTTCAGGACTCAAGGAGAATTTAGCCATGGCACAAAATTGAATGAAACAATAGGTTGACCAACATCATAGTGAAAGAAGTTTTGAAGTTGAGGGTTGGGTCTTCTTGAGATTGTAGCCTTATAAGAAAATCTCACTAAAGCAACAAAAAAAGAATAACAAGTTGTCTCCAAGGTATTATGGGCCATACCAAATCATGCAAAAGATTGGTAGTGTTTCCTACATGCTAGAGTTTCCACCAACAACGAAGATACATCCAATTTTTCATGTTTCCTATTTGAAGAAGGTAATTGGGCATAATATTCGAACTCAAATAGAACTAACAAAGCTCGATGAAGAAGGGAGAATCATTTTTGAACTAGAGTGCATTCGTGAAACATGCATGAAGAAGTCGAGGAATAGAACTCTCACTGAGTATCTCATCCAATGGAAGAATTTACTAGTTGAAGATGCCACATGGGAGGATGAGGAGTTCATTCAAAAGAATCCAATCTTGATTAGAATTGAGGACAATTCTTCTTTGAAGAATGGGGGCATGCTATGCCCTTAATATTGGTGTACATTGGGTTATGAATAGTTAGCTTGTGGCTAACTTAACTCCTAATTAAGTCATGTTATCATTAATATAATATTATATAGTTGGTTAGGTCAGACTAGGGCTTATATAGTGGTGCCTAAGTTGGCCTAGGTGATATTCTAGGCATAAATAGGTATATATATGAGGTTGTGAGTCTCATTTTATCATTAGATTGTGAATTGTGTTCTCATTGGAGATATTTGGAGGTTTTCCCCCTCAAAGTGGCTTGTTATTCTCAGTTATTATCAAGTATTTACAACATATTTCATATCATATTCTTCTATTGTGCAAGTTATTTCATTACAATAAATCACACACACACTACTTGTTGTTATAGATTACATATTGAATTTTCTAACCATTTTTATTTTTATTGGTCTATATGATTAGATCTGCATACTAAAAATGTTTTGTAGGATTGTGGCATACATGCCCCACCAACATCTTCAAGAAATTTCATATCAACAATTTTATGTGAAAGAGATGAATGCCAAATATTTTATAGGAAATTATACTTGGATGGCACATGCCAACATTGTGGTGTCTTGCAATGTATGCCAATATGTGAACATATGGAAAGAACACATGCAGTTGGAAATGAACTAGTAGATTTTGACAAGTATAAAATAGTGGCCTACAATACAAAAGATGGTAAAGAAGCAAAAGGTGTGATTTGGTTATTCAAAAGATTCCAGTGTACCAGTTTATGTCTACATTTCATGATAGTATAGTGTATGAGTATGCAAGGCATACCCATATATCTTGATGGTTGGACTTGCAAATTAAGTTATGCAAGGACACCTTTCCACTTGGTAGCATTGTTTCAATCATCAAATTTGCAGAGAACTATAGTCTATAGCCATAGTGTGAGGTGCAATCACAATATTACAACTCCACATAGGTTTCTATATTAGTGCACATAACATTCATTCATACAACTGATAGTACAAATGATATTAGGAAGGTATTGGGGGAATACCACTCTTACATCAGTGATGATCACACACATTCTATAGAGTTCATGCAAGGTTGCTTTTAGTTGTTCTACCATGATTTGGATAGAAGGGGCATATTAGATAGTCAACATATAATATGGTCGGATAACTGTGCATCACAATTCAAGAACTCATAGATGTTCTATTGATTGAGTGGGATGCATAATATTACAAGTGTTCAACATATGTGGAACTTTTGCGAGGTTGAGCATGTAAAGGGGAAGCATGATGGTGTAGGAGCATGTATCAAAAGATCCATAACACAAGAAGAGTTAAAGTATAAAGAAAATGCAAAGTTGACAAATGAAAAACCAATCATCGAGTGGTGTAATGCTTCGATGGGTCCAAGTAATAAAGGTAAGTCTCCGGTTCATAGAGTTTTTTGGTTGATAGATGATACTAACATTGCACCATATGAGGATTGTTGTACACTGACAAGATCAAGTGAGCTACACTCTTTCAGAAACTCAAATATAGGTTCATAGAGTATACATACATGAAAGATGGCATGCTTTTTCTCTTCATGTATAATGGGAGCCTAGAATGTGTGTGATTCAAAGGGGTGGGTTGATGAATGGTGGTTAATTTTTCTTAGCCCACTTGACATATATTGGCTCTCGACGACACTCGAACTGACACAGATGGAATCATCGGTTGAATTTGATCACATATCAGATCTGGTTCATCCAAGTAATATGTCTACTTGCATAGTTTTTGAAATTTCTAATGTTATCTTAGTTTGTAGTGTTTTTGTAATGCTAACTAATTAAGTCTAATTTGATGCTCATATCAATGCAAGGTATGTTTATGTAATTATTACAGATGATTACAATGAAGAGGGAACAAATTATTACTTGTGTGATTGTATTGAGGCTAAAAAGAAATTAGAGGCCCTAGTTATTGATGGAGAAAACATCAAATTGCCTACAGGCTCAATGGTTGTTACTGGAACATGGCTTAGAAGGAACCCACATAAGATTATTAATGTTTTTCTCTTTCAAGACTTTGACATGCATCAGAAGATTCTTAATTACTCGAATCTTATTGTGGCATCTAATGTTCATTTGATACAATATCGAGGTAGGCCTTTGAACAAGACTTTGTGGAAGGTGTGTGAGTCTGACCATGAGGCAATACTTGATACAATAAAAAGTAGAGCAGACCTAGATGGTTTGTTGGATTAATTTGTAAGTATGCACATTGATTTCGTAGATGTCATGTTATTGATATTAATGTATTGCAGTTGATAGTTAGACCTTTTGTTTCTATATTTCAAGTTTACATATGTTTTTCTTCCAATTTTACATGTGTTTGTCTTTTCTTTGCTGCTACATTTTTACACACATACAGTGAATATTGGGCAGATTATATGAATATTTATGGTTTCACCATTTAACCATTTGGAGACCTCAATTTACAAACTTGACCTTTGTAGCCCTAGATCAAACTTGGGAGACCCTTCCTCAACCATCATTTCACCTAAAACATCAACCATTTCCATCATATCCATCCAAAATACATCATATTTCCCTCATCTTAGCATTTTCATCCATTATCATAACCTAGTCATCACAACCATCATCGTTAGACCTTGTTCCTTTCGGCCATTAGCCTACCCTTAAGCCTTGATGAAAAAGCACTTGATCTAAATCTCAAAGTAAAAATATGAAAAATAATTTAGAAGATAATGAAAAGGAATACCAGGGGGTGTTAATAGGCAATAGTAGTAGAGATGAGGAAAAATGTGTGGATGGTCAAGTTATAGATGCAAAAGCAATAGTTGGAAGTGTTGAAATTGAAGAAAAACAACTGAAGACTAAAATTAACCACTTATAAAAGGAATTAAAAGATAAAAAGAATTTTTTATCATCAATGAAAAGGAGGTTAGTTTTCTCTAAAAACACTTAAAAAAGAAGCATACCGAAATGAATGAGATAGAAATGTATTCAATGAAGAGATTCTTCCTGCTCTCAAAAAGTTGAGGAAGGTATGTGTGTACATTTTTCTTTGTTTGTCGTGCGACCAAACCAAAAATTCCAACATGTTTGGATGGGTATGTTTAGGATAGGCATGGTTATTTTTTGCACTTGAACATGTTGAGACAGTCTGAGCTACATTATACCGACGATATCCCTTAAGAGTCCAAAGTGCAAAAAGGTAGCAATATTTGACAAGCTATTACTCAGAAACTATGTCACTTAGAAACATTATGTATGAGGATACAAGATCATGTAGGTAACCTCCACAATAACCTCTCTCAATTTTTGATATCTCGAAGGTATTTTCTCATGGTGTCAAGTTTCCAGTTGATGGAAAAAGGGTCAAATACATGTAGCATAAAGTTGCAAAGGGGTGTAATTTTTGTTCTACTCCTTGTGTGACCAAACCGGCAGTTCTAACACATTTGTATTGGTAGGTTTATCCTATCAAAGGTCATTTTTCACACCCAAACACACTGAAGTAGTCTGAGCTACATTGTATCGTTGAAGTCTCTTAAGAGACCAAAGTGCAAAAAAATAGCAATCTTTGAGGAGCTATTACTCAGAAATTGTCACTTAGAAACAATCTGTCTGAGGATATGGGATCACATAGAGATCCTCTATAATAACCCCTCTTGGTTTTTGATATCTTTAAGGAATTTTCTCGTGGTGTCTAGTTTTTAATTGATGGAAAAGGTGTCAAATGCACGGAGTGTAAAGTTGCAAAGGGGTGTAACTTTCGTTCTACTCCTCGTGCAACCAAAAAAATGATTCCAACATGTCTGGATAGGTAAATTTAGGCTAGGAATGGTCCTATTTTGCACCCGAACATGCTGAAATAGTCTGAGCTACATTGTATCAATGCTATCCTTTAAGAGTCCAAAGTGCAAAAAGGTAGCAATCTTTGATGAACTATTATTGAAAATCCATGTCATTGAGAAACATTTTATCTAAGTCTATGGGATCACGTAGGGCCCCTCTATAATAACCTCTCTCAGTTTTTGATATCTTTTGAGGCGTTTTCTAGTGGTGTCTAGTTTTTAGTTGACAGAAAAAGTGTTAAATGCATGTAGTGTAAAGTTGTAAATGGGTGTAACTTTCGTTCTACTCCTCGTGAAACTAAATTGACAATTCCAATGCATCCGGATGGGTATGTTTAGGCTATCCATGGTCATGTTTCACACCCAAACATGCTGACACAATTCAAGCTACATTGTACCAACGATATTCCTTAAGAGTCCAAAGTGCAAAAAGATAACAATCTTTGACGAGTTGTTACTTGAAAATCGTGTCACTTAGAAACATTCCATTTGAGGCTACAAGATCACATAGGGCCTCTCTACAATAACCTCTCAATTTTTGATATCTCTAAGGCATTTTTCTGTGGTGTCCAATTTTTTGTTGATGAAAAATGGTTCACATGTATGCAGTGTAAAGTTGTAAAGGGGTGTTGTAGTTAGGGTAAAAAATATTAGGGAAAATGCATTAAAAATATATAATAAAACCCTAACAAGCACAATAGAGCACAAACTAGTATGAAATAAAAACAAGAAAGCAAAGCAAACTGATCTCCAAGCTAGATTTGATTTATCTCCATTGCTCTTCTCCACCTCACATAAGCATGCAAGATTTTGAAGGATTGAATGATTTGATATGTTGATGCCATTTACTCATTTTCGTAGCATAATGATAAGATGGAGATGATAGAGGAAAAATGGATAGATAAATGAGAAGATTGGAGGAAATTTTGGTAGAGTGTGGATACTAGAAGAAGATCAATCTAAATGGCACGTGAAAGGCTAGATTTATAGGCAAGAGTTGATTTGATTCGATGGCGAAGATTAAAAGTCAATTATGTGATGTGTATGGCTAGGATTAAAAGTTGATTTTAGTGCCTATGCCACACATTAAGTGGGTTATGACATGAGGCTAAAATTAGGATGTGAGGGAATAAGTGGGATTCTTTTATTTATTTTAAAGGAAAAGATGCCTATGAAACACAAATAAGTGGGGCTAAAAATAGGATGTGAGTGTGAATCTCATAATTTAAATAATATAATTATTTAAATTATTTGTGCATGTGAAGAGTTGTAGTCTCGTGACAAATGTTGCAATGTGACAATAAGTGAGGGATTTATTCAAATATTTAATTTGAATTATTTTGAGACATGTGAAGGGTAATTAATTAAA
Organism: Sequoia sempervirens; assembly: GCA_007258455.2. Classification (NCBI taxonomy): domain Eukaryota; kingdom Viridiplantae; phylum Streptophyta; class Pinopsida; order Cupressales; family Cupressaceae; genus Sequoia; species Sequoia sempervirens. The sequence continues at coordinate 68,921,764 of VDFB02047230.1, read as the reverse complement.
TAAATGAGATTTATTTAATTAATTGAGAAGGTTATTAAGTGGAATAAATGGGATAAGTGGGATAATGTAATGACCTAGGGTAAAATATTACAAGATGTCTTACAAGGTCATGTATCGACTAGGTAATGTTATGACATGGATAATTTTGGGTGTCTACAAGTGTAACTTTCATTCTTCTCCTCGTGCAACCAAACCGACAGTTCCAACATGTTCAAATTGGTGGTTTTATGCTAGGAAAGGTCTTATTTCATACCCATACACACCAAAACAGTCTAAGATACATAGTATCGGCAAAGTCTCTTAAGAGGCCAAAATGCAAAAAATGAGCAATCTTTCAGGAGCTATTACTCAGAAAATGTGTCACTTAGAAACAATTTGTCTAAGGCTACAGGATCATGTAGGGCCCCTCTACAATAACCTCTCTTAGTTTTTGATATCTCTAAGGAATTTTCCCGTGGTGAAATTTTTTCTGATGCTCCAAAAACTATTAGATGCATGTAGTGTAAAGTTTCAAGGTAGGCTACTTTGTGTTTTGTTCTTCATGGGGCCAAACCATTAGCACCAACACATCTAGTTAGACACATCTACGTTAGGCATGGTCAATTCCCTTCATTATAAAAGGTTCATAGTATTTCCTATTCGAAGGGTCACAACTTTTCATCTTTGAAATGTCACAACCTAAATCATATCATCACTATTCATGATAACCTAAATTAATTGATTTGTAATATTGCCTAAGGTTGTATTCTTAATTGTATTCTTCAAGGATGTTATGGATTTCTTTCTCAATGATAAATTTCTCTCCCTTTTATTTTAGTGCTTATCGACCTATAAAGCATTTTGACAAAAAATGTTTTCAATACACATTGAGTAATCTTGTTGAAGATACATTTGGTCATGAAGTAAACAAATAGATATACATAATACTGTTAGAGTAAAGGTTTTAACTTAATTATATTAATTAAGTTACCTTTATTCCACTCTTAAGATTTCACTTTAGATGCATATTGTGACATTTAATAATTATATTAATTATTAAATGTCTACCTATTAGGGTTACTTTTTAGGTTTTGCTTGATCTCCTTTTAAGGATTGATCTTTGTAAATACTTGCTATTGTTTTGATAATATATCTCTGATATTACAGAGCTTCAAACCCTTGCTTGATTTTTTCTCTATTTTCTTCCCTGTGACAGGTATCCCTTTGCATGTGGGTGTTCTTGGACTTTGAAGTTGGTTTTGACAACTTCTACATGGTATCAGAGCCAGGTTGCTGCAGCCTATTCTTGTTTTGAAGATTTTGGAGCTACGAGGGTTGATCGGGCTTTCAGAAGTTTTCAGGTTGATTTTTTGTGGATCTGGCCTACTCCATTCTTTGGGTTCATTTTGGGCCTAAACGGACCTCGCCGTTGGATTCGTAGCGCTTGAAAACCTATATTTTCATATACAACTTGTCTGATTTGGCCATAGTTGATTAGGGAAGGAAAAAAAATTTGGTCCAGGGGCCGTATGGCCTCAGGGCACGATCTACGAGGTCAAAATTCACAAAAATAAAAATAAAATAAAATAAAACAAAGGTTTTTGATTTATTTTACGCGGCCAATTTAATTGCAGGCCACCGCCCACCGGCCACCAATCAGCCACTAGGTAGCCACCCAGCAGCCGCTCCACCCAGCAGTCGCCAACACAGCGACCGCCGCCGGCCACCGGTGGTCAGCTCGAGCGCTGCCCAAATGCCGCCCGCGCCCAACTCCGGTGGCCCCCTACACCCCAGCCACCGGTCCTATCAATGACCGGGGGCTCTGCCCAAGCGCCCATCCGTAGCCCTCTGGTCGTCCACGTGACCAAGGGCCGAAGATTTTAGCCCCTAAGGGCTTCAAGACCAGTGCATTTGCCTTTTAAACCAACTTTCAGTAAAACAGGCATATGTCGGGCATTTTAGCTCGTTTGTTCGAACGAAAATAGGCATTGGAAAGTTGGCTCCAAGCCCGTATTGGTGGTGTAGGATTTTTTTCAAAATTTTCTAGTTTGGTTGCATATTTTCGTAGTCAAAGTCAGAAGTATTTTTTTGCACTCCGGGGGGCATAACTCGGTCAATTTTGCTCCGTTTTTCAAAAAAAAAAAGGCGTCAGAAAGCTATTCATCCGCTCTATCTAGATCTGCAGTTTATTTCATTAGAAAATTCACCAGGTACATAGAGAATTGTCCTAAGCATTTTTTTTCTTTTTCTTGTCTTTTAGCTGAAAAATCTCTACTGGGGTTTGGTTTCTTGCATTGTGGGGGGAGTTTTTTTCTTGCTTTCTATCATTTACTTCAGAAAACTAGAAAATATTCATATTAACATTCATTAAACCTTTCCAAACATGGCCGAAAACACTGCAACTATTGAACTTCTCACACCTCATAACTATCACACTTGGAAGGCATTCATGACACGTCTTCTCAGATCAAAGGGGTTGTGGTCCTGTTTAGACACAATTCAACCAGTTTTGACATGGCCATTTGAGGTTATGCATCATAGAAATAAGATGGATGAGGCTATGGGTTTGATTTCCTTACATGTTTCAGACAACTTCTTGTTTCATCTTGATGGGTGTAACAGTCCTCTTGAAATGTGGACCAAGTTCAATGATTTATTTGGTACCATCAATCAGTTTCGTGCAATACAGATTGAGGCAGAGTTGACTTCACTTGTACCTGATTCTTTTTCCCACTATTGAGGAATTTATGATGAAATTCAAACAACAGGGATCTCTTCTACAGGGTTGTGGTAAGAACAAAACAAATGAGGAGTGTATTTACCTGATTCTTTCTAAGCTTCGAGGTCCTTTTCAAATATTCTCTTCAAATTTTTATTCCACTATGGATGCATTGGGAAACCACTTCAAATATTCTCTTCAAATTTTTATTCCACTATGGATGCATTGGGAAACCACTTTACCATGCCTACTTTTGAGTTGTTCTATGATTGGTTGACACAAGAGCAAGCTAAGATATCATAGTTGGATGCTCTCACAGGATCACAACACCATGCATTGGTAGCACAGTCATCTCAAGGGAAGCAGAAGCAGAAGTAGAAACAGAAACCAAAGACCACAAAGCATTGGAAGGATTCCAGTTCACATCACACCTTTGATTCACCTTCTCCTAAGGGGGAATCATCGAAGAAAGATAGACCTAAGTGTGCTTATTGTACTAAGCCAGGACATGATGAGTCCAAGTGTTATGAGAAGAAGATAGATGGATATGCAAAATAGGTTTCAGTTTTTGAAAGTTCTTCTTGAGAGGAACAATATTCATCACTCTTCTTCATCTACATCAGGTGGGTCTTCTTCTTCACCTTCATTCCAGACAGATGGATAGGCCCCACATAAGGGTCATGCATTATGTGCAACCACCAGTTCACATTCATCCAGATGGCTATTGGATTCAGGTGCTTCACACCATATGGCATCTTCTCAGGACATGTTCTCATCTTTCGAGGCTGCATCCTCACCACATATTGATGGGTAATAACACTTATATGAGTGTATGTGGGAAAGGTTCTATCAACATTGATGACAGTACATTCAATGATGTACTATGTGTTCCATATTTGTCCACTAACCTTCTCTCCATGTATTAGATTGCTCACAATGGGATAGGGAAGACAGTTGAGTTCACACCTAATTCAATGCACATCAAAAACATTTAGAATGGAAACATTGTTGCAACAGGGACAGTTGATCATTCTTCCCGTTTGTATGCATTCACACACTTTGTTCCACCATCTTCACTATCTGAGTTTTCCTCTCTTTCTACAAGAGAGCATGCAATATCTGAGGTGAAGTTTGGTCACTTGAACTTATGTGTTCTTCCATCTATTCATGAGACTAGTGTTGAGACTTCTACACCTCTACCTCCTGTTGAGATCACATCTGTTCAACAAGATTCCTCTTCAGCTATGACTGACATTGTTGCTCCACTCATCGAGCCATTAAGTGTAGTTGTTGAGGCCATATCAGAGGATATTCCTTTCCTCACAGATGACAGTTTCAGCACACCTGTTATCCCATCTTCATTAGAGATTCTATTTCAGGATCATCTTGAGTTGTTTGATTCACCATCCTATTATTCAGACACTCATAATGTAGTTCCATTCTTCAGTGAGCATCATCCAAGACTTCATTTTTCACCTCACATCCAAGGATTTCCTCATCCTCTACCGTTGGATTAGTTTCTTCCTCCGAGGAGACACATTGTTTTGATCATTGGCATAGGGGTTCTCTCATTCTGGGGGGGCTTTGGAGTCTCTTCTCTCTCCTATGGGGGGTGTTAGCTCTCAAAAATGTAGGTTTGAACCATGAAAGGTTGCCAAGCTTTCACAACGTTTTAGGGTAATAGACAAGGTCAAAAGATTTAGACCTTCTACTCTTCAGATGTTGCTAAACCTAGGCGGGTGTACCTATATAAATTGGGTAGGCTTGATGTGCTTATCTTTCTTGAAATGTTTTTGCCCAAAATGGAAAATAGGAGTGGACAAATGAATTCAAACTTGATACAAATAGCAATAGCAATCTTCTAAATCTAAAACCTAAAATGTTCAATTAACAGATGTAAAAGAAATGAATGAATCTAAATGATGAAATTGCAGAGACCAGTGCCTTATTGGGTATGCAGAGTCAAATGAAATAGAAGTGGGAAAATTATTCTAGCAGAAACTCAAATTGTTGGCATATGATTTGTTTATAACTTATATAAACATGCAGGATTATGACTACTGAGCTCTACTTTAATAATCCAAATGAATCTCCCTAATTACTGTGATCAACTAAGAGGATTTAATCTCTCCTTGAAAGAACCAATCAATTAATCACACAGATACAACAAATGTGTACTGATAAAATGAAAATAAACTTGTTATATCAATTTAGACAACCAGAAAGAATCAACTTGGAGACAACTTAGTAATACTTTTAATAAATCTAACAGACAATTAACACCAGAAGTGAGTTGTAACATCAACTGATTCTCATAAAAATCTCCATTTTGAAATCATACATCATAGTCTCCGTTTATTGGAAAAATCTATCCAACTGTATATTCTCTACCTTATCTACTCTAATCTAATCTGAAAAAAATCCCCCTATTCACAATTGGGAAAGAACATTTATACACTAGCATATGAACAGGCACATCGTTTCATATTCCAATGTCGGCAAACAGTTGCAATCGGGCAAATTAATCATCACTGAAACAGTTGCTGAGACAACCCTATAAGTATGTCGAAGGCAATTATGACGCTATCAGTCGCCCGCCGACACCCTCATCCTTCATGTTTCGCTGTAACATTCTGCTCGTTATGCCGAAGTCAAGAAGTATCCTTTTGTCCCTTTGTATTTTGCTATAGCCTTGTGATATCGGAGAGACATCTCACAAAACACCCCAAGTGTTACTGATAGCCTTCGTGATCAAACTTGTCGCCATGACTTATTGTTATCAGAGAGATGTCATATCGGTCAAACCTTTGTCTCAACGAAACAACCCGAGCTCACCATAGATCGCCAAGACAATAACAATCTCACGCCGATAGAAGCCCTTTTGTTTTATGTGCTTCGCTATGACATTCTGATGTCGGTGAGACATCTCACAGATTACAAAATGTGTTATCGATATGTAATTCCTTAATGTATTTACCAGTTGCTGAAACACAGACATTTTCCTACCGAGAGGCATTTCCTTTTCCTCCTTTGCTTTCGTCGTGACCTTGTGATGTCGGGAAGACCTCTCGTAGACGACATTATGTTTCACCAAAAGTATTCTTTTATCTCTTGCGTCGTTGGGACAAAGCCATTCCTATATCGACATAGTCCTCATGTGTAATATCAGCGAGACCGGAGGTCACTCGCTAAGATATTATATCGATGCCCATTAGTCTTACCGAGACTTCCTTTTGTGTTGGTCAGTGAGACCCTTTGAATTCGCTATGACATAACACCGAAGAAAACATCTCTCATTGATGAGTATTTTGATAGAAACCCTTTGAAATAAGTCGGCGAGACATATACATTTTGGTAAGACCTCACCTCGACATTCTTTGGTTCGGCCGAAATGAAACCACTTGTTTTGTTCGGTGAAACTCCGCCCGATATGCATTCCTTTATTGGCGGTCGGAAAGACAAGGTGAGTTCGCCAAGATGCTACCCTGATGAAGATATTTTTCTGAAATACGAATGCATCCACTACCGGTCGGTGTGACATGATGCCTTCAGTGAAACATTACCCTGACAACCCCTTAGCTCTTGTCGATGAAAATTTTATCATGGAGACAATGTGAGAATCCTGCCGAAAGGAACAATGGATGAATTCTGGTCACTGTGACAGTGTGATATTCATGCTGATATGCCCGCAACAAACAAATGTTAACACAAAAGCATCAAGGGTCAGGGAGACCTAGATAAACTTATGCCGATATGGACCACAACGTGAAAAATCCATGACTCGATGGATTCTATGGGGTTACACGGCCACAATATGGGTAAAAATATCATGAAGAAAGGAAAATGTGCTCAAGGTAGGACTCATTTGGAAAATGCATGGGTATGGACAACATGAAAATCATTAGAATTTTACAGTTCCAACAGTGGCTCCGTCTGGGGATGAATGATAGTGAGATCATTGCAAGGATCCAGATCTTTGGGTGAGCAGACCGAGCACAAAAAGATGAGCAGTGAGCAAAAATGGAATGAATGGCAATAGAAATGAATGCAAAATGGAGATGGAGAAAACCCTAAACTACTGTACATGGAAAATTATTTTGAAAGAAGGAAAATCAGGATTGTCCATGTACTGGCAAGTCATGTTCCTTTTATTTCCTAAACTACTGTGCATGGAAAAGAATTTTAAAGAGGATCATCAAGAGTTGTCGAAAAAAAAAAGTTTCAGAAATTTCCCATGTACAGGAAACTCTTGATCTTCACCAGCCATATTCTGTAAATAGTATGAATCTTCTCCTTTCTTTCAAACAACAACAAAAGGTCCCAGCCACAAAGCCTCGAATTTCCCATGTTTGCCCTTCTCCTGGCACCTTGCGTTCCACATCAGTACTAGATCACTTTCTCCAAATTTCCTATCCTCTGCTTTTTTGTCAAATAGATATTTCATCTATGTCTGTAACTTTATGTTTTGATTTTGGGAAACTCTCCTTATTTCATCAAGTTCAGCTAGTTTCTCCATTCTTTCCTCCATAGGTTCAGGAACATCTGAATCTTCCTGAAGGACAAACTTGTAGATTGGTAACAAATTCTGCAAAGGCATCCTGGCCTGTGTTCCATACACTAATTCGAATGGGGACTTCCCAATTGCCTTCTTCACAGTGATTCTATCAGCCCACACAGCCAGTCTTAATTTTGAATCCTAAGCCTTCTTATTCTGACCTAACATTCTTCTTATAATCTTCAAGAGACTTTTATTGCTAGACTTAACTTGACCATTAGCCTGTGGATGGTAAGGGGATGCATAAGAAATGGCAATACCATATGTGCTACAGAAATTTTTGAATTCATCTGATTTGAAACACATGCCAGTGTCAGTGATCAACCTCAGTGGTGTACCAAATCTAGTAATGATATTATCCATTAGGAACTGTGTCACCACCTTACTTGTAGCCTTTTTAGTTGGGATCGCCTCTACCCATTTGGTAAAATAATCAGTGGCCACCAGTATCCACCTATGTCCACCACTTGACTTTTCTTGTATCTCTCCAATGAAATCAATTCCCCATTGATGAAAAGGGGCATCAGCCTGTAAGGGTCGAAGTGGCAGAGCTCCCTGATACTTCAGTTTTCCAGAGAATTTCTGGCAAGCTTCACATTTTCTTACATATGTAAAAGAGTCATTAAAAACCTTCAGCCAGAAATAACCTGCCCTGAGAATTTTATGCACAATTGTCTTGGCCGAGTAATGTCCTCCACAAACCCCTTCATCCATTTCACTTAGGACTTGTTTGGCCTGAGATTCATCAAGACATAATAACAGTATACCATCCCTACTCTTCCAAAACAGATCTCCATCCATGAAAACATATTTAGATGCCTGCAACTTCAAAGTTCTTTTCTGGTTGTCACTCAATTCCTCTGGACACTTCATGTACTTAAGGTAATGCATGATATCAGTATACCAAGGAGTGTGCTCAATGCTTGCAATTACAGTTCCTTCTTCAACATTGTAGATTTTATTTGCCTCAATATTCTAGCCAAGCCTTGACCTCTCACAAGTTTGGTAATCTGTATCTCCATATCAAACTCCTGAATCTTGTTAATCCATTTGCATATTTTTCCTGTTACTTTAGATTGTGTCAGGATATCTTTGATAGCTGCATGAGGGACATAGGAAATCACCTTTGCTCTAACAAGATATGGCCTAAAATCTTTTATAGCTTTCACCAGTCCAAATGCCTGTTTTTCCATTATATCATACTTTAATTCAGACCCCTATAATGACTTACTGAAGAAAGACACAGGCTGTTCATAACCATTCTCATTCTTTTGTAACATAACAGCATCAATATTGTGCATTGAGGCGAATGAAAATATCTGGAAAGGCTTTGTAAAATCCGGAGATATAAGGACAGGAGCTTCCTTGATGGCCCGTTTGATGGATACAAAAGCTTCCAAGGCCTCTGAGTCCACTCTACCTTTTGTCCTTTCTTCAACATTTTTGATATGGGTTTAATGATCTTAGCAAAATTAGAAACAAATCTCCTAACAAAGTTGATCTGTCCAAATAATGATTGTATAGCTTTGACAGTTTTAGGGATAGGAATTTTATCAATAGCCTCAACCCTCTCAGGATCTATCCTTATCCCTTCTTTTGAAACAATGTGTCCCAAGAGCTTACCCTTTGTAACTGTAAAATGACACTTCTTACGATTCAAGCTAATACCATATTCAAGGGCTTTTATAAATACATTTTCCAGATGATTAACATGATCTTCAACCTTCTTTGAGTAAGCAGTGAGGTCATCCTGATACACCACCATGATAACATTGATCAAATCTGAAAATGCCACATCCATAGCTCTTTGGAAGGTTGCCCCTGCATTAGTAAGACCAAATGGCATTCTTATGTATACATACGTTCCCCAAGGAGTTGTAAATGTTATCTTAGATTACTCAGATTCTTTGACCATAACCTGGTTATACCCTGAAAACCCATCCATCATAGACAATAGTTCGCACCCTGTCACCTTATGCAATATAGCCTTCATATTGGGTAGAGGGTAATTATCTTTGAGGGATGCTATGTTTAGAATTCTGAAATCTACACATAGCCTGATATCTCCATTTTTCTTTCTCACAGGGACCAAGTTTGAGAACCATGTTGAATATCTGATTAGTTTAATGATTCCCCCATCCCTGAGCTTTGCTAATTCTTCCTGCATCTTAGGCTCCAATGTTGGATTTATGGGTCTTTGCTTTTGTCTGAATGGCTTAGCATTTGGCTTCAATGGTATTTCATACTGAAACAAATCTTCCCTGTAAGCTTTTAGATCTTCATAAGACCAAGCAAACACATGTTTATATTTTCTCAGCAACTCCATCAGCATTCTTCTAATTGTAGGGCTTATCTTCCTCCCTATATACACCTTTCTTGGTGTCATCTCAGTCCCCAGGTTAATCTCTTCAATATCCCCCCTATTTAATGGTGCTTGCTTTATGAGGGATCGATCATTTCCGTCATACACCCTCTCCAATGCCACTAAGCCTTTAGGAAGCTTATTTGTTTTGAGCTGCAAGATTTCTTTCCCAAATACCGTTTGCTTCCCATCCACTTCTTCAACCAAGGCGTTGAAGTCAATTTCTTGGGCTTCATACTAATCTATACAATGGAGGAATTTCAAAAGATCAGTATCATCATTAACGACTTGCCAACTATATGCGTTATCAGGCACATCAAGCCTTGTCTTAAATTCAATTTGTGATACCCCAACCAATGTAATATCATCTCTTTTTCAGTGCTACATTTGCTAGAAAATCAGCCATTATGTTCTTTGATCTATCTATCCACTCAATTGAGAAGGCATCAAACAACTCAATTGTATCCCATACAACATTTCTGTATTGCTTCAATCTTTTATGTTTTGCTGCATACTTTGACTTAATTTGTGAAACAACCAACTCAGAATCCCCTAGAACAGTCAGCAACTTGATTTTGTGTTTCACAACTATATGCAAACCTGTTAGCAGAGCTTCATACTCCACAACATTGTTTGTACATTCAAATGCTAACATAAATGAATACTTAAATGTAACACCCCCAGGTGAAACAAATAATATCCCTACTCCATTACCTTCTTGACTGCAAGCTCCATCAAAGTACATCTTCCACACACCGTTGGAGTTTTGTGCAGCATGCTTCTCAATTGGATCACTATTGATCAACTCTGGCTGGGCTGGTTCTATACTAAAACTCCCAAGATAAACATCACAAAAACAATTGATCTGATTTTGTGGTACATAATCAACAAGCTGATTCATCCTTGGCTCCCTGTACAACTTCACCTCTTGGCCATTTACCGGAATTGTTGCATAAGATAGATCAAACTAAACATTCCCACCAACAGTTGCTGTCCACTGTCTTGATAAAAGCATACCAAACTGAGGAGGGGTGTCTATTACTATTATATCAATATTATAGGCCACTTGAGGATAAGCAGATAGCTTGACTTCAACATCTTTCATTATACCCACCACAGGAACAAGTCAGTTATCCATTGCATAGCACTTACCTTCATATGTATCCACCCTCATGCCTAGTTTCATCACTCCTACTGGCATAATATTTATAGCAGCACCAGAATCTATCATGCAATTCCTTAACAATTTTTTATTTATGAGTAAGGTAGTGAAGAAAGGATCGACCTGTAGGGAACTTGTCAATACATTACTCAAGCAGATTTTTGAGATATTTACTTCCTCTTGCTTACTACTTGCTTTAGTAGCCACCTTGTTTTCAGAATTCACATGCTTTTCATTTGTTATCAATTGGACAACATTGTCTCTGTATTCCTTAATCTTCATCATCTCAAGTAGTGGAATAGACATCTTTACCTGAGATAAAGCCTGAGTGAAGTCAAAAGAAGAACTCTCCATTTTAACCATTTTCTTTTGTTCTGGCGCTTCTCCTCTATTTTCTTCCTTTTCTCTTTTTCCTGGTTGATCAGGGTTTTGCATTTCTTTGTGTAATTCCTTCACTTCCTCCTTGTGGACAGGCTTCTGTTTACTTTCATCATATTGTTTATTTTCAGTTTTCTTCGAAGCTCCTTGTGTCATTTTTTGATCCTTCGTAAAGATTCCCCTAGGGACACCTTCCTTCTCATTTACTGTCCTATTTCTCAAACAGTACTTACTCCTTGCTTCTTCAACTGCAGCAATAGTTAATCTCTCTATCTCCTCTTTAGTGAGTTTCCTTATGCTTCCCTGAGTAGGCATCTCATCAGAATATTGCTCTGTATAATTTTCCTCAAAGTCAGAAAGGATCTGTTGTTTAGCCATATGGACATTGTATTTCTGATTTGAAACATCATACTCATAACCTTCATCCTCTGAAGATGAGAACCCCTCCTCCACATGGTGAAAAGTGTTTGAAGTCAAGTACACTTTATGATCTTCCCAACTATTTCCCATCAACATTCCTTCCTCTTGCATTCTTTGGGCTACAACACAATAATCTGGGGAATGTGGCTTATCACAAACTTCACAGAAATAATTGTTATTTACCATATAGGCTCCCTTCTTTCTCAATGGATCAGGAGTTTCTTTGTTTCTAGGCCTATTTGTTATAGGTTTTCCATCCTTCCAATTTATGTTATAAGGCATATCATGCAGCCTAGGCCTTTCATTCCTGTATGTGTTCTCCTGTTTGTATTGATGATTATTGGTTTGTTGGGGAGCCCTATGATTTTCTCTTTTATCAATTATCCCAGCAGCCCTCCTATTGTTTTCAGTTGTTAATGCTGTCTTCTGAGCTTCAGCCAAATCTCTTGGGAATCTATTTCTCAATTCATACCCTATTTTAGGATCAAAGGCATTCAAATAAACACTCAATGCCACATAGTCTGGCAATTTTGATCCAGGAGGTATTTTATTCTGCAGTTTATTGAATCTTTGGTTGAAATCATAAATTGAATCATTCTGATTTTTCTGAATTCGCATCAATTCATGAAGAGCAGCATCAGGTGCACTTTGATTCCCATATTGCTCGAGGAATCGGTCCTGAAATATTTGGAGAGAATCAATAGAGGCTGTTGCTAAGCTATTGAACCAATCCCTAACTTCTTCAATAAGGGACATCATGAATAGCCTCATATTTAAATCTTCATAAGGTACATCTAAATCCTGAATGAAAGCATTGAAACTCCTTAAATGGTCTTCAGCAGAAATTGCACTACTTCCTATAAACTTAGGCACTAGACCTCTCCAATTGCCATCCATTGGGAAAGGGTATAATTGAAATCCTACCAAATCAAATTGTCTGATCATAGTGGTATACTGATGAGGGGGAGGGTTAGGTGGGTACTGGTATTGGTACACCGGGTTATTGTATTATGTGTTGTGATGTGGCACATAATGCTGACCAGGAGGTGGATGTATATTTGTATGTTGTGTGTGAATATGAGGTGGGTTATTTGGCTGTCTGTATTGATTCCCAACTTGATGATGAGAGACCCCTAGTGGATTAAAATGCCCTGCACCATGATTACCCTATTTATGAGGTGGTACATACTTTGAGGGGCAACCAGCTGTGTGAGTAATATTATGAGCTTTTTGGAATTTGAATTCTCTCATTGCTTGTATCATCTGAGCTTTTTCCTACTCTTCCCTCTCCTTTTTCTGAGATTCAAACCATGCTTTAACTTCTTCATAAGTTAAAGATTCATAATCTTCTTGAAGAGTTTCATGATTTGTGGGTCCATTCTGATTACCTTCCATTTTCTGATCATATTCATGCTGAATTCTAATTCGTTCAGCCTCGAGTTCGGCTCTAAACTCAGCCTGTTTCTGAGGATTGTAAAAAGGATCCTTTTGATCTTCCGGGGTACAAGGCTCTTCACTCGAATTATCTTTCCATGTATCATAACAGTTATATGTTTCACCATGAGGTATTGATGATTTGTTTTTGTTCATCATGCACATGTCCTCACTTACCCCTTTACCCTTGTCAGCCTTATCATTTTTGTGTGTCCACTTACTATTGCCATCAGGAGCTCCAGAATGACCTCCCCTGTATTGAGATCTTCTTCCATTCATATTGCAACATTTTATCAGAGTTGCCACTCACTTTCTTAAAAGTGAGAAAATATTTGTTTTTTACTATTCCCAGCGGAGTCTGTTATTTTGTTTTTGACTCTATGATTAAGGCGCAAGTTTTGAAGTTAATTCCCCAGCAGAGTCACCAATTTGTTAGCTCTCAAAAACACAGGTTTGAACCACAAAAGGTTGCCAAGCTTTCACAACATTTTAGGGTAACAGACAAGGTAAAAAGATTTAGACCTTCTACTCTTCAGGTGCTGCTAAACCTGGGCAGGTGTACCTATATGAATTGGACAAGCTTGATGTGCTTATCTTTCTTGAAATGTTTTTGCCCACAATGGCAGATAGGAGTGGACAAATGAATTCAAACTTGATACAAATAGCAATAGCAATCTTCTAAATCTAAAACCTAAAATGCTCAATTAACAAATGTAAAAGAAATGAATGAATCTAAACAATGAAATCGCAGAGACCAGTGCCTTATTGGGTATGCAGAGTCAAATGAAATAGAAGTGGGCAACTTATTCTGGTAGAAACTCAAATTGTTGGCATATGATTTGTTTATAACTTGTATAAACATGCAGGATTATGACTACTGAGCTCTACTTTAATAATCCAGATGAATCTCCCTGATTATTGTGATCAACTAAGAGGATTTAATCCCTCCTTGAAAGAACCAATCAATTAATCACATAGATACAACAAATGTGTACTGATAAAATGTAAATAAACTTGTTATATCAAATTAGACAACCAGAAAGAATCAGCTTGGAGACAGCTTAGTAATACTTTTAATAAATCTAACAGACAATTAACACCAGAAGTGAGCTGTAACATCAACTGATTCTCATAAAAATCTCCATTTTGAAATAATACATCATAGTCTCTGTTTATTGGAAAAATCTATCCAACTGTATATTCTCTACCTTATCTACTCTAATCTAATTTGAAAAAAATCCCCCTATTCACAATCGGGAAAGAACATTTATACACTAGCATCTGAACAGGCACATCGTTTCATATTCCAATGTCAGAAAACAGTTGCAATCGAGAAAATTAATCATCACTGAAATAGTCGCTGAGACAACCCTTTAAGTATGCCAAAGGAAATTATGACGCTATCAGTCGCCCGCCGACAGTTGCCCCTCATCCTTCATGTTTTGCTGTAACATTCTGCTCGTTATGCCGAAGTCAAGAAGTATCCTTTTGTCCCTTTGTATTTCACTGTAGCCTTGTGATATCAGAGAGACATCTCACAGAACACCCCAAGTGTTACCGATAGCCTTCGTGATCAAACTTGTCACCATGACTTATTGTTATTGGGGAGATGTCATATCGGTCAAACCTTTGTCTCAACGAAACAACCCGAGCTCACCATAGATTGCCAAGACAATAACAATCTCACGCCGATAGAAGCCCTTTTGTTTTATGTGCTTTGCTATGACATTCCGACGTCGGTGAGACATCTCACAGATTACAAAATGTGTTATTGATATGTAATTCCTTAATGTATTTACCAGTCATTGAAACATGTGCATTTTCCTACCGAGAGGCATTTCCTTTTTCTCCTTTGCTTTAGCCGTGACCTTGTGATGTCGAGAAGACCTCTCGTAGACCACATTATGTTTCACTGAAAGTATTCTTTTATCTCTTGCATCGTTGGGACAAAGCCATTCCTATACCGACATAGTCCTCATGTGTAATATCAGCAAGACCGGAGGTCACTCACCAAGATATTATATCGATGCCCATTAGTCTTACCGAGACTTCCTTTTGTGTTGGTCGGTGAGACCCTTTGAATTCGC
Organism: Sequoia sempervirens; assembly: GCA_007258455.2. Taxonomy (NCBI): domain Eukaryota; kingdom Viridiplantae; phylum Streptophyta; class Pinopsida; order Cupressales; family Cupressaceae; genus Sequoia; species Sequoia sempervirens. The sequence goes on along the minus strand of VDFB02047230.1, from coordinate 68,906,668 downwards.
TATGACATCACACTGAAGAAAACATCTCTCATCGATGAGTATTTTGATAGAAACCCTTTGAAATAAGTCGGCGAGACATATACATTTTGGTAAGACCTCACCCCGACATCCTTTGGTTCAGCTGAAATGAAACCACTTGTATTGTTCGGTGAAACTCCACCCGATATGCATTCATTTATCGACGGTCAGCAAGACAAGGTGACTTTTCCAAGATGCTACCCCAATGAAAATATTTTGCCGAAATATGAATGCATCCACTACCAGTCGGTGTGACATGATGCCTTCGGTGAAACATTACCCCGACAACCCCTTAGCGCTTGCCGATGAAAATTTTATCGTCGAGAAAATGTGAGAATCTTGCCGAACGGAACAATAGATGAATTCTGGTCGCTATGATAGTGTGATAGTCATGCTGATATGCCTGCAGCAAACAAATGTTAACACAAAAGCATCAAGGGTCGGGGAGACCTAGATAAACTTATGCCGATATGGACCACAACGTGAAAAATCCATGACTTGATGGATTCTATGGGGTTACACAGCCACAATATGGGTAAAAATATCATGAAGAAAGGAAAATGTGCTCAAGGTAGGACTCATTTGGAAAATGCATGGGTATGGACAACATGAAAATCATCAGAATTTTACAATTCCAACAGGGGGAACATATTTTGTACTTGTGTGATAGAAGCAGTTCTTGGGGGGTCATGTTGAGTCCCCCTTCTATCTCTCTTCTTCTTTCACTCTTGTTCATCTCTTTTTGGAGAGGAGTTTTTTCCCACTGGGTTTTCTCCTTTACTCTGCTTTACAGAGATTTGGTTGTATTTGGGTACCTGATCAGGCCTAGTTACCAGGACCCAATTTTACTTTCATGCATTGTAGTTACCTTTGCTTTCTTGCACATGTTTGTAGCTGCACTTTTGCTCATCTTAAGGGGGGGTGTTAGAGTAAAGGTTTTAACTTAATTATATTAATTAAGTTACCTTTATTCCACTCTTAAGATTTCACTTTAGATGCATATTGTGACATTTAATAATTATATTAATTATTAAATGTCTACCTATTAGGGTTACTTTTTAGGTTTTGCTTGATCTCCTTTTAAGGATTGATCTTTGTAAATATTTGCTATTGTTCTGATAATATATCTCTGATATTACAGAGCTTCAAACCCTCACTTGCTTTTTTCTCTATTTTCTTCCCTGTGATAGGTATCCCTTTGCATGCAGGTGTTCTTGGACTATGAAGTTGGTTTTGACAACTTCTACAAATACATGAAGTATGATGCATACACATGAATAAACATACTACATGAAGTATACATAGGAAGCATGAAGCATACATGTGAATATATGTAATACATGAAGTCTACACAAGAAGCATGAAGCATAAACATGAAAACATGAAGTATACACAGGAAGCATGAATCATACATGTGAATACATGAAATATACACAAGAAGCATGAATCATAGATGTGAATGGTAGCATGAAGCATACACATGGAATGGTAGATGTTTTCCAGGAATTATATGAAAAAATTCTAAAGGTATGAGGTCACATGTAATAATGTCTTTCTTATTTTTAGTTGCATACTTCAAAGTGCATTTTATAATTAAATGAATTTCCTTACCATGCTACAATGATCCTACAAAGCATGGGCTTAGATGTTTAGAGGTAGAGAGACCTAGGTGTTAGATTGCATCATGTATTACTATATTCATATGATTGATTTAATGTTCAATAATCTTAGAGAAGAATAATGTTCAAACTTTATATATTTACAATTATATAAAGGAAGAGTGCATGTAATACAATTGGACTTTCAATATTTGAAGTAAACATATTTGAATTAAACCATCTATAAATATCGATTGAAGCATGGATGTATAATGCAAATATGGACACCATCAACAAAAAAGATGTGTATTAACCAAATAGCCATATAGGCATACATCAATATTTGTTGATATAAGTATAACATATATGCAAAATAGCCATATGGGATTACAAAAGAATGCCATATAGGAATACAATGTCAACTATATGCAATACAAAATATATGTCCACAAATTCTATATAGGCATACAACAAAGAAACCCAACAAAAAGTCATTCCCCTCTAGGTGAAGAAAATATTTCACGGGTGGCCTTTGATTTTTGAGGGGATGGAGACACATATGAGAGTTGTCTACTTTAAATCCAAGGGCTACTCCTATTTAGTTCATTATAAAGCCTTAGTTGTTACAATAAAAATTATAGGCATTAATATATATAAATTGCATAATAAAAAATGAAATATTTAACAAATAATCACTTACTACCTCCAAATGATCTCTCTCATCATTTTCCATAGTAGCAGGATTAGGCTGTGGCATTCTAATGTCCTATAGAAACCATCCAAATAGAAATTAACTTCAAATCAATAATCATTTGATTTTTTAATAATACAAATTTGAAATTTACTAATCTACCTCATACCCCCATCAAAGGCATGGAGCTATCAATTGCAGAAGAGACACCATGCTCCATTGCCATATGAACATCAGGAGGTGTCTCTGCCTACATCATTTGAAAATAAAACAACATTATTCAATCACAAAAACTAGAAAAGTGATTTAGGTCATGGCTTATAATTTATGAGATAGTCAACAAAATTTTGAGTACTTTGGTAGACCTATATGAAAATGTGGCAGCATAGACAAGGCAATGAATTGTTTGAATTTTTTTTAGAGAATTTTTTGATAAAATTCTTTGGTAGACACGTATGGAAAATGTGGTAGCATAGACATGATAGTGACCTATTTGAAAAAATGCCTCAAATAAATGTTGTCTCATGGTGATGTCCATCACTATGAGACCACATTTATTTTAGACATTTTTTCAAACAACTCATTGCCTTGTCTATGTTATTTCTTACTATTATGGTCTGATAGATTTTTTCCAAGCATCCATAGTTTGTTCGAAAGCACTTGCTTTATGTTTTTAGCCATAGCAACAAGGAAGTGAATTGTTTGATAAAATGATTTGGTAGACATGTATGGAAAATGGGGTAGCATAGTCACCATGAGACCACATTTCTTTGAGGAATTTTTTCAAACAACTCATTTTATTGTCTATGTTATTGCTTACTATTATGGTTTGATAGATTTTTTCCAAGCATCCATAGTTTGTTCAAAAGCACCTATTTTAGGATTTTAGCCATAGTAGCAAGGAAGTGAACTATTTGATAAAATTCTTTGGTAGACATGTATGGAAAATGTGGTAGCATAGACAAGGTAGTGAGTTGTTTGAAAAAATGCCTCAAAGAAATGTGGTCTCATGGTGATGGACATCACCATGAGACCACATTTCTTTGAGGCATTTTTTCAAACAACTCACTACCTTGTCTATGCTATTGCTTACTATTATGGTTTGATAGATTTTTCCCAAGCATCCATAGTTTGTTTCAAAGTACCTATTTTAGGCTTTTAGCCATAGAAGCAAGGAAGTGAACTATTTGATAAAATGCTTTGGTAGACATGTATGGAAAATGTGCTATCATGGACATGGTATTGAGTTGTTTGAAAAAATTCCTCAAAGAAATGTGGGGTTTCTGGTCCCGGATAAAACCAGGTTGCATTTGGGCTTCGAGCCCAAGCTTGTGTCTTTTGTAGCCTGTGATGTCATGATAATCTATTAGAGGTTGTTGTTGGGCTGCTGGTGGTATGCGAGTTATCTTTTTAAGTAGCTTGTTGTTGTTGGGTTGATTTATGCTTATTGTTCTTCTCTTGAGTTTCAACTGTCTTCTTGTGTTAAGGGTTTTGAGCTCCTTCAAAACTCATTTTTTACCTCTAATCAAAAACATTTATAATGATAACTAATTAGTTGTTTGAATGTCTATATTGTAGGATAGCATGTCTATGGTATAGGAGTAGCATGGCTATATTGTAGGAGAAACTTGTGGAAGATACATATTTGATACAATTTCAAAAATATTTAATAAATATTTTTTAAAAATTATTATTAAAATAATTTTATAATTTTTTTTCTATATTTTCAATTTTAATATTAAATATATTAATAAAAACATAAAAAACTTTCTAAAGATATGTTTTATAATAATAACAATATACAAATTTATAAATTACATTTATTCAAACCAATAAAAAATATAGTTTCATAAATGAAATTAATTTTATTCTTATCAAATTATGAATATAGTTTCATAATAATAATTTAATTTATGGATATTGAGTTACTCTTATCAAATTATAAAAAATATAATTTCGGAAATAATACTTCAATTTGTGGGTATTAAGTTATTGTACAAATTTTCAGTGTTGGATTTGAGTAGGCTAATGGGTTATTATGTATGTATTGGTGTCTTTAGATCCAATTGAAATTAGGGTTATTGATGAAACATTAAAATAATATAATGTTTTAAAACTGACTTCTTATGAAATAGATTTAGAAAAAGAGAAAAAGGTCACTATTTTTGTGCCTAGAAAAAGTGTTGTATGTAGGAAGCTTTTTAAAGTAAGATTCTATGTTTAAGTTTTTTAAACCTCTTACATGTGTTGATTCAATCCATTTAGTCAAAGTAGTAAATTTGACTGTATTCAAGTTTTATTCTGTCAACAAATTGATTAAAAAAAAAATTGTTTGAAACCAAGACTTCACACAGACTTCTAAAATATAATCAACTGCACTTCCATCCTTATAACCTCATAATTTGCAAAGGAATGCTCCTCCATTTCACTGGTATTTTTAAATGTTTTCACCTTACTGATACCAACATTGCTACCTAGCCACATCCACACCCATTAAAAATTAATGGTTTCCTGCAACAATAAATTGTTGCAAAGTCACAGATAAACTCTTTCCTAATACTCGTGATATGCATGATAGCTTAATCCTTGGATGTCCATATACAAGAGATGGGGGCGGGTACGTGGAAAGTTGGAGTGGAATAGCCAAAATATCAGTGGTGTTGGTAGTAGCAGCAATAATTATGGTCTTCATTTCAAAGGACAGGTTGAAGAGGAGAGCGCATTGGATTCTAGAAACATCTAAAATGAAACTATATTAATGTTGAAAAAGTAAACTTTATTCCTAAAAATTAGGCACAAGAATAGTTCACTTTTATTTTTCCTTAGAATCTGTCAATAACACACAACTTTTTTAACCAATCATATGATCAATTTTTTTTTTTTATAATTTATAAAGTTAAATAATCTACAAGTTCACTTTATAAAATTGAATTTTGTTTTATTTTTCAAAAAATTATTGATTTTGATTGGTTGAAAGTAAGTTTAATAATAACTAAGTAACAAAAGAAAAACTCATTACAATAGTATTCCCTAATGACAAGAACTAATAACACTAACCAAGGAAATTTAAATGATTTCCAATGAAAATAATATGTATGATGATGATGTAGAGTAAAGAATATTTTCCAAGACAAATCGATAAACTTCAAATAACTGAATGTATTTATGAACCAAGGGTCTATTGGAGTCTCGACCAAGGGTCGAGAATCCCCTCGCTTTTAATTAATTTTAACTTATATATATATTTTTGAAGTGTTTCTTTTTTCATTATATATATTTTTCATTTATTAATTATGATTACAATTAAAGTAATTAAATATTAAGTAAATTTTGCATATGAAAAAAAGATTAAATATTTATATTCTATTCAAATAAATGATTATGTAAGTATAAGTATTTATATTTCTTCATCTCATATCGATAAGAAAAGTTCTTATGTATGAAAAAAAATTAAGACAATTTAGTCTATTATGGTCAATGGAAGCATCTCATATTAAATTTGAGATAGTTATTTTTATATTTAGCTATAAGACACAAACATATATCAATACTATCTACTATTAATTATAAAATTTTGTTAATTGTTTGGGTTCTTCCTTTTTTTGGATTGAGGAGTACATTTTCAAATTAAATTCATAATTCAAAGAAATCATTTTTTTTTTCAAACTTAATCGAATCCACCTTTAGATTTTACCATTATAGATTAGAACATTCCTAAGATTAATATTTTCACTATTTTGGATTCAATGTAATTCTAATCAAATATTGAAAACAATAAGATCACTATCTTACTTACACATCTAATAAGTTTGATACATGCTTCTACACAACAATCCCATGCATAAGAGTATCTCGTTTGGGTAATGGCCATTACCGAGGGTATGAGTACCCTTGCATCTATGGGATATGAGTATCCCTTTGTATTTTACATATATACATTGTTGGGGGGAATAAGGGTGTGGATTGGGATCTAATTTTGTGGCTTTCGAGTAGTGTTGTTGTGGTGTTAGTAAGAAGATCATGTGGAGTTCTATTGGGAAGTTATGATCATGATGTTATATTTTGTTTCCCCATGTCCAGTTGAGCCCCTACTCCCCCTAAGTGCTTCACCCTTAGGGTAAACCAATGTGGTAGAAATGTGTTGTATTTTCTTTTTATGTGAATGACTTGAGTGAAGATTGTTGTACAGGTGAGAATTGTGTCATAGTGCATGTGTTGAGTCTTTTCAAGTGGCTAAGTGCTTCCCCATGTTCGGGGGTGGGTTGTCTCACAACCCTATGGATGGGTAGAGAGCCCATAGGCATATTGTGTTTTTTTTCTATCTTGTGTATTTTTTAGGTTTTGGATGGAGATTGAAGACGTGTTTTGGAGTTGCCCAAGTATTTGGAAATAATTTACAAATGTGTTTGAGGAAAAAAAAACTCTTTGTTTCATGATGTATTAAGTGAATCAAACAATATAGATCTTAAGTAAAGAGTGAGAGTTATAAGGTTTTGTTGATTTAATGTATTCAAGCATGCAACTTTGTACTATTCTAAAAAGGAAAGAAAATAATAGTTTTACTCAATGTGCAAGAAAATGTATTTTTTAGAAAGCCAGTGTCTTTTTAAAAGAACAATAGTAGAAAAGTTATCTTTATGTAAATTGTAGACACATAAAAATGACCTAGGTATGCAGGCTTTATTTTTCGTCATATTCCTCCTAGCATAATGGTCCACTTTCAACTATTAATTAAATAATTCTCAATTATTTAATTAATTAATGACTCTTATTTTTCTTGATTATTTAAATTTATTTATTTAAATTCATCACTAATTCTCTAATGTCTTTCCATAATTAAATAAATTCCTAAATTTATTTAATTATCTTGGTCCATTAATTCTTCCTGATTATTTAAATAAATAAATTTTATTTATTTATTTAAAATACGTCATTAATTCCTAAATGTCTTCTCATAATTAAATAAATTCTTTAATTTATTTAATTATTGTCCACCTTGGCATTTTCCTTATTTTAAATAAAATTATTTATTTAAAATGGTCCCACTTTCTAATTTTCCCTCTTTTAGTAAATAATTCAAATTAATTATTTACTATCACATGGCCCCACCTTTTTGAATTAAATTGATTTTTAATTCAAAATAACATTTTCTTCCATAAATCAAGTAATTTCTAACATCATTTGATTTTCCAGCTCCCTCTTATGTGCCATCCTTATCTCATTGTCACATGCATTTGTAGCCCTTGATTTGATTTTCTCAAATCAAATCTTGTCCACTCATTTCAAATTTTCCCTAATGTTTCCCTAACCCTCATTATGGGTTATCATATTGAATCTTGTCCATTGATTCTAGGGCACTGGTCAATCGTCAATCTTGGTCATTCATCCAAAATTGCATTTTCTATAAAATGGCAATTTTGGTCTCATTTTGACATCTCTTGCAATCTACATCTCATGACATCTTAGCTCTTACAATCTCATCTTAGGCATACTTCACTTCTTTTAGCATTTTTGGCATACTCTAGGCTTATTTCATAGTTGCTTACTAGTTGCATAGTTGCATAGTATTGCATTTGTCATCAAATCCTTCAACATTTTTCTTAGGTCTTGGCATAGTCATAGGTTGCTCACATAAAATCTGAGGGAAAACTACATATTGCAACAAATAAAGAAGGTGTAATGGAGGTCAATCATGGAGTTTGAAAATATTTCGTGAGATTATTCCTTTTATTTTTATGTTTTCCTCCTTTGTGCTTCATTATTTACTTTGGGTTTTATTTATTTATGCACTAATATGCTAACCTAAATATTTCCCATAGTTACATTGGTGAACCTAATGCCAAAATCATGTTTTTATAGATTTTCGTATGACTTTTCATTTTTTTGCAGGTACAGGTATAGAATGCCACATTAACAGTTTTCTGAGCCATAAACGTTCTATTGTGACACATTTGCTTTGCAGAGTGACACATCCACCATACTGAGATGCATTTGAATGACAGAAAGCCGTATTTTCTCTACTATGATGCATCCAAGACCCCGAACGACACATTTTTAGACTAAGATGCATTCGCTCTACATATCGACACATCTAACTGGTAAATTCTAGTGTATGGACCTGAGATGCATTTTCTTTGCAGAGTGATGCATTTGACTGGTAAAATTTTCTTTTCAAATTTTATAGATTTTTTCTAGATTTCTATTTTACATTTTATAGCTTAGAGGTTTTTGGGTTACTAATTTTCTATTTCCAACTTGTGGTGAGGAGTCTAACCTTGTTTTGTTGATTTTAGTATCACATTTTCAATTCCTTAAGCAAACAATCAACAAACAACAACTTTCATTTCACATTCATAAGGTTAAAATTTACATGTATTCTCATGGCATGGGTTTCAAATGAACACAATCATACATTGAAACTCATATGGTTAAAATAAACATGCATTCTCACGTCATGGGTTTAAAATGAACTTTTTCTTTTACACTTCAAGTTAAAAGTTTAAAAAGAATAAAGTGTCTTAAGTGTCTTCCTCACATTATAGTTTTGGTAACTAAAATTCACAAGTGTCTCCAATTTTGTGTCACCTTGATTCAATAATAGAAGTATCCTCTCCCCTAGCACACTTGTGCAATCCTAGGTGTAAGAGAAACTATTATTGACTCTAGGAATTGGGTCTTCCTTGGTGGGAAAAATTACTCACCCCAAGGTGACTCAAACCGACAACAGAGCTCTTTAGCCAAGCTACCCCCAACCGGTATATAAATGTGAATCCTAATGGAAAACTTAGGATTACGAGTGCAGATGTGTCACATGGACAAGTGAACTCCCCAAAACCATGTTGAGTGTAACCTCTTTAGGCTTGAGTCCCTCCTTATTGGAGCTAATCTTTCCCCATGTGTGGCCACTCGAACGAGGGTCCCGAACTAAAAACCTTTATGTAGTTTCCAAAATCCCATCTATTTGCTAGCACAACAATAGTCGTTGTGAAGGAATCCACATTCTTGTAGTTCTTAGTAGAGGTGATTAGCCTACCATGAGAGATTTATGGGGGATGGAAGCTTGGTTGACCTGAGAAGTGAGTGCATTGTAAGGAGGAGCTCGTCTAGCCAAGATTCTGGATTCATCTACTAAGAATAAGTGTGGTTGGGGAAACCCACGTGGAATCTAGTGAATATTGTGCTTGCTTAACCTAGGACTGTGCTTGTCTTCATTGTGCATGTTTTCAAATTTTCAAAAGACAAGATATTGTGCTTTCCAAGTGTTTTATAAAGACATTGAGACAAACAAACACCTTTCATAGATCTGGAAACAATCATTCAACTTGAAACAATTCAACATTTTTTTCGAAATTGCAAACAAATTAGACTTCCATTCTGCCTACAATGCATTTACTACAACACATTTGCTTTTCTGCACCGCATTTGACATTTTTTGCAATGCATTTTCTCTAATAAGCTACATTCGCTACTCTTTGTGACACATTTGCTTATACTGCACCTCATTTGACTTACAGAAAACTGCATTTGCTTCTTTGAGCCAAATCTATGACCTCAAAAGCCACATTCGCTGAAACTATGACACATCTACCAAACTGCAACGCATTTGTGACCTAAAATGACATATTTTATTGGAAAAACAAAAGCACTGTCATAGTCCAAAACCCAAGAGAAAACTTGTCCAATCTGATATCAAACATCTTTTTCCAATAGCCTCTATCAAAAACTAAAAATAAAATTGCTCAAATCTTCCATTATTTGCCTCTTTAGCTTGCATTTACCCATAGGTCCAAACTTGCAAAATTCTTAGTTGCATCTTTAGAAGTTCATCATCATCATTTTTCAGCCATAAATCAGTCTTTAGCTCCTCATTTCATTTGTAGATTTTGGAATAGGGAAATTTACCATACTTTACAAAATCATTGCCTTCAAGAGTAGGTTGTCATTATACTTAGTCAACTTTGTTTCCTTTAGTCATTGTCCTTTTTGTGAGATTTTCCAACTAAAAAGTCCAGTTAGGAAACCTCACTTTGTCATCTTGTCACCTTGTCCTTTAGTCACATTAGCAAGTCCTTTGATGACCCAAATTGAGACATAGATCAAGCTTAGGGTGGTTGAGTAACCTAGACCTTTGCATTTGCATACCTTAGAACATTCAAGTCATCTTAGTCCTCATTTTGCACTCCTTATTGTCAAAAACCCAAAAAAAAGTAGTCCTTATTGTCATTTGGCATTTGTCATTTCCTTTAGACAACATTGTCATATTGCATTCCTTATTGTCAAAAACCCAAAAACATAGTTGCATTTGCATCCCTTATTCAAAGAAAATACCAAAAACATAGTTGTCATTTTCATCCTTCCTCCTAATTTGATCAATTCCTTATATGGTTGAGACTAGGCTTAAAAAAGAAGAAGACAAATGGCTAATTTTGGACAAGACGCAAACACTTACATCTTTTCCAATGACATGAATCAAAACATGAACCAAGACATATCTTTTATCAATCCTTTCAGTGAAATGAACATGCCATCCTCTTCATGTAACCCCTTTGAATCATTCATGCATAGAGATGAACATGGATATGTATTTATGGAAGACCTAGAAGCCACTGCACAAAATCCTGATGTAGCCTCCTTTGTGGAATATTTGGTCTTACATGATCCACAAAGATATCTAGCCATGCTCTTGGACCAAGGGGCTAAATTGTCATGTGGCTTTGACATCAACACTCTAAGGGAAACATCACCTGATCACAATGCCAACAATGCAAAAAATGCCTCTCACACTAGTCAACCCCAAAACAATGCAAACCATGCCTCATACACTAGTCAACCTCAAAATAATACAAACAATACCTTTGTTGGGGCCACCTCACAAATTGCCACAAGCACTATTAATGCTACCTCTAATGACACATCAAATCAAAACACAATCAATGCAACATCCATTGGAGTGACACCAACAATGTCACAAGCCATGTCACAATCAATGCCTACAATGTCAAGAACATCCTCACAGTCAATTGGAGCTACCTTTGGATCCTCAACTATGGGGGAAAGCTCTTCAAACCCCCTATTTGGAGCTTCATCTAGTGCCATGGGAGCATCATCATCAAATCCTTTTATTGGGTCTTCATTCAATCCTTTTGGGGGAAATAAATGACGTATTTTCATTCAAAGACCACAACCAAATGTTAACACGTCATCACAACTTAATACCAATACTTCCCAAGGGAAAAACACCAACATTCCCCATGGACAATTCTACCAATTTGGACAAGGCAATCAGATGACACAACATATGACTTCATTTAGGCACCAAAATATCTAAGGTCAACACATCCCACAAATATTGACTAATACTATGGGAGGACACATTCCCACATATGCATCACACATCCATACCCATCAACATGTCCCTAATCAAAACTTGCAATACCAACAACATTCAAATCAAAACACATCATACATCTCACAACACATTCCACAACAAAATTAGAACACCTCATCCCATCAAATTGGCACTCATGGGATACCCATCACTCCCATGTGTGATGCCACAAACAATCCTATAATTGATGCTTTGACAAATCAAGTGGAAAAATTGCAAAAACAAATAGAGACTATGCAAATGTCCAATAAAAAGTCACACATTTCATATGACCTATGCCCATATCCTTTTGACACAAATCTATACATGCCACCATTCCCTCCTGGATATATGGCGCCAAATTTCACTAAATACAAAGGCAAGACAAACCCTCTTGAACACATTCCAAAATTCACAACCAATTGTGTGGATATTTCCTATGAACATACTTACTTGATGAGACTCTTCCCCAAGAGTCTTGCAGGCCCTGCACTTGAATGGTTTTCCACTTTACAAAAGGGAATAAAATCATGGGACGAACTTGCAAAAAAAATTGTTGAAAATTATACCTATAACATTGACACAAACATTTCCATCACCAACCTATGCACGCTTACACAAGAAGAAGATGGGGAGACTTTCATTCCATTCTTTCAGAGATGGAGAAGCTTAGCAAGTTGTGCTATATTGACATACCCGAGAAATAAAAATTTGACATGTATGTCCAAACCCTCCTTGGCCCATTGAAATATGGCTTACAAGTCCACTGGTGCACAACTTTCATAGACTTAATTGAGAAGGGTGTCCAACTGGAGAAGGCCCTTATTGCTAAGGGAGAACTAAAATATGGCCCTAAGAACACAAACATAAACCCACCTACGGACAAGAATAAATATTGGGTCAAGAATAAGCACATTACTAATGATGGCGTTGTTGATGCTAAGGCGGTAAATGCAATGGGTCATGTACTTACTCTTAAAGGAGCTCCATAGAAAAATGCATAAATAACCACACCGACACCTGTTGCTAATGCCATTCAAAATAATCATAATAATCAAAACAATCAAAACCAAGGGTAGCCACGACAAACGAGACAATTCCCAAAAAGACGTACATATATTGCCTTGGGTGAACCAATCGAAGACGTCCTTAAGAAGCTCCTTCAAAACGGTGTCATCACATTAGAAGACCCTAAGCCATATGACCTGGGATAGTTTAAACCATCATGGTGGGATGACAATGCTTTATGTGATTACCACCAGGCTAAAGGGCATAAAACCTCTTCTTGTCGACAACTAAGAAACTTGGTACAAGACCTCATTGAAAATTGCACAATTGAATTGGGTGGACCAAAATTTATGTCAAATGCAGACCGTACTATTCACAAAAATCCACTGTAGGACCATGGTTCGAATAATCCCTCTACATCAGGTCCTAAGACAAATAATAATTGTGTCAACTATACTCGCACCGCCTTTGACTATTCTGGTGGATCCATTATAAATCATGTTCAAGCTACTGATGAATACGTCAATACCATTACTATCAAAATAGCACCTAAATGTAATGTCACTACCCATGGTGGAAAAGTCACCATATCTGGTCCCCCTCCTCCTAGGCAGTCAAAAATCACGATACCCAGTCCCTCCACTAAACAGTCACAAATAGGTCCATCTACCAAATAGTAACAACCAAAGGGATAGTTTAACCTTATCGACCAACTAGGAAGAACAGTTGCGCAGATCTCTATACTCGAGCTGCTCTGTATTTCTCTCGTGCACAAGGCCATACTTGATAAAACCTTACAAGATCCCTTAGTCCCTCATGACATTGATTTCAACAAGTTTGAAGCCATGGTGGGATACTTAACCACTCCCCATCATGTAACATTTTCAGACCAAGATTATTCATCACCAAAGTCCAATCATAACAATGCATTACACATTAAAGTCTTTATTTATAAGCATAAGGTTAGACAAGTTTTAGTAGATGGCAGAGCGGGACTAAACATATGCTCCTTAAAATTGGTTAAGGCTCTAGGCTTCTCTAATGCTTGTGTAGATGCTACAAAGAGCATTGTTATAAAGGCGTATGATGATGAAGAATGTTCCTCTCGAGGTGTTATCACTCTCCCTATTAGAGATGGGCCAGTCATTATGGATACAACATGTTAAGTCCTGGATCTTGAGTTACCCTAGAACATCTTGCTTGGTCAACCTTGGATTCATGCCTTAAATTTTGTTCCATCCAATTACCATCAATGCCTGAAGTTTCCTTTTGATGACACTTAAACTACCATATATGGAGACCCTGATCCCTTTCAGTATTGCACCAATCTAAGGGGTATTTCTGAACATCAGGTGCTCATCAACTGAGAAGCTCCAAGCTCGTCTTCTTCCAAATTCATCAGCCCATCCACACTTTCCAAATCATCCACGTCCACCCCTTCCACTTCCGCCACACCACTCCCCTCCATTCCAAAGGCTGATCCCAATGTCAAGATCCAAGAACAAGGATGTGGAGAGTATAAATTGAATATGACCTACTACATCACCAAAATACCCAAGTATCCTAAGGCCTATGGTCAACCTTGTTTTAGAATGGAGCCTAAAGAAAATTTTCAGAGTTCCTCCAACACACATTTTTATAAAATAGGGAGAAATGAGCAATGAAGACATTGAAGACCTCTCAACATGGATTTAAAAGACCCAAAAGATCTATCCCCATTACTAGTCTAGATATACGACAAAGGCTATGATATAAAGAAGGCAAAGGGCTATGATGGAATTAGTGGCCTTGTCAAAAATAAAACTAGAATGTGTGAACTAATAATTCCTTCTCGAAGACCAAAAATTCTTGGGTTAGGGTTTGGGCTACCCGAAAATGAAGATCAATGTACCAATGAACTTTTGGGTGAGAGCGTGAATGCTTCGAAAAGTGTCAAGACTATTGAGGAATCCCTTACTGAAACCAACTCTCATGGGTGGGAATTTGGCTCCCAACAATCCCTGAGTGACTGTTTCCTTGATGAATTGTTCCTTGAACCTAGAGAACCTACCTTTGAAGAAAGATTTTGGAAAATGTTTAAGATTAATCCAACACAGAATAATGACAATCCTAAAATCCCAAGGAAACAAGAAGACTGGGATAGACTCTTTTTCCCAAGGAACAATGAAAAGCCTTAATTATCTTCGGATCCCATTAACCATTCTTCTTCCATACCTTGCTAGCCATCTGAATGTTATGATCATCACTTGGATTCATCCAACTCGCCAGATGACACTACCAACCCCAATGCCAGTACATTTGTCCCTTATTTTGACAATGAGTATGAATCAAGTGAAGGAGAATATTGGATAGAATCTAATTGGGAGTTGGATGATGACAATTTTATCTTTAACCTCTCTGAATATGTCTACATGCTTTACACGTCCTCCTCGCCATTCACCAACATTGATGATGGTATTTCCCTAGTCTTCCCACAACTAATTGATTGGGACCAACAAAACCCGCCAGTTATGGACATATTTTAGAATGATGACGCTATTGCAGAATTCATGGGACTGCATGAGGACATACCAAGTGGAGACCACAAGGCTGGATTTCTATAGACCTAGATTGTGCAGCCTACTTTGGGGAGACTGCACCATCCTCTAGTCACAAAATTAAAAATAAAAATAAAACAAAAAATGACACGTCTTTAGGTGAAAACCGAAAGGCACCTTCTGACAATAAAAAAGTAAAAATAAATGATGTATCTGTCGGTGAAAACCTCTCTGAGGTGCCCAAGGATGGAGGATTGGAATTTCTCCCCATGACTCAGGAAAAATTGGAAATATTGATAGAGGACACCATGGAAGTCAACATAGCTACAAAAAAAGATCCCAAAATTCTCCTCTTTGTAGCATCTTTGATAGAGGAAGAGAAACATGAATTCCACAATTTTTTTTCAGAGCATAAGATTAATTTTGCATGGTCATATGTCGATATGCCTGGGTTGGATCTAGAATTGGTCTTACACCATTTGCCATTACTTCTAGATGCCAAGCCAGTAAAAAAAAAGCTACGTAAAATGTATCCTCAAATCGTCTTGTTAGTCAAAGAAGAACTAAAGAAATTGCTTGATGTGGGATTCATACGATCAATAGACTATGCTGAATGGATTTCAAATCTTGTACTAGTCACAAAGCCAAATGACCAAATACACATTTGCACAAACTTTAGTGACTTGAATAAAGTGTGTCCAAAGGATGACTTTCCATTACCAAACATAGACATCATAGTTGACCTTACAACATGATACAAGATGTTGTCTCTCATGGATGGTTTCTTGGGTTATAATCAGATTTGTATTGCCCCTGAAGATCAGCATAAAACAACATTCACCTATCCTTGGGGTATATACTGTGGACATCAAATCTACAAATGGTTAACAATTTTAACATAATATCATCATGTTAGTCCTTTGAAAAACATTAGATTTGAAATCCCTATGAAATACTTGACTATGATGAAACATGCAAATTAAATAAACAAAGATAATAAAATGTAAGCATATAAAAACATAGTCAAAACTTTATTCCATATTGGATTGGTGCTATTGTTGAAAATAGCCCTTTCCCAATCCTTGATAGATAAGCTTAGATGATAATGATAAGATGGACAAGATTAGCTCTCCATTGAAGAGAGTAACCTTGTATGAGATTGTGGAGTTGAAATGCTCAAATTGTGGAGTGGACAAAATCAATTCTCAAATGAAGAGAGTGACTTTGCATAGAAGTTGTGGAGGATTTGCTCAAAGTTGAAGCTTCTATTTAAGGATTTTTCAAAATGCTAAGTGTTGAAGAGGGACCAATGTGGGACTAAGATTGGACCAATGAAAGGACACTTGTCATCATGTGAGTGGTTGATGCATGTGCAAGATTTGGGAAGTGTGCCCATGAGAGGGAGAATTTGAATTCAAATTTTACAATAAATTTAGAGAGGGGGACAAGAAAATGAGCAATAAATGCTATGTTGGAGGGACAAATCAACTTGTCATGATTTTCAAATTTGAGGGCCATGTTGAGTGAAAATATTGGTTTTAATAAATCAATAAAATGATTTATTTGTGCAAGTGGAGATATCTAGAGGATGCAAGTGGGTGAGATTAGCATTTAATTAGGATTAGATTAAATTAATGATGATTATGTTAGTTTAATGATGATTAGGTGAGTTGACTTTTAGGACTTTGATATTTGATTTATTTAAATTAGAAAATGATGGAATATGATTTAGGATTTGATTTAAATGGATGTTTGATTTATTAAAAGGTTGATGATAATGTTTATTTGATTTTAAATGACCTTAGGAAATGGAGATTAATGAAATTACCTGCTAAATGAATGAAGGTGAACCTAATGTGAAATCTAGTTTAGTTGATGAATGAACCTGATTAACTGAATGAGTGGATGCACGTGAAGTCTGATTTACTTGATGAATGCATAATGCTAATTTTCCATGTCTACACATACTATTGAAACACCATGCCTTTTGGTCTCAAGAATGTAGGCACGACATATCAAAGAGCCATGACAACAATATTCCATGACATGATGCACATGCTAATGGAAGATTATGTGGATGACCTTTTGGAAAATTCTTTGACACATAAGGATCACCTCAATGTGCTAGAAAAAATATTCAAAAGACTGGAAGAATACAAGGTCTGCTTGAATCCTAAAAAATGCATCTTTAGTGTAACATCAGGAAATTTTTTGGGATACATAGTTTCTCGCAGAGGCATTGAAGTCGATCTGACCAAAGTGAAAGAAATACTAGACATGCCTCCTCCAAAAGGAATAAGTGAACTGAGGAAATTGCAAGGCAGGTTGCAGTCTATCTATCGCTTCATCACACAATTGACCAACAAGTTTCAACCATTTAAGTATCTCCTATGCAAGGGCATCCCCTTTGTGTGGACTAATAGATGTCAAGATGCCTTCCAACTAATAAAGGATTATCTATTGTATCCACCTTTTCTAATGCCACCAATTGAAGGGAAACCTTTAATTTTATACATGTTTGCAATAACTTCAGCACTGGGGGCATTAGTAGCACAAAATGATCATGATGAGAAGGAAAGGGCCATATACTACATCAGTCAGAACTAGTTGGATATGAGCTAAACTACACATCCATTGAATGTTCTTGTTTAATAGTTGTCTTTGTTACCCAGAAGCTAAGGCATTACATGTTGAATCATAGGACACACTTAGTGGCAAAGATCGATCCCATGAAATATCTCCTCAGTCGTGTAGCATTGACATGACATTTGGAAAAAAAGGTAATGATCTTGAGTGAGTATGAACTTCAATATGTGGAACGAAAGGCTATAAAAGGACAAGTGATAGTGGATCAGCTAGCAGATGCATCTATACAAGGTGATCACCCATTGGTGGAAGACTTTCATGATGAGTCCATATTTGATACATAACCTAAATTTCCTTAGAGACTATATTTCAATGGGTCTCATCTAGTCATGGATCGAGAGCAGGAATATTGTTTATCACACCACAAAGAGACTTCATCCCTAAGCCATTCTATAGTGCTTTCCCACGTAAAAATAATGTTGTAGAATATGAGGCACTTATCACGGGACTCAGAATGGCCATAAAATGGAAAATTAAAACACTTCATGTTTATGGAGATTCTCAGTTGGTCATCAGCCAAGTCAATGACAAATATGACACCAAGGAAAAGGATTTCATGCCTTATAAATGAATGGTGGATAATTTTTAGTCATACTTCCACATGCTTTCTTTTGAACAAGTTTTGAGGGCACAAAACAAGGTGACATATGCGATGAATACAATTGGATCTCTCCTAGACATTTCAAGTAATGTGCCACAGTTTGAATTCTTGGTGGAACAAATTTTGGTTCCTACATATGACATTCCAAAGTCAAAGATGGTTTGTGAGCTTGTTGGTCCCAACTCACCATGGTATCAAGACATTTATGACTATCTCTAGTCCTAGACCCTTCCCCCAACCTATCCAACAACCAATGAAAGTCCTTTATTTGTAAGTCTGTCTGATACACCATCATTAGTGACACCCTATACTATCATAGCTTTGACAACACCCTTCTTCGATGTCTCGACACTGATGAAGCATGAACAACCTTACGCGAGGTACATGAGGGTATATGTAGATCTCATTCAAGTGGTTCTACTTTAGCCAAGAAGATAATGAGACTTGGGTATTGTTGGCCGACAATGGAAAATGACACACTTGAGTTTGTCAGAACATGTCGCTAATGTCAGATACATAGTGATTTGATTCATGAACCAACATAGGAACTTCAACTAATCACTTCTCCCTGGCCTTTCACACAATGGGGACTCGACCTCATGGGAAAAATCCATCCTACCTCTTCCAACAGCCACAAATTCGTTATCACCACCACTGAGTCCTTCACTAAGTGGATCAAAGCCATCCCCCTCACATACATAACCGGTAAGAAAATTTCCAAATTTATCCTCAATTATATCATCTACTAGTACGGTATTCTGCAGTCCATCATCATAGACAATGGTCGTCCTTTCAAGAACCAAGACATCTGTGAGTTGTTTGAACGCTTCCACATATAATATAATTTTTCCATGCCATACTACCTACAAGGAAATGGTCAAGTTGAGGTGTCCAATAAGACAATCATCAAAATTCTTAAGAAAGTCAATTACGCTGGCCGTGACTGGCACATCCAACTTAACCCTGCTTTGTGGGCTTACCGCACCAACATCCACATGCCTACAAGAGCCACCCCATTCACCTTGGTCTTTAGAGTTGAAGCCATCATTCCCATTGAGTTTGAAATTCCATCCCTAAGAGTCTCCATGAAGGGTTTGATCGATAATGAAGAATATAGACAGTCATGACTACATGAATTAGAAACGTTAGAGGAACATAGACATAATGCCTTAAATCATTTACAAGCATATCATAATTGTATCTGTTGCAATTACAACAAGAGAGTCATGGTCAGAAGGTTTCACATTGGCGACTTGGTCCTCATGCAAAATCCTAAGAATCAGTCTAACAGAGAAAAACCTGGCAAGTTCGAGCCCAATTGGTTGGGTCCCTACATCATCGCATCCTCTTTTGGTTCTAGAGCATACCAGCTAGCTACTCCAAACGATGAACAACTAACAGAGCCTATCAATAGTCCGCATCTTCAAAAGTTCTATGCATAGCATCAAAGAGCTAGGTTGAAAATCACAAAAATACAAAAAAAAATGAAAAAAATAAAAAATTGTCACCCTGATGAAAATCTAGCAGACAGGTGTCTTGGTGACACCATTTTTTTTTTTAAATGACTAAAATAATAAAGAGAAATAATTCGTCCAATAGTGAAAAATCGGTAAACAAGCACTTTGGATAAGTACCAGGGTGAAAACACAGCAAACAAGCACCATGTGTAGTTGATTTTGCTTCGCCATTTATTGTCACTCTATCTACCTTAGTCCATAATAAACACCCACTTTTCTAACTCCATCATGACACCCTTCACAAAAACCTTGCTATTCCTTTCATGACTGAAAATGGTTGATATTAAGTCTTGTGTACCGTCCATCCATCATCCCATGCACGTCCTTTTCACGTCTTTCAAACCTGGTTAATCCTAGACCTGACTAGGGGAAACTCCTTTATCATCTGACTACAGTGGGTATCACACATGGTCCTGTCAATCAAAAAATGTTCTGAAAAAGACCTAAAAAATGAAAAATGTCCTAAAAAAAGACCTAAAAATAAAAAAAACATCCTAAAGAAATACAAAAAAATAAAAATATGACAAAAGCACAAAAATAGAGTCATATATTGTCAAGTCAGTCAGTCAGTTAGTCTTCGTCATTTGTCAAACTATGTTGTCTCTATGCATTTGCTACATAGGCAAGACTCATCTTTGGGCCCCTAAGACATTAGGTCAGTCCTTTTAGGTTTATCAAAATAAAATTATGACTCAATCTTTAGTCATCTTGACAAAGTCATTGGTCATGTCAAACTATGAGGTCTCTGAGTGTATGACGTAGGCAAGGCCATCAGTTAATGAGCCCCGAGGCCACACTAGGTTAGTCCATTAGGGTTCATGACACTGCACTGGCACACACGTCAAATGTCTTCATGTCAAAAAAGTCATTCCAAAACAAATAAACTCCTAAAAACAAAAAATTAATCAGCATGTCAACATAGACATGTAGTCAAAATAGTCAAACTTAGTCAACCTCAATATAACTCAATCAAAATTAGTCAAACTATCAATTCTTGGTTATTCTTCAGATGTGTCCTTCTAAAGGATTACCTTTTTCATATACTTAGGCCTTAGGATGTGTCCTTCCTAGGAATTATCACTATCACCTGGCATTTTGAGGATCCTCACAACGTTTGAGGATCGATCCTCTCGACACTAACATCATTCAGGATGTGTCCTACATGAATTTGACAACTTTGGCATTTCATCACCTAGACATCAACAACTTTGGAATTTTGTCACCTAGACATCAAAAAACCTAGCATCTCAACATCGTCAAACTTGAAACCTTGACATTAAAACACTTGGAAAACATTATCTTGGCATTTTTCCTTTAATTTCTCATCATGCTACTATTTTCTCAATGATGTCCTAACAACAGGATCTAGAGAAGCAACGACGTATCATGATGATTGGCTTGTCTTGTATTTTTTAGGTAGTCATGTTTCTAGTTCCTCGAGGATGTCCTGGTAGGCCAAAAAAATTTCATGAGTTGTCTTTATTGTCTGTTTTGTCTTTTTTTTATGCTTGTGGTTGATTGTGACAAAAAGACTGAGGCAATCACACTCTTGGTATGAGTCATGATCATCCTTGTGAGCAACTGCTTGTCTCATGCGATGGTGTGACCTTGCACTCCTTGATCTATGTCATATCATGGTGTTTTTTGGCCATTACAATAATCTTCCCAATGATGATTAACAACAATTATTAGTCCTATGGCAACATGTCAAAGGATTCAATGTCCACGCTAACATCCATCTCCTTTTGTCTTGTCATTTCGCCTCGTCCATCTCATGATGATATCTTGTGACATACAACATATAATTGCATACATGATCATATAAGCACTGCATTAGGTTATTACACATTCACATATTTCCATTTACATCATTAGCTTACATATATCATTTGCATTTATCAACTTGCATTCACATAACATATAAGTGAATATATCATCCATCACATCATAGAGACATCACATATTGCATTATGCATAAAGATATAGTCACATAACAAGGAATTTTTCATAAACATAGAGTCAAAAACATTACACACCCATATAGAACATACATTAGAACATAATATCATCATGGCATATAAGCATAAAATAACCATCATAATTGCATCATCATAACCATAACCATAAAAAGCATATATTATAAACATAATCAACACATAATGCATCATCACATAATACATAGCATATAGGCCACATCAAAATTGCATCATATATATAATCTAAAAAAACCATGTCATAGGATAGAGTCAAAAGATATCCCAAGAATAGAGCTTGCAGGCTCGATGGTTAAAATATAAAGTGTCATAACATAATGTCTCCAACATAATAATAAGAGAATAATGACAAATGTCCTAGGATTTTCTCTCCTAATCCCCTCGTGGAGAAGAGTGTGGTGACTAATGACCTGTGATCGGCACTGACATAACCTGTGAGGACACGAAAATGTGCATATGTGAGGCTGAGGGAACTGATATTGATGCCATCATGGTAACTGCATCATGAGTTTGAGAGGCCGATGGATCTGTAACCAGAGGTTGACTGTGCTTTGATCTATGCCCTGACCTAGATGATCCATGGTTGTGGCTAGACCTATGTCCTAAGGAATTCCTATAAGAGTGATGAGACATGTGGCTTGATGAATGTTCTAAAGAGGTAGAGCCACCCACATTGCTCTAGCTACAACTGTTGTGCATGTGGTTGCTACTCCCTGACCATGTCCCTGTCCTACTGGATGACCTAGATAATCTAGGCTCTCTTTGATCAAATGGCACTACCCTCTCATATAGCATGCAATACTGGCCCCTGCTCATGCTAACCCTGGATGGCTCCTTGGAAACATTTGCAACTGGCCCTGTGCATAGCCACACAAACTATGAACACCAGCTCTTTGTCTCCCATCACTGAATCTTTTCCTAATCCCTCTTGATGCATATGACCTCAAGCTCAACTCATAGGGATCTAATCTCTGCAATGGCCTCATCTAGTCTCTTCTGGATGTCTTCCAGTCTTTGGTCCACTGTGGCATCTCGCGATAATGGAGGAACCCAAAATATATTTGGCTCTCCATCTATCATCCTCTCCCAGAGCTTCCTCTCTACCTCATCCATCTCATCCCCAATATCCAGCTCATCATCATCATCACCAACTCCCTCCTCTCCCCCCCCTACATCCAAGGCCTCCTCTTCTATGTGTACATCCAATGCCTCCTCCTCCCTCAGCACCTCGGCCTCTAGTTGTCTGACTTTTCCCTCTGGCCTGACCTCCTCCTCCTGTCTCTCCTCCGTCTTTAGCTATCTCTCCTCCTCCTGCCTCACCTCCTCCTGCATCACCTCCTCCTATCTCACCTCCTCCTTCCTGGGCTCCTCATCTCTCTCCTCCTTTTGCACCTTGGGAATGACATCTAGGGAAACCCTCTCGACTCGCTGTCTAACCCTCCTCACCAGCCTCCCTTTCTATCCTCCTCTCCTCATTTCGCCACCACCACCATCTCATTTTTCATCTCCTCCTCCATCTCTGCCACCTCTCCCTTCATCTCCTCTCACTTCATCTCCTCAGCTTCTGTCCCTCCCTGTCCCCCTCCCTCTTTGGCCTCCTCGCTGCACCCACATTATAACTAATTTGCGATCAATAGGTGTAGGACCATCGGGTTTTGTCAAGGCAATGGGTCTATGAGTTTGCCACCACAAGTCAAAATATATAGTCATCCCCAGATCTGTAGGACCTCCACTCCAACCCCATAGCTGCACCACCAACCCATCTATCTACTGCTCTGCAAATGGTACTAATATGGTGGGACCCCACGTAGGCTCTCACGATGATCTAGCATACTCGGTATTCCCCATAGGCACACCCTACTACTCCCTGAACTGACATAGTACTCATTGGGGAAGGTACATCTTAATGATGAGCTATGACTATACCATGCAACCGATCAAATATCGAAACTATCAGCAAAATGGAAAATGATCACCCTCATCAGGCCACTACGTGCAATCCTTGTATGACCTCTAGACAAATGAAGTCATGGTGTCTATCCGATGTTGCCAGAATCTAGTCTCTCTGATTCTCGTTTGTTGAAGAGCACCCGCATATAAGAACACATATGGTATACCATCCACTAAGTGTGCCTCTAAATAGGTGTGTAGAAGACAAGAATGTGCTCCCAAGCCCAGATGATAAGCAATGTCGTGCCACAGCTGATACTATGCACACCCCTATATGTTACCTCGTGCAACTGATGATAAAGCATGCCAAGTAGACAAGGCCCCCATGCAAAGACTGTCCTATCACGTTGCATCCACACCAGCACATCTCCCCATTTGATTGGGAATCCATGTCCCTGACAATCTCAAATGAGGACTTTGAAAATCGACGTACACAACATGGCATCCCACTATGGATAATGCTTCGCTAGGTACTCCCATTGAATCTCATATCCCTCAACGCCAAGGCTTGTGCCATCATCTGCCTCATATAACTCGGTCATATCTCGCACTCCTCGATGAGGATCATACACCACTCATTCCCCTCTGATCGGAATGTGCAAAATCCGATACACGTCCTCTAGAGTAATAGTGGTCTCCCCTGTCAGCAAGTGGAAGGATCAGGTCTTTGAGTGCCATCTCTCGGCCAATGCGGTCAAAATCCCCCTATTAGCCCAAATAATGGGCATATAGGTGACATAGTACAACCCCAGTCGCATTAGTTGCGTTTGCTCCTGGTCCGTCAACTGATCCTAAAATGTATATGTAGACGACCTAAACTCATGCATATAGATCGGTGGTAATCATTTTTACACATGTAGAAACGTGAGTTAGCACATTATTACAAACCATTGTTACCATCTATCTAATTAAACATAAGCAACAAGTGAGCCTAAAGCTAAGTCAACTCTAGTTAACTATGGTCAAAGTCAAATGCATCGTGTTGACTTCATTTGTGTTGTGTCTTGGCATTTGCGTCATTTCATCCATCATTTGCGTTGCACTTTGGCACTTGCATCGTTTTGAGTCACAAATGCGTCATCAGTCCATCAAATGCATCATTGAAAAATCAAATGCGTCGCTTGGCTTCATGTATGCGTTGTAATCTTGTGAATGCGTCGCTATACCTATCATTTATGTTGAAAGACAACGAATGCATCTCAATAATTGGAAAATGTGTCACACCCAATCGACCCCTAGCGTGACTGTATTATTTGCATCACAATGCATCAAATACGTTGAACACAAACATGAATGTGACTTACGCGCATGCATATGCGTCATGGTGCATTCATTAATCTATTCTAAAACCCTAAAAAAACATGAAAAATGATAAAATGACAAGGCAAGTATGGGGTACATACCAGTGGGTCTGCACCCTCTGGCCGTCTGAAAGTCCAGACGATGTATCCATCGTGCTCAGTAATGGGAATCGCCATCTTTGCATGAAATATCCTAGCTTTGAGCTCTCCAAATTTACAAGTGTGAAAGTAAAAATGAATTGACTTTTACCCATTTTCAACCTATTTATAGGGTCAAAGTGGGATTTTCTTCAAGCTACTATTATTGGAGGCTCATTTGACCAACTTTGATTGGCCTGTTGATTGCTTTAAACATGTTGAAATTTGAAACGCTTGCCCCATTATTGTTTTGGTCATGAAATTAGCTTGTTGGGACACTTTCCAAATTTTTCTATCAACGGGCCAAAATTTTAAAAAAATTGTGAGGGGACATGGATACTCTATACCTTTGCTGGGGCATATTTCTAACTGAATTTTCTTTGTCACAATGCGACAAGCTGCATTATGACAAAGAGGGGAAAAATGTAGACACATAAAAATGACTTAGGCTTGCAAGCTCTATTTTTCGTCATATTCCTCCTAGCATAATGGTCCACTTTCAACTATTAATTAAATAATTCACAATTATTTAATTAATTCAGGACTCTTATTCTTCTTGATTATTTAAATTTATTTATTTAAATTTGTCATTAATTCTCTAATGTCTTTCCATAATTAAATAAATTCCTAAATTTATTTAATTATCTTGGTCCATTAATTCTTCCTAATTATTTAAATAAATAAAAATACGTCATTAATTCCTAAATGTCTTCTCATAATTAAATAAATTCTTTAATTTATTTAATTATTGTCCACCTTGGCATTTTCCTCATTTTAAATAAAATTATTTGTTTAAAATGTTCTCACTTTCTAATTTTCCTTCTTTTAGTAAATAATTCAAATTAATTATTTATTGTCACATGACCCCACCTT